>OY757310.1:78635873-79030940 GCA_963583905.1 Stenurella melanura | reverse complement strand
TTCTCACAAGTTTGGCATATATACCGTACTGCTGAATTCAACCCCTGATCGATACTTATAGAAGTAATAGGTATCAATACTTTACGGAAAACAGATTATGCCTCTTTAAAGATTATCTATACAACAAAGAATGTACGACATACAGGGTCTAGGATTTGTTCCATTAAAAACTAATAAATTGTGTGGATATAATTCGACATACTATATCAGATTACGTACCTATACTATATAAGTATAGCTTATAACGCTACCAGTTGAACCCTCGTAGAGGTTCACATGCGTATTGAATCCTCGAAAAAGGGGTAACATTCATATATAAAATAACCTTACATTTATAGTTACAGGTTACCGCGTCCAAAGCGGAGACTAGAAATTTAGATATGTACCTAACTTTTTACAGAACGTACTAGTCTTTGGTCTGGTAAGTAGGTATGTATATAAGATAATGTGCACCCAAACAGGTTCATATATGACAAGAGGGTAATAGATTAGTAATGAAAAGGTTCTATTATAGATATCATTGTATTGTAAGCCTGTGAGAGAGATATAGTGGAAACTGAGAAACATTCGCAGTATTATTGTGGCCTCTAAAATAGCATGCAGGTACCTAAATAGAAAAAAATTGACCACAAAAGAAACATATATTACTATTATTAAGTTTAAGCAGGATTATAAATAAGTACACAAGAAGTCATAAGACACTGCACAATACTTATGGTAATTTTACTTCCACACCACGTAATGCAGTGGAAGTAAGTATAATAATCGTCAAACAAATTTCAAACATTTTCTTGTTGAAATAGGTCTAAAATGTCATGAGACGTCAAGATTTTAAATTTTCGAACGGTTTAAGATATTGAGTTGAAATTTTGTACACGTGCAGCGTTTTTTATTTTTAATTAAAACTATATAAATACCTACATAAAAATTATGTAATTTACTTGTGTTCTCTTGGAAATCTCAAATGGAGCTTTCGTAATGTTTTACATATATGTTGTACATAACCTCTACTACTTCTTCAGTCTTCATTTTTTTTTAATTTGTTAATAACGCCGAGCTAAGCCTGATTAGATTGGTTAAATAATAATTCTATCACAATATTCTTCACATGCCACCACTAAATCTTAAATTACATTGTCTAATGAAAAATGCACACAACTTACGAAGCTTTTCTCAATAAGCCTTAGCCTCTGGTTGACCCCGATAGTGCGTTCGTAAAATCAGTAAGCTTTGCGAGTGATTTCTATTCTAAACCGTTTATTCTGTATTGGTGTCAATTATAAAAAGTTTATATAACATTTTAAAATTATAAACCAGAATAGATATGGATAGAATAGGCGTACAGTAAGAATAGGAGTACAGTATGTGTATAATAAAGGAAACAGAGGAGTACAGTGAGGATAAATATTGTTTTATAAACCATTTTTCTGTAATTTGGCAGACTGCGGTGTTCAATACATACATCGTCACTTTTGCCGTTAAGTATTTAGAAAAGCTAGTTTCCACTTATCTATAGTGCGTTTTCAATACTTATAAGCCTGTATTTTTTTTTTCTGGAATCCCATTGGTAAAGGTGAAAAGTAATGTTCAAATTATCCATAATTTATATTATTTAATTTTTAGGGAATAACTTCTATAATATGTAATGGGGTTAAATAATAATAATAAAACAATATTTCTAAATAGTTTATTTGAACGTTACATCTTAACACATATATTTTAACGCATGAGATGCAGAGAAGGTTAGGTGAGGGATAATTGGTACCAAATTCCTATGTCGCATGTATTCAATATTCCAACGATGGGTACTCAAAGTTTGCAGGTTAACGGTAGTGTTTATACAATAACCCCCATGTCTCGCAATTTATTTACGCATGCATCGTATTCTAGACCCAGACGAATATTCATTTTCATTAGCTCGATAATTTCACGTGGATCAATATCAGATTCCCACTCTAACACTTCTTTCTTCGGAATTTGGCAAATACGACGCGTAGAACAGCCTGCATCCAAATTTTTCAATTTTTCATTTCTTCGAGTTTTATATTCATCGGTAAGTAACGCTAGATCAGACTTTCGTCCCTCATGATTTTCTTCAATCATTTCAGATGGCTGACAAATGTTTTTCGAGTCTATCTGGGAGGTATCGGACAACTCATCATTATGCATTCTCTGCATGTGACATCTTAAATTATCTTTTCTTTTAAATGTTCTATTGCAAGAATCACATTGGAAATAGAATATTTTATGAATATTATTGTGTCGTCTTAGACCGCTAGGCCAAGAGAACGTTGCACCACAAATATTACATGCATACATGGTTATTTCTTTACTGTATGACATCAAATGACTAACAATCAGTAGGGTACCCTTATTTATCCTTAGTGTACCCCTAATTTACCCTTACTGTACCCCTACTTTACCCTTATTGTACCCCTACTTTACCCTTATTGTACCCCTACTTTACCCTTATTCATTCTTGTTCCTCTGTTTTGTTCCTATTCCTATCCTTGTTTATCCCTTTAAAATACAGACCTGTTAAAAAGTTGTAATCAAACCTGTAAAAGTAATATTCAGAGGTATTCAGAAATTATCTCGTAGATTTCCGTGTAAGTCATATAAACAGTGATCTTTACGCCGATCAGTAGTAAAGGATGCAAGAACAACCAGCAGGGTAATCTTATTTATCCTTACTGTACCCCTACATTACACTTGCTCATTCTTGTTCCTCTGTTTTGTACCTATTCCTATGCTTGTTTATCCCTTTAAAGTACATACCTTTTAAAAATTGTAGAAGTCTTGTAACTGTCTCGTCAATACCATACTTTATTTTAAAGTACGCATGTAGGTGCCGCTGAAAGAAAAAAGGAACACTCTGGATTTTGTCAATTAAATCATGCCTTGAGTCACTTTCATTTCCATCAGCACCACCGGAATATCCTTCTCTTGCCGCTGCTAAAGGTGGTCCTCGGAAGGGTCGCATACTTTGCTGTTAATTTTATTCCAAAAATAAAGCTCCACTGTCTAATTGTTCATTGTTTACATCGTAAAATCTTTTAATTATCTAATGAAGCAACACTGCAGTATCTTTCTATATAATTTAGAGTATTTAATTTTGAGGAATCATTTCTATGTGTAATGGGGTGGGAGTGAGGAGGAACATATCTGTTCGTGTTTTACAATTACAGCAAGCAATTATTATTGAGGATAAATGCTTCAAATTACTTTCACTTCTATAAAGAGATCTCCCTCTACAACAACCCATTCAGCATATTCCCATTTCATTCCTACTGAGGTAGTTTAGCTATAGCTATTCCACGACTCGACCAGAACACATACACATATACATAGGTACACATGAACTCAAGAAATATTCCCTTCGACATTGCCATCTGATTCACTTGTGACACAACCTCACTGTAGATGACAGCTACTAGGCATGTGCCACTCACCAGCAGTCCAGTCCATAACTACCGAGATGGTAGTTATGGACTGGACTGCTGGTGACTGGCACATGCCTAGTAGCTGTCATCTACAGTGAGGTTGTGTCACAAGTGAATCAGATGGCAATGTCGAAGGGAATATTTCTTGAGTTCATGTGTACCTATGTATATGTGTATGTGTTCTGGTCGAGTCGTGGAATAGCTATAGCTAAACTACCTCAGTAGGAATGAAATGGGAATATGCTGAATGGGTTGTTGTAGAGGGAGATCTCTTTATAGAAGTGAAAGTAATTTGAAGCATTTATCCTCAATAATAATTGCTTGCTGTAATTGTAAAACACGAACAGATATGTTCCTCCTCACTCCCACCCCATTACACATAGAAATGATTCCTCAAAATTAAATACTCTAAATTATATAGAAAGATACTGCAGTGTTGCTTCATTAGATAATTAAAAGATTTTACGATGTAAACAATGAACAATTAGACAGTGGAGCTTTATTTTTGGAATAAAATTAACAGCAAAGTATGCGACCCTTCCGAGGACCACCTTTAGCAGCGGCAAGAGAAGGATATTCCGGTGGTGCTGATGGAAATGAAAGTGACTCAAGGCATGATTTAATTGACAAAATCCAGAGTGTTCCTTTTTTCTTTCAGCGGCACCTACATGCGTACTTTAAAATAAAGTATGGTATTGACGAGACAGTTACAAGACTTCTACAATTTTTAAAAGGTATGTACTTTAAAGGGATAAACAAGCATAGGAATAGGTACAAAACAGAGGAACAAGAATGAGCAAGTGTAATGTAGGGGTACAGTAAGGATAAATAAGATTACCCTGCTGGTTGTTCTTGCATCCTTTACTACTGATCGGCGTAAAGATCACTGTTTATATGACTTACACGGAAATCTACGAGATAATTTCTGAATACCTCTGAATATTACTTTTACAGGTTTGATTACAACTTTTTAACAGGTCTGTATTTTAAAGGGATAAACAAGGATAGGAATAGGAACAAAACAGAGGAACAAGAATGAATAAGGGTAAAGTAGGGGTACAATAAGGGTAAAGTAGGGGTACAATAAGGGTAAAGTAGGGGTACAGTAAGGGTAAATTAGGGGTACACTAAGGATAAATAAGGGTACCCTACTGATTGTTAGTCATTTGATGTCATACAGTAAAGAAATAACCATGTATGCATGTAATATTTGTGGTGCAACGTTCTCTTGGCCTAGCGGTCTAAGACGACACAATAATATTCATAAAATATTCTATTTCCAATGTGATTCTTGCAATAGAACATTTAAAAGAAAAGATAATTTAAGATGTCACATGCAGAGAATGCATAATGATGAGTTGTCCGATACCTCCCAGATAGACTCGAAAAACATTTGTCAGCCATCTGAAATGATTGAAGAAAATCATGAGGGACGAAAGTCTGATCTAGCGTTACTTACCGATGAATATAAAACTCGAAGAAATGAAAAATTGAAAAATTTGGATGCAGGCTGTTCTACGCGTCGTATTTGCCAAATTCCGAAGAAAGAAGTGTTAGAGTGGGAATCTGATATTGATCCACGTGAAATTATCGAGCTAATGAAAATGAATATTCGTCTGGGTCTAGAATACGATGCATGCGTAAATAAATTGCGAGACATGGGGGTTATTGTATAAACACTACCGTTAACCTGCAAACTTTGAGTACCCATCGTTGGAATATTGAATACATGCGACATAGGAATTTGGTACCAATTATCCCTCACCTAACCTTCTCTGCATCTCATGCGTTAAAATATATGTGTTAAGATGTAACGTTCAAATAAACTATTTAGAAATATTGTTTTATTATTATTATTTAACCCCATTACATATTATAGAAGTTATTCCCTAAAAATTAAATAATATAAATTATGGATAATTTGAACATTACTTTTCACCTTTACCAATGGGATTCCAGAAAAAAAAAATACAGGCTTATAAGTATTGAAAACGCACTATAGATAAGTGGAAACTAGCTTTTCTAAATACTTAACGGCAAAAGTGACGATGTATGTATTGAACACCGCAGTCTGCCAAATTACAGAAAAATGGTTTATAAAACAATATTTATCCTCACTGTACTCCTCTGTTTCCTTTATTATACACATACTGTACTCCTATTCTTACTGTACGCCTATTCTATCCATATCTATTCTGGTTTATAATTTTAAAATGTTATATAAACTTTTTATAATTGACACCAATACAGAATAAACGGTTTAGAATAGAAATCACTCGCAAAGCTTACTGATTTTACGAACGCACTATCGGGGTCAACCAGAGGCTAAGGCTTATTGAGAAAAGCTTCGTAAGTTGTGTGCATTTTTCATTAGACAATGTAATTTAAGATTTAGTGGTGGCATGTGAAGAATATTGTGATAGAATTATTATTTAACCAATCTAATCAGGCTTAGCTCGGCGTTATTAACAAATTAAAAAAAAATGAAGACTGAAGAAGTAGTAGAGGTTATGTACAACATATATGTAAAACATTACGAAAGCTCCATTTGAGATTTCCAAGAGAACACAAGTAAATTACATAATTTTTATGTAGGTATTTATATAGTTTTAATTAAAAATAAAAAACGCTGCACGTGTACAAAATTTCAACTCAATATCTTAAACCGTTCGAAAATTTAAAATCTTGACGTCTCATGACATTTTAGACCTATTTCAACAAGAAAAATGTTTGAAATTTGTTTGACGATTATTATACTTACTTCCACTGCATTACGTGGTGTGGAAGTAAAATTACCATAAGTATTGTGCAGTGTCTTATGACTTCTTGTGTACTTATTTATAATCCTGCTTAAACTTAATAATAATAGTAATATATGTTTCTTTTGTGGTCAATTTTTTTCTATTTAGGTACCTGCATGCTATTTTAGAGGCCACAATAATACTGCGAATGTTTCTCAGTTTCCACTATATCTCTCTCACAGGCTTACAATACAATGATATCTATAATAGAACCTTTTCATTACTAATCTATTACCCTCTTGTCATATATGAACCTGTTTGGGTGCACATTATCTTATATACATACCTACTTACCAGACCAAAGACTAGTACGTTCTGTAAAAAGTTAGGTACATATCTAAATTTCTAGTCTCCGCTTTGGACGCGGTAACCTGTAACTATAAATGTAAGGTTATTTTATATATGAATGTTACCCCTTTTTCGAGGATTCAATACGCATGTGAACCTCTACGAGGGTTCAACTGGTAGCGTTATAAGCTATACTTATATAGTATAGGTACGTAATCTGATATAGTATGTCGAATTATATATCCACACAATTTATTAGTTTTTAATGGAACAAATCCCTAGACCCTGTATGTCGTACATTCTTTGTTGTATAGATAATCTTTAAAGAGGCATAATCTGTTTTCCGTAAAGTATTGATACCTATTACTTCTATAAGTATCGATCAGGGGTTGAATTCAGCAGTACGGTATATATGCCAAACTTGTGAGAAATAAGGATGAAACGATTATATTTCAAGGGTTTTGCATTCGGCACCATACTTAATCCGATCCTTGCATTACGTATATCGATAAATCTTTAAACAAATCAACATATTTTGACGCAAATCAAATTACCATTTTTATTTTTCTTACTTCTTGTGCATAAATATGCTAGAACCGCCCACGTGCCTTACTTAACTTTATTATATATATCAGGGTATCCTATTGGAAGTTTGAGAGCCAGAATGATCTGTTTATTTTGACATCGCTTACTACGCGCAAAGTTTGGAAAAAAGATGATCACATATTTAGAGTATAGCAGTCATTTTTGAGAAATTGCCGTTATTTTGATATATCTCCGACTGTTTCTTGAAAAATTCTAAAATATAATAGACTGTCGTACAGTATTTGGCATGTTTTGAGGTAAGTTCAAATTCATTAAAAATTTACCAAAAGCGGTGAAAGAGTAAAGTTCATAAGAGCTCTTGGGAAACTAGTTACTATTATGTTTTTCTTAAGAAATCAAATATAATTCAGCTAGATTACCCTGAAGAAGTTGAGTTTGACTTTATATGCGCGAAAAGTGTACATCAAACGCCTCTTCTGTAAAAAAAAAATATTTGGAGACAGCTTTGACCATTTAGAAGAAAGGAATTCTTAAGAGTTTTAGAATGCTCTTTGCGCGTTGATATTGTCTTGTATGAGGAGGAAAAATAGTATAGTAAATAGTGTTATAAATTGAGAACAATTCGAGAGGACACAAGGTAATGTAACTCCCAACAATCCAAGTACACCACCGTTTCCTGTCAACGAGGACCTTCTATAGAGTTCAAGTCAGATTAAAATTTATTATTAAGAATCATTCATTAACTGTGTTATAAATCGGAGAAACAACAAAAAAACCTTTGAACTTGGTAGGAGGTCACAAACATAACCTAAAATTATGCATGAGATGAGTGAAAAAGCTCTGTAAGTAGCTTTATTGTGAATGTTGAAATAGTCAGCTGAAATAAATGTTATGGTTTATGTACTATGCCATTGTAAGGAAAGCTTTTAAACAGATGGCCATAAAGAACTGTGGATGATAAAAAATAAATGAGCATCTGTCCAATCCATGCGAAACGGTGGAAAATATACACGACGTTCATTTCAATAAATTTTGAGATATTGCCCCTCGTAATGAGAAATGTTGCCAAATGCTGAACTGTTTATTACTACGTCTTATTGATTCATGAAAAACAAACTGTGGTGGGGTACGATTTCAGCGGTACACTAAACCAAGACTATACATTGCAATGCTGTTTCACAAAAAGCGTATATACCTGCATATGATTAAATATGCTGAATGTAAACAAATATGTGAATCCACTACAACATGGTTAGACAGAAGAAGACGAAACTTTTGCCTTGGATGGAACATTTAACATCTGTGGCCTTTGTTCTTGCACCTAACAGAAATGTATGTAGAAGAGCTAATTGTACAGTTGAAAACGTACCCTACTGTCTATTTTGTAGATTTAAAGAGGCGAATCTATATTTAAATGTTTATACAAAAGTGAAACTAAAAGAATTATTTATATCATATTGTTTTCTTTTTTCGTTGTAACTGGTTTATTTGAGAATTTTGTATAGAAAAAAGATTCCAAACATGATGTGGTATTTGCACATTTATTTGTATTTTTAGACTTACCTACCTAATATCAAATGAATTGATGTACAATAGTCCGATTACTATATATCCTGTGCATCAAATATTTGTTTTAATTCAGGCATTGTTCAAGATGGCGGTTATTTCTGAAATAGTGACCACTCTTCATAATATGTTTTTTTTTTTTTTTATTATTTACTATACACGGCAAACATATCCAACCTTCTTTCCGGCTTTAAATATTCCAATATAAATTTCCTAACTCTTAAATCATAACACTAACCCCCAGGCGAACAACTGGCAGACGCATTCATTAAATCATTAGCATCCCCAAGAGTATCTGTATATGTTGTACTCATCCATATACTCGTGTATTTTGAATATGTGAACTCTCTTCCTTTTAAAATGTTTTCCTGTACCTCATAGACATAAAGTTAGATATATTTATAAGAAAATCATAAAAGGTTGTAAAAACTAAGGTAATTGTATTTTGTGCACACTTTTCGTACACTTTATAATTATTATTGTCATCTATTGCAAAACTTGTGTGGTTACACAGGTCCCATATATGGCCATACAGGTCTTTGGGGACATTAAACCAACCGCCTTATATAACCTGGAGTGACTTATTTTCCATATATTATAGAGTTCTAGGTTATATAATAATAATTACTATTATTATTGTTATATGTCTGTAGGAAGAAGTACAATGAGCGTGACGCTGTCCGCTCCTCCACTAAAATGGTGAATAAATTGGGATATATCTAAAAGAATTGATTCAAAATCTTCAGTATTTGTCACTTAGTTAGAATTCTGACACACCCTGATTGTGATTTAATTTACTTCATTAACGTACAATATTTCTATATTGTAACTGTATACTAGTCTATTCTTTTTTACCAGTAAATGTTCAAAAATATAGATTAATTTCAAAAATTCCGGTCTCAGTATTTTAGCCAAAATATAATTACTTACGGTTTCAATTGTAAAAATTTTTGTCTTCCAGCAGAAGTATTGATTATTTTGTGGCGACTTATCAATAGAAACATTTCCCCATTGGAGTTTTATGGAGTTATTTTTACAGGTTTCAAGTAAAAAATATACAAAAACTGAAAATAAAAGGCTTTTACTTAGTAGTTAGCTTCTTATTGAAATAGCATTCTGTTAAATAGTTTTATGAGAATAATGCAGGAATATCGTAATTTCTTAAAATCCATTTTGTATCATCCAGAATCAATACACTTGACGAAATTTAATATAAATAATATGTAGAAATTTATTCGGGGTCCCAGTGCCCTATACATTTATAAAAAATAAAAGGATATATTAAGAGAGAGAATTGATTTTTTGCATAATGCTTAAAATAAAGTACTGCATTCGATGCATTCTGGGTCCCGAGATTAACGTTACATACTTGCATAATTTATCAAATACACAGGGTACCCAGTAAATTCTATTTATTTTATATTAAAAGGCAAGAATATAGGTTATTAAATTAGTGAATTGGGTTAAATATTTTTACATCTAATTAAATATTTTAAGAATACCCATATGAGCTTAAGTTTAAAGTTTCGTATTTAGTATGCTTTTCTTTAAATCGTCTTATATAAATTAACGTCCTGGCCGAGCATAGCCGAAGCTATTCCACCACTTGTTTTAAAACAAAATATCAAATATTTCCATTCCCCTGGTGTCATTATCTGAATCAGAAAATATTTTACTTCTTCTATAGACAAAATGGCCATATATAGAAAGAAATCAGAAGAGAAAAATATAAGAGAAAGGTGATGTAGAAAAAGAACTCAACTACACAATATATTTCCCCGAGATCCGACTAAAGTATACAAAAAAAAAATGATAGAACTTCTCAATATGAGATAAGATTGTTAAAAAATTACTTTTTGCTGACGAAATTAGAAATTAACTATCTGAAAGTTATAAATTATTAAAACAGGGTGAGAATAAGTAGACATTTACAAGCGTACCTAGTCAGTGGAAATCCCTAAAAATATCACATAACTCATAAAATATAAATTGTGTCTATTTATATTAGTAGTGTTCTTCATTTAGAATAAGCACATTCAATTATTTGATAAAAACAAGGAAATTTTTCCATTGTCAATACATATATCCACCTAGTACGTCGCTTTTGCGGCAATCACCTTTTATATTTTCTAAATACTTACCTACCGTGCTCATATCTTTTATTTTATCTTGAAGTGGTAAAAGGTATTTTACAAGTAATAGTTTTTTTATTGTGTTTTCACATATTTCTTATCTGTAAAGGGCTTCTTGGCGTATACAAGATGAATGAGTAAATTATTCAGTGTCACTTGCAATTAATTGCGAAGTTTATAAGTAGATCAAAATAATTATTAGAATTATAGGTAACATTGTTATAAAGTCTAATTTTGCATATTATTTTCTCTCTATTGTTACTTTGTTTACGTAGGTACCTATGCAATTACATTTTCAGGACATTAGTGTTTTTATTTCCACTCAGATTTCAGTCTCTTATAACTGCCTAAATATATGTAGGCAATGCATAAGGAAAAACAATTAGCCATAATTTATTTGAAATTTTGTTTATTTATTTCTTACCATTTCAGATACCTAGATAACAATAGGACGCTCAGATCACAGCCACAGGACGGCCGCGTTAGCAATTCATCCCTCCACTGGCCTCCACCCTTCGAGAGCACACTATTTTAATAACATCACGTAACTGTTGGGCTCTCGTTCATATCCCGAACGCAACCGAGGCAGAGGCGCTAAATTTCTTTAGTTTGCAATACCTGGGTGTGGGTACCTGGCAAACGTCTCCGTTGAATAACGCTGCATATTGTCGTCTCAATTAAAGTAAAATTGTACGCAAAATATAACATTCAAAGCGGCATCCCTTAAGAATT
Organism: Stenurella melanura; assembly: GCA_963583905.1. NCBI lineage: Eukaryota > Metazoa > Arthropoda > Insecta > Coleoptera > Cerambycidae > Stenurella > Stenurella melanura. Next base: position 79,019,432 of record OY757310.1, on the reverse strand, counting down.
ACATCACAAAGAAAGCCGCCTCGAGAGCCACGCGCTTGCAAACGAACACCTATTTCAAAATAAGAATAAAGGAAGCCGCAAATGCTGCTTATATTTTGGATTTGAGTTTACACGTATACATTCTTGCACCGGCCCGGGCCTACAGCGATGCATTGGGGTGTCAGTATCGTAGTATCATGCATTGGGGTAGGGAGCGTCAACAGGGTTATAATTAATATATACACCGCTTCCCGCTATCTCGATCCTCATTTGTTAAATTATATATTAGCATAGGTATATTAATTCCAAACGCGCTGTTGTCTAGATTGAGCGAAGGTTAATGGCCGCGAAGGTTAATGACCGCGAAGGTTAATGACCGCGAAGGTCAATGGCTCCGCAAGCGCCGGCGGTAAATCCTTTGATGTAAGCCGACAAAGGACGCCGCCTTTGAGATATGCCGACAAAAGTTCCCACGGTCTTCAAAATTTTCCCAGTCCCAAGTGGCTCCTTACCTACTCCTACGACTTTTCATAATATACATTAATCTCTTTAATTTTGTCATGTGGTTAAAATCGATAATGGTCCACCATTTGTGCCCACTCAGTTAGCATAGCTGTGCCACACGTTTTGACTGGCTGATTCGATACTGTTCGTACCTCGTTTTAAATCATCTTAGACCATACGCTTCTCACGACATACACACCATAAACGCTGAGACAGACTTTGTATCATACGTTCATTAGGCATTTATGAATCCAATTGAAAAAAGAAATTTGAGATACATACACGGTTTATTACGAACTTGTGACATACGTGACCACGAACATAGCAAGAGACTTGAAAATGTTACATTGTTGATGAAATAAATATTGTACTCGATCTTCGACGATATATATTTTTCAATTATATGGAAAGGTTGTTGAGAAAGTAAATCAATAATTCGACAGCGTTCTGAAAAATATTCCTGGATTCTTTACCATATCAGATATACTGGACCCTATCAACGGCAAGGAAGTAATTTTTTTTACACAAGACATAAGGGTCTGTGAAAAAGTTAAGATATTTCAAGTACACAAATTACATCTAGTCCCTTCAAATTAGGAAAAATTAAAGAATTTTTCCCACAGCTATGAGACCTGTATAAAGAGAAGAGTTTGGGGTGTCTGGACATGATTTTTACCCCCCACAGGGTGGTTTTTGAGAAATGTATACATATATATGAATTTTACCGCTGTCCGTCTTTCCTTCCATTTTGAGGAGACTATGAATTTTGGTGAAAAATATACGGAGAGCAAAATTGTAGATAGTACAGGCAAATTAACAATTTAGGGTAACAAAAATTAATAAAAGGATCATCTCTGGGATTTAAGTAGGCAATAACCTGCAGAATGAGATGATGCATCCTTTGCACTTCCAAGTTCCAGGAAAATTCTAAAAAAATTAGGAAAAACTTTTTGATTTTCGGTTATTTTACTCTAGTGGTCAAAATAATGAAAACAGAGAAAGAAGTACCAAACGAAAGCTGTAGCTCGTCTTTTTCTCTACAAAAAAGGTGTTTACAAATTTTTGTCTTACTTAAGCCGTTTAGAAGATAAATCGAGTTTTCCACTTATGGTTTTAATCCGCTACGAAATGCGTGAAAAATGAGAATTCTCCAGGAGTTTCGTACGACCGGGTTCATCGATCGATAATTCTTACTATTCAGAGCCCCTAAGAAAAATTAAAATAACATGAAATGTAGAGAAGAGTCTCAGCTTTAATGTGGAACTAATCACAAAATTCATAAAAATTTTATCAAGGAGAGAAAAGTGTCAGAAGATGGCTTAGTGAACTTTTTACAGTTGATCCACAGACTTATTCATATCTTCGCCGGGAGTGGTTAGAATGATAATTAATTTTGCTTATATATTCTTATATAATGATGTATTAATCCAATTATCATTTTATTGCAATTACTTTTGTTGGAAAAATATGCCTTGCGATCAAAGTAGAGGGTATATTTCTGATCGATCAATCACCTCCAAATTTTGGAGTTCAATTCGCTATATCTTAACTAATAATAAAAGCACAGTCTTAATTTTTGGATTATAAGTACAATAGAACATATTCTTTCGAATGACTTTAGAGCTTTTTAAATGCGCGCAGTACTTTTTGAATTTGTCTACATTATTCATACACGTTCAGCAAATGCACAAATATACAGTAAAACATATACAAAATTCTTCAATGAAATTTTCACAAAATATAGATTAAAGTGCGTGGAATCGAATCCATGCAGTGAAAAAGCACCCATTGTTACGGGAGAAATGGGCAGGATGCATAAAACTCAAAGATGTGAATAAATCAACTGTATAAAGTTTACTAAGCCATCTTCTAACACTTTTTCTCTATGATAAAAATTTGTACGAATTTTGTGATTAGTTCCACATTAAAGCTGAAACTTTTCTCTACATTTAACGTTATTTTCAATTTTTTAGCGGCTCTGAATAGTAATAATTATCGATCGATATGTCCGGTCGTACGAAACTCCCAGAGAATTCTCATTTTCCGCGCATTTCGGAGCGACTCAAAACTATAAGTGGAAAACTGGATTTATCTCCTAAATGGCTTAAGTAAGACAAAAATTTGTAAAGACCTATTTTGTAGAGAAAGAGACGAGCTACAAATTTTGTTGAAGACTTTTTGTTGAAGACTTTTTTCTGTATTTTCATTATTTTAGCCGGTAGAGCAAAAAAACCGAAAATCAATAAGTTTTTCCAAAGTTTTTTGAATTTTCCTGGAACTTGGAAGTGCAAAAAATGCAGCATTCCATTCTACAGGTTATTAACTACTTAAATCCCAGAGATAATTCTTTTATTCATTTTTGCGAGGTTTTTACAACAATTTGCCTTCATTGCCTGTACTAAGAGCATAAAATTCCCTACATATTTTGTCTCTACAGAGATGGATTTCCGTTTGTCTTTCCTCTCATAATAAAAAATCCCAAAGTGCATCTTTCTGGTCCTGAAAGTTTTCCGAACTCTTTTTGGGGGTTTGGGGAGTTGTTTTCGGGTGCCGTCAAGGCAATTCATGGAGATTCTCGTTAATGCACTGCGACCATTCTGCAGTAAAAACAAGGAACACATGCTCTCCCAGAACTTCCTCCACCCCTGTAGTGTTTTTCATCGAGCAATGGGTAGTTTATACCCTTCTGAAAGCTTGATTCCGTAGCAATATTCACCCTCTACCATATTTCCTTTGCATTCTCAAGAGTTTGTAAGCTAGATGCTTTTATGGCGCAGTTCTATGTCCAGAAATGTGTAGAAGGGGTACACAGAGTGTATCAACCTCTTTGGGAGAATTGTTACCCGCTCGCTGATGCCCTTGGCATTAAAAAAGAAGACAACGAAAGATAACAATTCCCCATTCATACTTCTTTCCTTAATGATACTTTCATAAATTTACCTTATTAAAGTGACGTTTTCTGCCTTTGCATGATAATTTAAGGGATGTACGAATTTCTTTTACCTTGGATTCGGATTCACCGTCGAAAAATACTTGCTAAGTCATCCGGATCAAAACCTTTTTTTGTGCGGTTGTGTAGTGTACGCTGTGCTGTGGTGTGCAAAACTTTTTAGTTTTTATAAAGAAATTAAATTATTGAAATCATGCGATAGTTTGCAGTGCATATATTCAAATTACTTTCTACTTTAAAACTCTGCATTTCCCTTTCCATCCTGGAAACAGGTAGGTATTATTACTTAGATTTCTATCGTTGGAATTCATAGTATAATGCAGTTAATGCAGTCACTAATTTACATACGTATAAAGTCATTCATAAAATAAATTTTTTTGTCTCTGTTTAACTAGATCAAAAACACTTTAGAGTCAAAAGCATACATTTTCAAATTCGACTGGTTAAGCTCTGGCTCCCTTTTCAGATCACAAAAATCAAACACTGAAACAATATACCTGCTTTATTGACCCGACGCTTATTTGCCTAAATCGAGAGAAATAAAGGTGCATGTCTGGCTTTTATGTGTTCCGGATTATGCCGTTTTCAGAAAATAAAATCTGGATCGCATATAACACCAGTGAAAGTAGGAGGCTGTTTTCCACATTGGCGTACGTAATTTCGTACATGGGCGTACCTATAAAAAATATATAAACTTTTTATGAATATTGTAGAAAGGTCAGTACAAAGTATTGCATTTTGAAATAATATTCATTTACTTAAATAATACAAAGAAAATTAAAGCATGTCACTCGCTTAATATAATCTTCGTACTGTCACTGCTCATAGAGCAAAAGAGGTGGAAAAGTGACCTATTTTACTTAATAGGGTCTACGACGCAGTTTTACAGTAATCTAGAAATTGGCTTCCTTATAGGATTTATTCCTAAGATATGAGCGAAGAATACCAATAGATTGCATTTTGATTTATTCTGAGAAAAAGTTTAATTTTTTACCATTAAATAAAAAAGTTATTAATAGTTTTGTAAAACGTTTCTTTATATGTCTTTACTGGATAGTTCAAGAATTAAGACCCAATTTTAAACTAACAGGAAAAAAATTCAAAGGCCACCAAAAATAATAGGCCATTCCAACATTGACAATATAGATTAATTGTCGGTCAAATCCCACCCTCTACTATTTTCGTCTAAGCACTTTTTTTGAGAGCACACTATATATCTCAACTAACAATTTGATGTTTTGTAGAAGATGTTTACAGAGCATTTTTAATAAAAAAAAATTGTTGATATAAACATTTTCGATACGTTTATACAACGCGTATAGATGCAAAATGGGCACAGTTTGTAAAATAATGTAGTTGTTCATATAGGAATAAAAGAATTAGTAGACGATACTTATAAAATTATTTGAGATACGACAAAACATTTTTATAAGTATTGAGTTATTATTTTCACTGATACTTTTTCATTATGTACAGCAACAACGATATAAGTTATTTACTATTTAAGTGTTTTCACAGACAATAATAATTCTCAAAATAGTTTTAAAATATTATAAAAGTATATAGATACTATGTGATATGGCGGCATAACTAACAACATGTTTAGTGAAAATTAGATAAACGTTAACTGATTAAGACTTCCTTTCGCCAGTAGCAAAGCTATTTTCGGCTGCGAAGGAAATTTTTCTGTGAAATATGTGGTATATATGCAATGAAATTTTTGTGCGCCCTAAAAATAACGAATATTTATCAATATTAAAACTACAAAGTAAAAGTAAAATTTTTGTATTAGATCTTTTTGTGGTATCGCACCAATGGGCTTGTTCCATGATATTCTTTTTATATGGTTTTTATACTTTTTCATATAGTACTCGATATTCTCATTATACACTTAAAATTTCGTATTATTAACTTTTTCCGTTCTCGAGATATAAGGAGTTGAATTTAGTAATAGTTGCAAAAACCGAGAGCTCATTTGTGACGTCACTATACGCAAGTGACCTAAGAAAAATGGCTTTCTGGGACCTTTGAAATTAAACCTGTAAAGTCGAAAAATATGGAATTTTTAAACGCTGGTAACTAAATAAATACGTCGAGTGGAAGTTCGTTCTATGTGTCTACGGAAAGGAGAAGGTCGGCGATGAATTATAATCGTAAATTGCAGGGTCGAAATCGAAAATTCGTTCTGGCAGGAGCGAGAGAAAATTGTAATTTTTTGACATTTCACCAAATTGTACTCCCCTACTGTCAAGTAGTAAGCAAAACAAACAATACTTCGAAAACACTTATAATTATAACCAATAAGGAGCATCAAGTCTATTGAGATCGCCGAGTCTATGCGTATTGTGACGTAGCGCCTGGCCACGTCCCATTTTCGCGAGATGGAAATTTGTAATAGTTTTTAAGATACTAAACGTGCGATTAAGATTCTGATTTTTTGCAGATCCATTAATTTATACTTGCACTTTTGATTTGTGAAATAAAAAAAAAATGCCGATAAAGCCCATTGTGTTTCGCAGATAATATATTCCATAATAATAGATTGTTGCTAAAATGGTTATATCACAATAATTTTATTTTTGAACTAATTTTACTTTAAAGTCTAAAATGGCCACTATACAAATAGCTTGAATATAAATAACATTATGGTTTCCATTTTATAAATCATATTTATAACTATGAAACCCCTTATAGAACAAGTATATTTTGTTTTGTAATCATTTTTTTTTTGTATTTGAACAGAATCGTATTGCAAGAAGCAAAGGTAATTTCCATTAATATTTTGTTCCGAATAATTTTGCCCGCTATTGCCCTTTAATCAACTACGAGGATTTCCCTTCAGAAACCAACGGTTAGTATGAAATAATTAAAATACAAGTTGTAATTAAAGTATTTTTCCTGTATACTTTCAAATATGTAACTATTTTAAAAGCTTTTATTTGGCTTCTCTTGTAACAATGTAAACAAATCTTGCAATCAAAATTTCGACTAGTTCTAATTTAGCTAGAGCTTTAAAATATTGCACACGTGTAGAATACGGTCAATTATGTGACGTCATCCTATATCCAACATGGCGAGCGCCTCAAGATGATAGAGTCCTGTATAAGACCACTGTTAATGAGATAACAATATGGCCCATAAACACCTACCCATGTTTTATTAAAAGGGTACAGAACATATTATAACCTTTAAGCAACATTTATAGCTTTTTAACTATTTTATAAGTGTTTTATGAGAACAGTGTGTGCTTCGTTTCTATAACAATTGCTTAGCTGCTATGGCCGAATACAATATGATCCCAGAAATTATATTGTGTTAAGAAGAATACTATTAAAATTGTTTTATTAATGCTTGGCTAAACTCTTAAAGAATACTTTTACATATGTTCGCAAATTGCTGTATAGACGTCTATAAAACAGCTAAAAACAAATTCTACAAAATGTTTTATAATTTAGCCGTAAGAACATGCTTAGCACTTATCTGTATGATGATTTAGTTGCGAAGACTAAATAATCACTTTGGCGGTTTTAATACAACAAAATAGCCTTTGCAGAGCAGTAACGTAACAGTAATAAAATAAAATTGCAGTTTTATTTTAAATTTATAGAGCAACTTTGTTAGTTGAGTATGTCTTTAACAGACGTCTTTCTCAGAGAGAGGCACCACATGTAAGTTTATACTATTTATTATTTATACATACTATTTTTAAGAGTAAAATCAGTTACTAAACAGGCGAAAGATACATTTCCATAGCACTGTATATTGTGTATATCCTATTAAATTACTGCTGTTTTGGTTCCAACTATTACCAACTTTGAACGGGCTATTCCAAAGTTATTTAATTGCAGTTAGTTAAGCACAATAGTATATTTTTTACGATTCACTTACATTTTTGTGAATGTTGGTTTAAGCAATAATTTCAAAGCAATGATTTTAATTCCGTAAAAAGATCATTCTCTTTTTACAGCAATAGTAATTTAAACATGCTGACTTTAAGAACTTTAAAAAATGTTTAATAACCAGGTGATTTCTTCAAGATTGCTTAATAAGAATATTCAGAATCCAATTTTCGAATTGTCCGACAAAATATATTTTCCGATTGTCCAGTCTGACGCGTGGAAATCGTCGGTTAGGAGGGGGAGCCACGTTGACGAAAATTTTCGCAGAAGAAAAAAGTGGTAGACTAGGCGCAATTAAGCCATACAAGAAGTTATAAATAAGGGGATATGTACAAATTGTATTTATGTAGGAGTGTACCTAGACTATTATTATTAAGTAAAGTTAAAAGAAATATATTTATAAATATTAATGATAAATAAGACATTTTTGAGACAATATAAAGTGAAGTTATATAAATTGTAAGTTATTGAAATTGAATATTTTAAATATATCATAAGAAATAAATATGATTTATAAAGAGAATAAATAACAAAATAATACATTCGGTTCCATTGTACCTTTGAGGCAGAATGCAAGGCGCGTATTTTAAGCCTTGGTGTAAGTTGCTTATACTCTATATAAAACATTTAATTTTAATAACTTACAATATACATAATTTTCCTTTATCTTATTTCGTAAATTCCTTATTTATAAACAGGTTTTGCAGATTTTTTTTTACCTTCATTAATGATTATAATAATATTTTTATTACAACTTGTAAACAGTCCAGTCAACGAATGGCCCAAAGGGTGGTGTAGAGTGTGTGAGCAGGGACTTAAGCAATTCCTTTTCGAGATATAAGCGAAAAACCAAAAGTGGGACTCTCTTTGTGCCCCCCCCCCCCTCCGGCTCACCCCCTAGACGTCAGGACTTTCAGTATGTTCACTCTCTAAGTATCCTGAACAACTTTCTAAAGAAATCGCTTAGCTCCCTGCGCACGTACTCTACACCTCCTTTATTGACTGAAATAGAAGTGTACTATGCAGTTTACATAGCGTTATTCTATAAATGAACGCTCGCTATATCTCGAAAACGGATAATACGAAAAAATATATATATATATATATATCCAGATTTGTAGACAATTTTGTGCTCTACAAGTTTTGTAATAACCTCTACATTCGATGCATAAGAAGCGAAATATTTACATAACACCGATTTTGGTAACCTTGAAGCTTCGATATCTTGACTATCGGATACTACATGCTTTTCAACCCGTCCATGGAATGTTCAGCTTTCCGACTTTCATTTCGAGGTTTAATCCTTAATTGACTGGACTAATTATTTGATCTTACAATCAACGCTAAGTTATAGTTTAGATCATATTTGTCAAATAGAAAACAAACTGTATTTATAAAGAATATTTTTTTCGATTATATCTCAGTTATACACGGAGTACCCGAAGGTTCAGTTTTGGAACCAATGTTGTTTATTATATATGTCAATGACTTATTCCAGAATAAGTTCCCTAACATCTATGTTGCATTTGCTGATGATATAACTATAATATATTCAAGTCCAGACATGAATGATCTCGTGCTAAAAAGTGCTGACACTGTTTCTCAAGCCAAACAATAACAATAATTTGAAACTCAATGAAGTAAGGACTCAAAATCTAGCCTTTTCTGCCAGTGATAATATAACTAAAGGAAATAACGCAGGACTGCTCGGTATCACTATTGACGGCAGACTAAATTGGTCTTGTCTGGTCGCACAACTAAGTCAGAACTAACGAGATTGGTATTTGTTTTACGTAATCTAACAAAAACGTCATCAATGAAGACTCTGAGAATGAGCTATTTTACTCTATTCCATTCACATGTTAGTTATGGTGTATGGAGACCATTCTTGGACTCACTCCCTTGCACATCGAGGTGGAACTGGAAGCTAAAAAAGCAGCAAATAGGCTGTTCAAAAATGGAATGTGGAATGGGACTGGCCGGGGATGGGGGCACACAAAGGCCCTGGATCTGCCGGTAAGGGACCGGGTCATCACCCAAGCGGAGGATGAGCGGTGTCTCCCTGTCTACAATTTCACTATTCCGTACTCAGCGGTGTTTCCCAGTCTAGAGGACTGGGAGCGCGATAAAAACCGTCTTCTGAGTCCCAAAGGTTTCAAGTGGTACACAGACGGATTTAAGACTCGGGAGGGAACTGGTGCTGGCATACACGGCTGCAAACCAAGGGCTCGTATATCGGTGCCACTTGGAAGGTATCCTAGTGTATTCCAAGCAGAAATATATGACATATTGTGTGTGCAAGCGAGAATCTCAGGAACCTCTCCTGGAATTACGGGATCCACCATGGAATAGGCTGCTATCCTTTGTGGAGAGTACTGGTCTCTTCTAGAAGATCCCACATGACGCGAATGCACAATGGGTCGACCGGCATGAGTGCTGCGGATTCCACAGATCTGCTCGCGCTATAATAATAATAATAACATGGTGCATTGCTGTGGGATAACTCTTACGCAGATAAAATTTTCCCGCTACAAAAACGAGCCGTTAAAATAATGGCCGGTGCTGTGTTCAGAAACCACTGTAAGCCTATTTTAAAAAATCTCAAAATAATGCCTTATTTTTTATATACAGGGTGCGCCAAAGTTCTGATTTTGGTCGATTACGGCTGTATTTGAAATGGTGGAAATATATTGTCTATAGATTATTTTCTTGATTTTCAATTCTGAATAACCAGAAAATATGTACAATTATACAGGGTACTCCGTTTTCGTTGTCCGAGCAACAACTTCGTTATTTTAAATGGAACACCCTATATTTTTTTCCTTTATCGAGTTACCCATCTAATTATATTCATAATTCTATTAAGGTGGTAGGTACTTAAAATGAACCGTTTACGATATAAAAAAGATTTTTTGACAAAAAGTGAGGTTTGCGGATAAGTTTTTGAGTACCTCTGATTTCATAGACAAGAGAGTTTTCAAAATTCTGCTTATACTGTTATGTTGAGCATATTAAGGGCTAGTAGGGCAGAAACATTATTAATATTAATCTTATACAGAGTGCTGAAAAAATTGAGTTTAATGTTTCGCTAATAAAAAAGGCCGTAATTCAATTTTTTCAAATGGGACGTACTATTTTCAGTTCTGTCATCTAATGAAGTGTTAAATTATCTTTCCATTGATATATCATAGTAGGTATTTATCTTTAGGAGTTGCATAGATATTAAGGTTAATTGTCTGGATCAGTCATTTTTCTTGCTGGAACTTCATGAGGTTTGTACTGCACTTCACCAGTTTCGATAAATCTGTCTCTAAGATTACTAAATGCAGGTTCTAAAGGGTGTCTCCTTTCAGGATATCTGGTTTTATAGACTCGGGATGCTAAGAGGCTGTTCCTTGAGCACTCCCCCAGAATAAAAATCATGTCAACCATTTCTTCCCGCGAATAATTCATATTTAATATAATTATATGCAAATGCAACTTGGAAATGGAACTGTAAAAGCTACTAGTATTTTATTAAAGACAATCAAAACAAAAGCACTTACCGATATAGCAGTAACACAAAACTTTAGAACATCCACAGACACGTGTTTTGACATCTATGTCTCTTCGGTGCGGCTTTTTCTAAAGTTCACAATCAACTGAAATATGTAAGCAAATACTCGTGTTATAACTATCAAAGGATTACCAGAACAGGATATTAAAAATTAAAATTAGATTATAGGAAATTCCCCGTAAAGGGATAATTATCAATATAATTATATGCAAATGCAACTTCCTGGAACTGTAAAAGCTACTAGTATTTTATTAGCTAATAAAATACTAGTAGCTTTTACAGTTCCAGGAAGTTGCATTTGCATATAATTATATTGATAATAAAATATAAAAATAATTAATAAAATACTAGTAGCTTTTACAGTTCCAGGAAGTTGCATTTGCATATAATTATATTGATAATTATCCCTTTACGGGGAATTTCCTATAATCTAATTTTAATTTTTAATATCCTGTTCTGGTAATCCTTTGATAGTTATAACACGAGTATTTGCTTACATATTTCAGTTGATTGTGAACTTTAGAAAAAGCCGCACCGAAGAGACATAGATGTCAAAACACGTGTCTGTGGATGTTCTAAAGTTTTGTGTTACTGCTATATCGGTAAGTGCTTTTGTTTTGATTGTCTTTAATAAAATACTAGTAGCTTTTACAGTTCCATTTCCAAGTTGCATTTGCATATAATTATATTAAATATGAATTATTCGCGGGAAGAAATGGTTGACATGATTTTTATTCTGGGGGAGTGCTCAAGGAACAGCCTCTTAGCATCCCGAGTCTATAAAACCAGATATCCTGAAAGGAGACACCCTTTAGAACCTGCATTTAGTAATCTTAGAGACAGATTTATCGAAACTGGTGAAGTGCAGTACAAACCTCATGAAGTTCCAGCAAGAAAAATGACTGATCCAGACAATTAACCTTAATATCTATGCAACTCCTAAAGATAAATACCTACTATGATATATCAATGGAAAGATAATTTAACACTTCATTAGATGACAGAACTGAAAATAGTACGTCCCATTTGAAAAAATTGAATTACGGCCTTTTTTATTAGCGAAACATTAAACTCAATTTTTTCAGCACTCTGTATAAGATTAATATTAATAATGTTTCTGCCCTACTAGCCCTTAATATGCTCAACATAACAGTATAAGCAGAATTTTGAAAACTCTCTTGTCTATGAAATCAGAGGTACTCAAAAACTTATCCGCAAACCTCACTTTTTGTCAAAAAATCTTTTTTATATCGTAAACGGTTCATTTTAAGTACCTACCACCTTAATAGAATTATGAATATAATTAGATGGGTAACTCGATAAAGGAAAAAAATATAGGGTGTTCCATTTAAAATAACGAAGTTGTTGCTCGGACAACGAAAACGGAGTACCCTGTATAATTGTACATATTTTCTGGTTATTCAGAATTGAAAATCAAGAAAATAATCTATAGACAATATATTTCCACCATTTCAAATACAGCCGTAATCGACCAAAATCAGAACTTTGGCGCACCCTGTATTTATGTCACGTTATTAGAAATTGATAAAACTAAGATACAAGTTACAACAAATGCAGAAGTTTCTAATTATGGCACTAGAAATAGAACTGATCTTCGAACAACACGCTTTCGACTTTCGAAATCAACAAAAAATTCTTTGAATTTTAAATTGTACAATTATCTACCTAACTATTTAAAATATTTATCTATTCCTAATAAAAAGGGGATAATCAGAAACCACAATTTTATAAATTGATAATTGTTTTTGTACGTGTACGTGTCTTTTTTATGTGTTTACAGTTGCATGCCTACGCAATATGCATTCTATAACTCTGTAGAGTTATATTATATTGTTTTTCTTCTCAGTTGCAAAAAATATTGTACTATGTAATTTGGTTAAATAAAATATATATTTATCTATATCTACTAATCAGGTACGTACTGCAACAAATTAAATTTTGCGCTTCTTCATCCTAAGTATCAACATTATCACTTAAAAGTAAATACAAAACTGAACTCACCTTCTTGTGTTCCCTCTGTCGATACAAAATTGACGGGATCATTCAGGAATAGCACCATGACACAAAATGTCACACAGTTCAGTGGAAGCACCATCACTGCCATCATTAATTATTGCCGATATGGATGAGCACTAATGTATCCTATACCGTTCACTCACTACAAATATTTATTTACCAAACCCGATGTTTGTAACCTTTGATCCAGCCGGTTACAGTTCAATACATTATTTAAATTCCAGAAACGTTAATTACCCGTTAATTATTTACTACTTATTTGATTAAGCACTCACCAAACGCAAATATTTCCAGTTTTCTAGAAACAGAAACCTACATAAGAGAAATTCACTTTGATTCAGATTGCACTTTTGCTCGTTTATAGAATCAGAAGAATCAGTCTAGGAGCTGAAGAACCAAACAGTCAAAAAAGCCCATTTCATTACAAAATTAATCAATTATTTTTAAACTTACAGTGTTACGATATAGTTCGGTTCTTGTATCCTTTCACATTCTTTGCTGTACAGTTTTATTATGAGTTATTCGGTATTTGTAAAAAGAAATAAAGAGCCTATACTTGCTAAAAACGATCCAGCAATTTTATTTTCAATTTTTATTGTATGAAATGCTGGAATATGATACAGAGTCAATAAAGAGAAAAAAATGTCAAGTATACTGCCCTGCTAAGCAAAACCCCTGTAAAATCATTTTTGGCTGAAAATGAGTTAGAATCAGTTTCTTATAGCTGGTATCAAGATCTGCTTACTTACTAAGTAAAATTCAGTAAAATAAATCTAAATGTGTGTAACTGTATATTATAATAAACCGTATTTCCCAAAACGTTTCGCAATACTAAAGAGAAACACAGTAAACTGTCACTACTAAGCTAAAACAAGAAACACATCATGTAATCATCATCATTGCCGTGTTTCTATTTAGTTTGTTTTTAGATGCGGGGTTTTTCTTTAATACGACAGTAGATTGGAGCATAATATGAAATTCTCAGTAGTGCACAGTAGCAGTTTACTGTGATTTCGGTGCCATTTAATTAATTCTGAATGTTTATTGTGTGTAAATGTTATCTTCTATTTGTTGTGAAAAAGCAAGTTTTGATTTTCTATAGAATTCAATAAACTGTGAAAGTAGTGTGATTGTGCTTTTACCTCGAAAAATCCTCTTGTTACTCCTATTACTGCGATTTTGCTTAGCAAATATGATATTTTTAAAACCTTAATACTAAATAAGAACACAATTCAAGCATGTAATGCAAGACGATTTCGATTAGTTAGACTATAATATGCAACAAAATATCTCCATTCGCACACAAAAATTATTGTATTACAGACTTAGCTGGCAGTTAACTTGGAAGTTAACCTCCTTTATCTCGTTTCAGAGATTTTGTCATTAGCCCCCCGCAAATGACAAAATTTATTTTTGCTTATCAGGGCAGTAAACTTTTTTTTATTTTTAATGGCCTTATTTATATTAACGTCCTGGCGGAGTTCAGCTACTGCTGTTCTAGTACTTAACCAGGACACGAATACATAGATATCAACACACCAACCATTCCCTGCTATATTGCCATCTACCGCAGCTGAAATTCGAACTCAGGAGAGATAACAGCGACTAGACATGTTGTGGCACCCAACAGTGACCTAGCTCACTGCTACCGTCTCGGTAACACATGAAAAACGCCACTAAAAATCCATATTCTGGCCAGGATAGGAACCCGGGACTCCGTGGTCGCAAGCCAAACAATTTTAGCACTGCGCCACTGAGCTGGCATGACTTGTCTCCGTATGTTAAGTACACATAAAAAAGGCAATAAGAACCGACCATCAAAATATCAAAGACGGCACACTTACTACTGACAAGAGTACTATAGAACCGTTCTTCAAATTTTTGCGTATTAGAAGGAACAAAGAAATATTAAGATTTAAATTGCGTTTTCGTCAGAAACTTAATGACGTTTCTGCTAAATTGAAAAATGCTGTTTTGCATGAAGATAAGAATGTCTTAAATTCAAACTGGCCTCTGTTCATCTATTCCTTGTATATGTGTTAGGAGTGATTTGCGTAACTATATCTAGAGAATTAGAAATCTTAATTAAGAGAACACTTGCCCTACACTACGTCAAGGCCACGCGGCCTCACCTGAGAACAATAGAATATCTCATATTAGCGAGAATGATATTAGTCTATTGAAATGTTACAAAATAATAGCCGAACCTTGCATTTTGGGTAGGACAAGATTTTTTTTTTGTGTAGAGGTGGTCAGTGTGAGTATAAAACTCGATTTTCGGGGTTCACCCCCCCCCCCCTATTTGGCCACCATCGTGAAAAGGGAAACAGTTTTTCCGAGATAACTAGAGAATCGTAAATCTAAAAAATAAAATTCCAATTCCAAACATTTTTTTCCGCAAAACTTTAAGAAAAAGTTTCCAGGAACAAGAGTTATTTATACTCTTACAAGGAACACGTCAGAATTTTTTGTAGCAATTTTTTTTTCAAAATAACTTTTTTTTTGCTCCAAAATTTTGGAAAAATTCTGACATGCTCCTTGTGAAAAAATAAGCAACTCTTGTCTCTAGAATTTTTTTCCTGAAGTCCATCCTTTGACGGCAAAAAATGTTTGAGACACCGAAACCTCAATTTTTCAAGCACATTTGCGGCGAAAGGGTGCGCGCTGAGAAAAATATCGGTAAAGGTATTTATACAGAACTTCCCTCGTTATTTGTGCATGGCGGTCACTCTAAAAAATTATTAATTACGAAATGACATTGAGAATAATAATCGAAATATAGTTATCACTATTATTACAAAGAAAACCTGATAAGTTTTGGACAAAAAAATATACACAGAGTGCTCATCCAACAGCAAAAGTTCTATACTAAATAACAGGTGCCAAATTGGTAGGCTTGATCAAATACCTTTATAAATGTCAACCATGACTGAATTATTTCAGTGGTAAAAAATTTTTCAAAAATGTTGGTCAACAAAAATTTTTTTTGTTGAGATAGGTTTAGAATGCCATGAAACGTGGAAATTTTAAATTTGCACAAAGAAAAAAAAATTTTCATCTATTTTCGTGGTGATAATTTTTTCAAAAATGTTGGTGAAAAAATTTTTTTTTTCTGAAATAGGTTTAGCGTGTCATGAAACGTGGAAATTTTAAATTTGATCAAAAAAAATTTTTTTTCATGATTTATTCCCTTTAGACGGTCCACCCTGTATATTTTCTAGTGAAGATTTTACCATTTCTTCGCTGACAGTAGGGTCAACTACCTACCAAATTTGACTGCTCTCCGTCAAGTAGTTTTTTAGTTAATGCACCAATAGACAGGCAGAGAGACAGACAGACATACAGACAGACAGAGACAGACTGACGGAATTGAAAAACCTATATTTTCGTAATCTACTTGATCTGAAATGTCAGAATCTGACAAAATCTCGGATGGTGATTTTTTCTCGAATACAATACTTCCCTTCGGTATGCGAGGTAAGTAAAATGAAATTTTTCAACCACCAGTATACTTCTACTTCACTACGTGTATGTGGAATTGAAAATGTGACAGATGGCAATTATATTAGACATATGCACCTATTATACTATTATCGAAAAATGTACAGGGTGGTCATCCCAAGAAATAATTCAGTCATGGTGGACATTTATAAAGGTATTTGCCCAAGCCTTCCATATTTAGTATTGAACTTTTGCTGTTGGATGAGCACTCTGTATATTTTTTTGACCAAAACTTATCAGGTGTTTTTTGTAATAATAATGATAACTATATTCCAATTTTTATTTTCAATGTCACTTCGTAATTATTAATTTTTTAGAGTGACCGCCATGCACAAATAAAGAGGGAAATTCTGTGTAAATACCTTTACCGATTTTTTTTTAATTATACAAGGCATCTATTTAGACCCGTCGTGTGGCAGAATTTATTTATTTGGACATTTATTATATGTGTTTTGACGCGTACAAAATCAGCCATAATCCTTCTTTTTCCTAACTTTCAACATATATAATAACCAACAAATGCAAAATATTAAAAACGAGTCACACGAGGTGCGTGGAGGAATCTTTCCTCTTTCGAATACACTACGCTTGAAATTTATATCATTATTTTGGCAACAATTAGCTATTTTCTGACACTGTAATACGTCGTGTGAACAGGGCAAATGTCCTCTTAAAAGAGCTGTGTTTCCGTTTATTTCTTATCTTAATCGCGTCAAAACATACTTTACTTAAGAGTAATGATGTTATATATTAACTAATACATTATGTTAATTATATAATCAAGTGTAGAGAAATAAATCATGCCCCGGTCTCCCTTTATTTTATTTCGGTCTGCAGCTTTGTTTTTTATGTGCCCTACAATAGTCCAGAAAATTTAGCATAAAAATTGGCGAAACCTGTGCAATAAGAGGGATCAAAATACGGTTTTTTGTTTTTTCTAAAAGCAATTGAATATTTTCCAGTATAGCTCTTACCATACTTATTAGTACTACACTTGCGAAATTATTACTCCTAAACAAACAAAATTATTAGAAATGATATCTGAATTTTTAATTCAACATATCTTAAGGTCCTTCCCTAGAAAGAGACATCCGATAGGGAAATGTTTATTGTTTTTGGTCATAACTTTTTTTCTTAGTGCGTATATTTAAAAAAACTATAAAAGTACCTAAGTAGAACCATAACAAGACTATTAATATGAATCTTCACTCAATAATTTCAGTGATTTTCCAAATAGCTAGATTAAATTTAAAAAAACCGCTGCCTAAGGAATCACTACTTCCACATCCAGATTCTTCATCCGAGGCACTTTAAAGGAAACATCTTGACTATATTTGCACTCTAGTATGTGGAAATTATTGGTAATAGAATTTTAATAATATTTGGGGCAGATGTCATAGAAAAGTTTGAGGAGTTGGTTTCTACCATATACGTTAAAAATGAAGTTTCTAGTTCACCCTACTTATTTTCTACTATTCACAACTTACCACCTCCCATCTCTTCAATGGAGTCATCTCAATCAGATGTCACTACAATACATACGTGTACTAATTTTCAAGTGAATATCTCAATTTGATGTTATCAATCCCATTAATAATGAAGCGGAGGTGAAAAATATTAGAAAGAAATCTGAGGCCTTGGTTTCTAGTATATACACCGAATCCCAAATTTCTGTACTCTTATCAGCTTGATTTACTTATTTTCCCCTAGTCACTCCTATTAACCCCAACCCTTCTACGGAATCATCCCAAAATATAATCTAGTTCCAGATGTCGTTATAATACATACGTCTACCAAATTACAAGTGAATATCTCAATTATATTTTATCAACCCCTTTAATAATGTAGTAAGGGTAGTGGAAGGATTGAAAAATATTATTAAAAAATTTGAGGCCTTGGCTTCTAGGACATACAGAGAATTTCAAGTTGCAATACTCTTACCAGCTTGCTTTACTTATTTTTCCCTATTTACCTCTACTTACCCCCACTCATTCAACGCAATCGTGTCAAAATATAATCTAGTTTCAGATATAGTTATAATACATAAATGTACCTTTTAATAAGGGAGTGGGGGTGGTGGGAGGATGGAAAATACTAATAAAAAAACCTGAGACCTTCTCTTCTAGCATATACACCAAATCTCAAATTTTTGTACTTTTACCAGCTTGCTTTACTTATTTTCCCTTATATACCCCTATTTAACCCCCAACCCTTCAACGGAATCATCTCAAAATATAATCTAGTTCCAGATGTCGTTATAATATATATGAGTACTAAATTTCATGTGAATATCTCAATTTTATTTTATCAACCCCTTGAATAATGGAGTGGGGATGGTGGGGGGCTGAAATATAATATTAAAAAATCTTAGGCCTTGGCTTCTAGTACATACACCGAATTTCAAGTTTCTGTACTCATACCAGCTTGCATTACTTATTTCCCCCTATTTACCCCTAAATAACCCCCAACCCTCCAACGAAATCATCTCAAAGTATAATCTAGTTCCAGATGTTATAATTCATACGTGTACCAAATTTCAAATGAATATCTCAATTATATTTTATCAATCCTTTTAATAATGAAGTAGGGGTGATGGGGGTTGAAAAATATTATAAATAATCTGACACCTTGACTTCTAGTACATACACCGAATTTCAAGTTTCTGTAGTCTTACCAGCTTGCTTTACTTATTTTCCCCTATTTACCCCTATTTAACCCCCAACCCTTCAACGGAATCATCTCAAATTATAGTCTAGTTCCAGATGTCGTTATAATACATACGTGTACTAAATTTCAAATGAATATCTCAATTTTATTTTATCAACCCTTTTCATATTGGAGTAGGGGTGGTGGGGGTTGAAAATTATTATAAAAAAATCTGACGCTTTGGCTTCTAGTACATGCACCGAATTTCAAGTTTCTGTACTCTTACCAACTTGTTTTACTTATATTCCCCTATTTACCCCAAATTAACCCCCAACCCTTCAACGGAATCATCTCAAAATATAATCTAATTTCAGACGTCGTTATAATACATACGTGTACGAAATTTCAAATGAAAATCCCAATTTTATTTTATCAACCCCATTAATGGGGTAGGGGTGGTGCAGGGTTGAAAAATATTACAAAAAAATCTTAGGCCTTAACTTCTAGTACATAGACCGAATTTCAAGTTTCTGTACTCTTACAAGCCTGCTTTACTTATTTTTCCCTATTTACCCCTATTTAACCCCCAACCCTTCACCGGATATCCTCAAAAAACAATCCAGTTCCAGATCTCGTTATAATATATACGTATACAAAATTTCAAGTCAATATCTTAATCCGTTCCGGAGAAAACGTGCGGACAAAAAAAAAAGTTATAGACAGACAGACAGACAGACCGACAGACAGACAGACCGACAGACAGACAGACAGACAGAATTTTTTTTTTTTTTCGCTCAAATTTAAAATCTCGACGTTTCATGACATTCTAAACCGATTTCACGAATAAAAATTTTTGAAAATTTTTTTGCGATTACTATACTTCCAATCCACTACGTGGATGTGGAAGTAATTATGTTAATCTTCCTATTTCGTAGTTTTAAATTAAGCTATTTTGCAAGAACCTGAAATTATTGAGTGAAACTTCATAGTAATAATCTTGTCATGGTTCTACTTAGGTACTCCGATAGTTTTCTTTTAAATATACGTACTAAGAAAAAAAAGTTATGGGCAAAAATAATAAATAGTTCCCTATCGGATGTCTCTTTCTAGGGAATGGCCACCTTAACAGATGTTATATTTGAATAATATCACAATATTGGCGTGAAGTCAAGAGCATATGGAGCATAATGATTTGATCGATAAATGAACTTCATTGCCAATCATCTCGGTGGAACAAGCGATGATGTGCTAAATTACTATATACCAATTATCTCTGTTAATAATTATTCGATCTTCAAGAGGTAAAAACGTCCCATATACATTCTGTACAATAATTTCTTTAAAGTTTTTTATAAGTAAGAATATGTGTGTATTTTACTTCCACATCCACGTAGTGGATTGGAAGTATAGTAATCGCAAAAAAATTTTCAAAATTTTTTATTCGTGAAATAGGTTTAGAATGTCATGAAACGTCGAGATTTTAAATTTGAGCGAAAAAAAATTTTCTGTCTGTCGGTCTGTCGGTCTGTCGGTCTGTCTGTAACTTTTTTTTGTCCGCACGTTTTCTCCGGAACGGTTTAAGATATTGACTTGAAATTTTGTACACGTATATATTATAACGAGATCTGGAACTGGATTGTTTTTTGAGGATATCCGGTGAAGGGTTGGGGGTTAAATAGTGGTAAATAGGGGAAAATAAGTAAAGCAAGCTTGAAAGAATACAGAAACTTGAAATTCGGTGTATGTACTAGAAGTTAAGGACTCATATTTTTTTATAATATTTTTCAACCCCCCACCACCCCAACCCCATTAATGGGGTTGATAAATTAAAGTTGAGATATTCATTTGAAATTTCGTACACGTATGTATTATAACGACGTCTGAAATTAGATTATATTTTGAGATGATTCCGTTGAAGGGTTGGGGGTTAATTTGGGGTAAATATGGGAATATAAGTAAAACAAGTTGGTAAGGGTACAGAAACTTGAAATTGGGTGTATGTACTAGAAGCCAAAGCGTCAGATTTTTTTTATCATATTTTTCAACCCCCACCACCCGTACTCCAATATGAAAAGGGTTGATAAAATAAAATTGAGATATTCATTTGAAATTTGGTACACGTATGTGCTATAACGACATCTGGAACTAGATTATAATTTGAGATGATTCCGTCGAAGGGTTGGGGGTTAAATAGGGAAAAATAAGTAAAGCAAGCTGGTAATACTACAGAAACTTGAAATTCGGTGTATGTACTAGAAGCCAAAGCGTCAGATTTTTTTATAATATTTTTCAACCCCCACCACCCCTACTCCAATATGAAAAGGGTTGATAAAATAAAATTGAGATATTCATTTGAAATTTGGTACAAGTATGTATTATAACGACATCTGGAACTAGATTATATTTTGAGATGATTCCGTTGAAGGGTTGGGGGTTAAATAGGGGTAAATAGGGGAAAATAAGTAAAGCAAGCTGGTAAGACTACAGAAACTTGAAATTCGGTGTATGTACTAGAAGCCAAGGTTTCAGAATATTTATAATATTTTCAACCCCCACCCCACCCCACCCCACCCCTACTTCATTATTAAAAGGGTTGATAAAATAAAATTGAGATATTCATTTGAAATTTGGTACACGTATGAATTATAACGACATCTGGAACTAGATTATACTTTGAGATGATTCCGTTGAAGGGTTGGGGGTTATTTAGTGATAGATGGGGGGAAATAAGTAAAACAAGCTGGTATGAGTACAGAAACTTGAAATTCGGTGTATGTACTAGAAGCCAAGGCCTCAGATTTTTTAATAATATATTTCAGCCCCCCACCACCCCTACTCCATTATTCAAGGGGATGATAAAATGAAATTGAGATATTCACATGAAATTTAGTACGCATATGTATTATAACGACATCTGGAACTAGATTATATTTTGAGATGATTCCGTTGAAAGGTTGGGGGTTAAATAGGGGAAAATAAGTAAAGCAAGGTGGTAATACTACAGAAACTTGAAATTCGGTGTATGTACTAGAAGCCAAAGCGTCAGATTTTTTTATTATATTTTTCAACCCCCACCACCCCCACTCCCTTATTAAAAGGGTTGATAAAATAAAATTGAGATATTCACTTGAAATTTGGTACAAGTATGTATTATAACGACATCTGGAACTAGATTATACTTTGAGATGATTCCGTTGAAGGGTTGGGGGTTAAATAGGGGAAAATAAGTAAAGCAAGTTAGTAAAAGTACAGAAATTTGGGATTTGGTGTATATACTAGAAGCGAAGGTCTCAGGTTTTTTAATTAGTATTTTCCATCTCCCCACCACCCCCACTCCCTTATTAAAAATTTGGTACATTTATGTATTATAACTATATCTAAAACGAGATTATATTTTGACATGATTGCATTGAAGGAATGGGGGTAAGTAGAGGTAAATAGGGAAAAGTAAGTAAAGCAAGCTGGTAAGAGTACTGCAGCTTGAAATTCGGTGTATGTCCTAGAAGCTAAGGCCTCAGATTTTTTAATAATATTTTTCAACCCTTCCACTACCCTTACTACATTATTAGAGGGGTTGATAAAATAAAATTGAGATATATTCACTTGTAATTTGATAGACGTATGTATTATAACGACATCTGGAACTAGATTATATTTTGGGATGATTCCGTAGAAGGGTTGGGGTTAACAATAAGTAAATCAAGCTGGTACGAGTACAGAAATGTGGGATTTCTTTGTATATACTAGAAACCAAGGCCTCAAATTTCTTTCTAATATTTTTCAAACTCCACCACCTCCGCTTCATTATTAATGGGATTGATAACATCAAATTGAGATATTCACTTGAAAGTTAGTACACGTATGTATTGTAGTGACATCTGATTGAGATGACTGCATTGAAGGGGTGGGAGGTGGTAGGTTGTGAATACTGGAAAATAAGTACGGTAAACTAGAAACTTCATTTTAACGTACATGATAGAAACCAACTCCTCAAACTTTTCTATGACATCTGCCCCAAATATTAAAATTCTATGACCAATAATTTCCACATACTAGAGTGCAAATATAGTCAAGATGTTTCCTTTAAAGTGATTTGGATGAAGAATCTGGATGTGGAAGTAGTGATTCCTTAGGCAGCGGTTTTTTATTTTCCATTGATATGTATGTTTTACCTTTGCCCTTATTCTTACCCCGTATTTTTTAAACCATGTTAACCGTAGTCTCTGAGTGCCCAGATGAACTGCTAGGCAATAAGTGGGTGACAAATGTATGCATTTATTATACCCTTATTATACTCTTCGCAAGTACAAAACGAAGAGTATATTGCATTCGATCGGCACATTTCTAAAACCGGTAATATTGCTCGTAGAGAAAAAATTTTCATATCACTGTGTTGGTGATCGAATTCTGAACAACTTTCAAGGTGCCCCCGTCCCTTTGTTCGTCTGTCTATCTGTCTGTCTGTCTGTCCGTCCGTATGTCTGTCCGGCCGTCACGATTCTCTTAAGCACGATAACTTAAGATCAAAAAGTTCGATTGAGCAGTAAGTTAGTGTTAGCTAGTGGAAGAACCCTATTGTTTTTTATCAATATCGATCAATAAATAAAAAATGTATAAATTAGTTTTTTTTTGTATATTTTGTAATTAAATAAAACATGTCTAAAACTAATATTATTTACAAAAAAAGCTGCGACAAGTATTCTATAGAATGTGCAACAATTATATAAACAGTTCAGTAAATCGGCGAAGAGTATATTGGTTAGCTTGTTTTCTTCTTTATTAACGGCTGAATTTTAATAATTCTACCTAGCTAATGGTAATTAGCTGAAGGTCAATTAAAAAAAAATAAGTAAATGGAAAATTCGTTGTTTGGAAGATATTTGGAGTTGCGTGACCTGTAAGAGAAGTGAGATTTTGTGTCGGCCGTATGTAAAGCAATGAATGTATTTATACTGTTTCACGATTTTTTTAAGAATTGAGCATATTTTGAGCCGCTGCTTCTAGTTCTAGTTTCGAGGCTGATTTTTGTGTCATGTTCTTACTTTCATGAGACAGTACTAAAATTCCCCACGGATCCCCACTGGCCATTCTGCTTTAAAATATAATACAACCGTCCTTAATTAAATAGTGTAAACAATTTATCCCAATTCTCCCATTTTGAAAATATATGCTTTTGTTGAGGACGCTACCAGCTCTAACTTTTTGTATAATATCCAAACAGGCCTAACCGGCCTAATTAAAAGGATAGTAATATTTGAACAAAACCACTATACGAGTACGTAAATAATTTAAAGAAATATAAAAATACATTGTACAATATAACAATTATACACAAAAATTCTGGTAATGTGTAACGTCCATACTATAATGTTTCTTAAGAGGTAAGGACCAACCTAAATCTACTGAAGTATTGATGTTATTAGCCAACCGAAGCATCGACAGGGGTAGGGTAGAATAAACACCAACGGTACATTAAAAAATGGTAATAATGCTAAAGTGTTCTTACAACTTTTAGTACAGGAGGCAAATTAGCCATTTAGGGTAACAAAAATTAATAAAAGGATCATCTCTGGGATTTAAGTAGGTAATAACCTGCAGAATGAGATGGTGCATTCTTTAGATTTCCAAGTTCCGGGAAAATTCAAAAAAATTTGGAAAAACTTTATGATTTTCGTTTTTTTTTGCTATAGCGGCCAAAATAATGAAAATGGAGAAAAAAGTTTCGAACAAAAGCTGTGGCTTGTCTCTTTCTCTACAAAAAAGGTCTTTACAAATTTTTGTCGTACTTAAGCCGTTTAGAAGACAAATCTGGTTTTCCACTTACAGTTTTAAGCCGCTTCGAAATGCGCGAAAAATTATAATTCTCCTGGAGTTTCGTACGACCGGGCTCATCGATCGATAATTCTTACTATTCAGAGCCCCTAAAAAAAAGAAAATAACCAAAAATGTAGAGAAAAGTCTCAGCTCTATTGTGGAACTAATCACAAAATTTATAAAAAAATGTATCATAGAGAAAAAGTGTCAGAAGGTGGCTTAGTAAACTTTGTACAGTTGATCCACAGATTTATTCATATCTTTGCCGGGAGTCGTTAGAATGCTAATTCATTTTGCTTATATGTTCTTACATAATGATATATTAACCCAGTTAACATTTCATTGCAATTACCTTTGTTGGAAAAATATGCCTTGCGATCAAAGTAGAGGGTATATTTCTCATCTATCAATCACCTTCAAATTTTGGAGTTGAATTCGCTAAGTATATCTTAATTGATAATAATAGCACAGTCTTAATTTTTGGTACAATAAAACATATTGTTTCGAATGACTTAAGAGTTTTTTAAATGCATGCAGTACTTTTTGAATTTGCCTCCATTATTCATACACTTTCAGAAAATGCACAATCATACAGTAAAACATATACAACTTATTTGTTTCCTAACATTCTTTAATGAAATTTTTACAAAATATAGGCTAAAGCACATGGAATCGAATCCATGCAGTGAAAAAGCTCCCATTGTTACGGAAGAAATAGACAGGATGCATAAAACTCAAAGATGTGAATAAATCAACTGTATAAAGTTTACTAAGCCATCTCCTAATACTTTTTTCTGTATGATAATTTTTTTTATGAATTTTGTGATTAGTTCCACATTAAATGTGAGACTTTTCTCTACATTTTATGTTGTTTTCATTTTTTTAGCGGCTCTGAATAGTAAGAATTATCGATCGATTTGTCCGGTCGTACGAAACTCCCAGAGAATTCTCATTTTCCGCGCATTTCTGAGCGGCTCAAAACTATAAGTGGAAGGCCGGATTTATCTCCTAAACGGTTTAAGTAAGACAAAAATTTGTAAGCACCTTTTTTGTAGAGAAAGAGACGAGTTACAAATCTTGTTCAAAACTTTTTTCTATACTTTCATTATTTTAGCCGCTAGAGCAATAAAACCGAAAATCATAAAGTTTTTCCAAATTTTTTGGATTTTCCCGGAACTTGGAAGTGCAAAGAATGCATCATTCCATTCTACAGGTTATCACCTACTTAAATCCCGGAGATGATCCTTTTGTTAATTTTTGTGAGGTTTTTACAAAATGTTGCCTTCATTGCCTGTACTATTTATACAATGACATGATTGTGACTTTACGTCTCATATCAAGAGACTACATACTAAAATCAGTTCTTAAAGGTGAAGATCTAACATAATGATAGTTTGGTATTGTATGGTATTTTTTATAATATAGGTATCAAAGAAATTTATTTTGTATTTTTTCAAGTACATTCATATAAATTTGAAGTTAATTTAATAGAGCTTTTAATACAAAAATACACCATCCTCCAAAAGAACATTACAAATATAAAAATTTGGCCGTCTTTCCATTACGATCATGGTAAACATAACAATAAGGTATGATATCAAAAACCACCTTCCATCAACATGTATTGGAGAGTACCTACAAATAAATCACATCAATCTTTTTTTTATCATTCGATATTTGAGTTCGGTGCATTATGAATCAGAATTCTGAACCAAAATTTTCTTTTACGATTATAAAAAAATTATGCCGGTTATCCTTGAATAAAGCAAATATATATAACGTACACAAAAGTTCCAATAAGAATTGGTTGGCACTCTTACTATATTATTTTATATCAAACAATAATACAACCATACTTTACAGAGAAAATAACAAATTTCAAGACTCTGCTCTATTATTTCTGATTGATTCCAAATATGTTAGTAATTTATGTAAGTCTTATGTAAAAGTAATAGTACATAATAACGTGAAAATTATAAGTTGTATACTGCTGAGCAAAACCCCATATTTTAATTAATGAATGAAAGTACAATGTGTAATTTGCCGTCTTATGTATGAGGCGCCGCGCCGGTCTCGGCGGACGTTAACATATAATGAGCACCTGAAGCTTTCATTATACGTTGTATGACTGACCTAGATACTATTTTAATCAAGGAATACAAGTTGTTTAGTTACTTAATTCGAAAACATATTTTTGAAAAATGCTCTTTTTCAGTCGATTTCTTTTAATACTAGGTAAATATCACTCATCATTTTGACCTAACTTAGCTTGATCGAGATAGAACCTAGTCGAAAAGTAATCGGCATAGGGGGTACTAATTTTTTTAGTCGCAACTTCTCACCGATATGAACTAGAATGGACTTCATTTCAGCATCATGTAAGAAACGTTTTAATTCAATATATTTATACTGTATCTGCAAGCATTTTCTAATTTTTACGTGAAAAACGATCAAAATCTTGTTTTTGATTGCCTTGATTAGGTTTTCATCCTCAAATGACTTTGCTACTAACACCGATATTAAAAATGTAAAAATAAAACTTGGCCTGTTTCAAGAGCTTTCAAACGATATTAACAAGTTTTGTAAAATTGTAAAACTTAAGCGAGAATATTGCAATATCTTATGCAGGTACCAATTCTGGACCACTGATGTAGATGCTATGGGCGAATTAAATAATCTGTATTTATTTTATTTGAACTCCATTCTAAGTATTATTTTTTAATGCCTTATTTATATTACCGTCCTGGCGGAGTTCAGCTACTGGTGCTCTACCACTCAACCAGGACACGTACACATAGACATCAACACAACAACCATTCCCTGCTATATTGCCATCTACCGCAGCTGAGACTCGAACCCAGGAGAGATAACAGCGACTAGACATGTGCCACCCAACAGTGGTCTAGGTCACTGCTACCGTCTCGGTAACACATGAAAAAACGCCACTAACATCCATACCCTAGCCAGGATTCGAACCCGGGACTCCGTGGTCGCAAGCCAAACACCTTCAGCATTGCGCCACCGAGCTGGTGGCGCAATGCTGCTTTTTGTATTATTTTGTTCATATTTTTTTTGTTTCAGAACTGAAGAATTATAGTTTGTTGTGAGGTATGGAATATATAGTTCATTCAGGAGAGATTAGGAATAAAATTGTAGCATTAAAAGACGAAAGTATGCTTCTGGAGGACAGAAGATTTAAACGAAATGTTTCTGGCAAGCTCTTCTATGAATCAGTTGTCTCATATTGATATTATCCGGATTATAAATCAACAGCTATTTCCTGTACTGTACGTACCGTCGAGCGCTGGATTACAAATTAGAAGCCTGGCGCTTAAATATAAGAAATTACATATCACAATACGATTTGCTTCGATTGTAACAAACGCTATCCGAAAGATTATTCCTAATTAAAGAAACTCTCGTACTAGCCATTCCGGACCACTTGCAGACTGCAGTTTCTAGCTATTGGTTCTCGCCAGCGCAAGGTAGATCTGTAACGACTTTCCTGAGACTTCCACCTTAGAACATATAAACACTTTAACATATTTACCGCTACCTACAACAATGTTCACAACAACAATCTGAAGACATTTATTGTCGAAGAAAGATGCTAAATGTTCAAGTTTTACAATTTTTAAAAAGTAGAGTAGTAATAATCGCTATGTAATTTCGGAATAAAAGAGATGTGTTAAAAAGTTGAAAACAAATATAGAAAACTTATCTCGTAATTCTCACGAAAAAAAAGGCAAACGCGAGAATTCCGCTTGGAATCTGGAAGCCGCCACTTAATAAAGTGGGCTACCGCGGATTATCGATTTAAATTTCAAAATAATTTTCTTCGAGAAGCTAAAACATTCCAAATTTAAACTGTTATAACTAAATAAATACACCGGGTGAAAAGCTGCATGATGTCTCTATGTATAAACGGAAATTGCCGTTTTGGTGGCATCGTGTAGTGCAAAATGGCGAAATAGAAAATTCAGCTCGGTTTGATTGACTTAAAAATCCCATTTTTAACAATTTGATAAATCGATTTTGCTACATTATCGGCATTGCATCATTTCTCCATAGCAATCGTCCCAGACTAGAGAGATACCCAACTTTTATACGCTTATAATCGGAAAACCCGGAAGAATACCCCGACAAATATATATCTAGAGACTCGAAATCGATCGATATGGATCTGAACCGGAAAAAACGTCTGTGAAAAAGTCCAGGATTGCCGCAAGACCGCAACTCACCTAGCAACTTGCTTAACCACCGACACGAAAATCTGTGCAAAATGCAGTTGTTTATAATAACTTTACACTCGTCAAATGAACACCTTCCGGGCTTGTCGTAGAACAATTGTTTTTAGTAAATCAATGTTATTGTTCTGTATCAGAGTTCCTTGTCACTTAATATGTAAAAGGGCTACTTGAATATTCCTATGTACACGTCTATATCGTCAAAATAAAGAAAATGGATTATTATTATATTACTATCTAATATAAAATTGACTAAAATTAACAAAAGGCTTTATATACGTTTAAAAATAAACTTTGACTGTGGCAGTTTCAGCTCCTGGACTAATAAAACGATGCTGATTATTACATCAAAGGAAACCGGATTTATGAGGGACTATTTGGACGTGAAAAAGATGGCACTGGCATTGTTTCATAATTCGCTGAGGCGGATCCATTGCGAGGCTTGATTGCGAGGTGTTATTTTATCGGACGAAAGCTGCCTGTAGTAGGTCTATCCCAACAACTCGCTGATATTAATTAGGCTTGCTTGGAACCTGAAACAAGGAGAGTATATTAATAAAAGTCATGATAATTATTATGGATGTAGACTCTAGGTTTATGTATTTATGAGAAATGAAATGTGTGATACCGAGTGGGCTTAGATTATTCTACAATATTAAAATTTATGAGTTACCTGAACTCATTTAGAAGAAAAGTAATGAAAGTACGGTGGAAGAGGAACATATGTTAAAGCATATTTTTTCATGAGTAAGAGCTGTTCGTTAAGTAACCTCAATAAAGTTGGAATAATAATTTATGGGTTGGTTGAAACACCTCCTTTGAGCATAATAAAACTTAATTCTCATATATTTTTTGTATATTGTAACACTGTAGAGTCGTAATATGTTTTACATTATGAGGGTTACAAACTTTAGTTTAATAATAATTAATCAGTAATTCATCTCCCTAAAAATGCTGATTATCCTGTTACTTGAAGATCATAGAAATTTTGGCAATTTGTTGCAAAAAATAATCATTTCTTCAAGGGTTGTAAATTATGAGTGGAAATAACATTTACTTTTCTAACGTATTACATACAAGATCTTTTGTGATTCTGTAATACAGGGCGCGGCAGAAAGGATGGCTGGTAGGCGCCATATGTTAGTCACAATGGTTGTCTGGATGGGCGTTCGCAGTCGAGCATTATTTGAAATCGGACGAATCTGTGATTGTTTTGTTGTACACCGGCGTTTCCGCCGACATTTCAATATCCGTCACCATGGTCCGACTCCTAAACGTGACACAATCGTCAGTTGGGTTCAGAATTTCAGAACGACTGCATCGACAATGAATCCCAAACCTCGTGAGTAAGAACTCGTTGAAAGGGTGAGACAAGAGATCCTTCACAGCCCAGGGCGCACTGCCTGAAAAGAAGCCGCAGCGCTTAGAGTTCTATCACTGATGCAGTCGTTCTGAAATTTTGTGCACAAAACAATCACAGATTTGCCCGACCTACAATACTCCTCGACTTCGAACGCACAATGCTCTCGTACAGATAACCATTGTGACTAACAAATGGCGTATGTTTAAAAGTGAATTATTTTTTGTTTGCTTATACTTGTATTGAAACATATTCTTTATAGGATTTTGCTAAAAGCAGAAAAAACTATCTATGAGAACTAAAAGAAAGACTATTTGTAATATGAGGTATTGATTTACAATATTTGCATTCAAGTTGGGAGTGACATAAAAGATCTAAAAGCACTTACTCTAAAGTTGCAAGATGATTTTTAGAAACGGAAAGTGCTGAAATGAGATCATCAGCTAAAGAAGCGGATTTCGAGGAAATTGTAGAAGAGATAAATGAACGAAACAGGCGTAAGTATAATCTAGTTATTTTTTGAATACCTGAGCAAGATCAAGTACAACCTGTCGCTACTCGTACTGCAGAAGATAAAGCAAGAATTGTTGATGTGCTACATAAAATTGCGCCGGAATTCAACGATGACAATATTAAACCCATAGGACTAGGACATTTTACAGCTGGAAGAAATCGTGCTATCAAGATAACTTTAAGTAGTGAGTATGAAGTATCTAAATTAATTCGCAAATCCCACCTATTAAAAAGCAGTACATATAAGAATATGTCTATCTCGTTGGACCGTACTTCTCGCCAAATTGCCTATTATAAAACGGTAAAAAATCAACTGACCGAAAGAGAACGTGCAGGAGAACAAAATTTAAAGAGTATTCCAATGGCATTCCTAAGATAATAACTTTAAACTAGAGAAACCCAACACTACCAGTAAGTTAATATGCAGTTATCAAAACGTCAGAGGTCTTAACACTAAAGTTCAATTATTATATTCATCTGTCAGTGATTGTGAGTTCGACGTAATAGCACTAACTGAAACCTGGCTTCACGATGGTGTACTCAATAGTGAACTGTTCCCGGCCGAATACCATATATACAGGAAGAATAGAAATTTTCAGACGACCCATCGAACTTGTGGTGGTGGTGTTTTAATGGCTCTAAAGGAACATATCAAAGCAGAACTTCTTGATCTCTCATACTTTGATCTAAATTTTCCAAGTATTGATGTGTTAGCTTGTAAGTGCTCGTTAAATTATAAAACATTTTATATATTAGTATTATACGTACCACCCGCAACAACATTTTCTGACTTTGAATTATTTTTGGAATCACTAGAACAACTTGAGTTTCTGCAAGCTGAAAATGTTGTCGTAATGGGTGATTTCAATGTGCCTAACTTCGTTAATTCAAATATTGCGGATAGCAAGACCAATGTAGTCAGAAATTTCTCACAATTCTTAAACTTGAATCACGTTAACAAAATACTTAACAGCTCAAATAGATTGCTTGACCTAGTGTTGTGCAATATTGACTGTGCCATTAGACGCTCATCGTCCAGCATTGATTATTAATATTCTTAAATTTGGCTATAAAACTTCACAATTCTCGACAAATATAAATAAAAAAATCTATAACTAAATGGTTTTTATTAGAAAAAAAGAAATACAATTTCTTAATCTAAAGGCGCTACCGCAGACCAACTGGTCCTTTTTAACAAATTTTGGTGATGTAAACACAGCCGTTGATGAATTTTACCAAAGAATATATCAAATATTTGATTCACACGTTCCCCTGTATAAAA
The DNA here is from genome assembly GCA_963583905.1 of Stenurella melanura. Taxonomy (NCBI): domain Eukaryota; kingdom Metazoa; phylum Arthropoda; class Insecta; order Coleoptera; family Cerambycidae; genus Stenurella; species Stenurella melanura. The sequence goes on along the minus strand of OY757310.1, from coordinate 78,987,144 downwards.
ATCATAAGCGTCAATTTCCAAATTGGCATACATCTGAAATTATTAAAAATATTAAAGAGAAAGCTAAACCTTTCGCAAAATATAAAAGAAGTCATAATGACAATTACCTACAGGAATTTAGAAGACTAAGACGTTTAATAAAAGAACAAATAAAAATAGCGTACACTAACTATATCCAAATTGCTCAGTCGTCAATTAATAATAATGCTCAGTACTTCTGGTCATTTATAAGCTCAAAAAACAACTCTTCTCGTATTCTCGGAATTGTATCGTATGAAAATGAGTCATATAGGAACTCCCAAGATATTGTAGATGTTTTTGCTAGTTTTATTAAAAGTGTTTATCTCCCTACCGAACATAAAACAACAGATGGGCCGAACCTAATACCAAATATTGAATACATGGATAATATTTTCATAGACGATATATCTGAAAATGAAATTATTGTAGCTGCAAAAAAACTAAAGAACAAAATTACCTCAGGTCCAGAGAGCATACCACCATTTACTGTCAAAGACTGCATAGGCTCACTTGTCAATCCAATGAATATATTATTCAATCTTGCCTTAAAAACAACTACGTTCGCGGATCGTTGGAAGGAAGCCAAGGTGATACCAATTTTCAAAAGTGGTGACAAATCATATGTAACTAATTACAGGTCTATTTCAATCTTATGCAACTTTTCGAAGCTACTTGAAATAGTTCTGTACAACCGCATCTACCCAGCAGTCCGCAACTCAATATCTCCCTATCAGCATGGCTTTATGCGCCATAGATCTACTGTTTCAAATTTGGCAGTACTCTTGCAATATATCTCAAATCTTCTAGATAACCGTGGACAGGTAGATGTGGTTTATACAGATTTCTCAAAGGAATTCGATAGAATCGATCACATCGTCTTGCTTGAAAAAATGGAGCAGTTTGGCTTTAATGAAAATATGAAATAATTATTTAAATCATATTTGCAAATGAGGACTCAATATGTGTATTACAACGAATTTAATTCCTCCAATTATGTCGCTACCTCAGGGGTTCCCCAGGGGTCGAATCTGGGTCCACTGTTATTTCTTCTCTTCATTAACGATTTGAACTGTAACATCCAATGTTGCCAACTTTTCTTTGCGGACGATTTAAAGATCTTTACTGATATAAATGCCATATATGATTGTCAGAAGTTAGAGACGGACTTAGATAATATTAATACATGGTGCACTAACAATAAATTACATCTAAATCCCGTCAAATGTAAAATCGTAAGTTACACAAGGAAACAGCTGGTACACGAGTATGCTTATCACATCGATAGGACTGAACTAACCCGCTGCACTTCTTTCAGGGATCTGGGTATAACTTTTGACTCTCAATAATTTACTTTCAATGATCACGTGATGCAGAAAATATCTGATGCCATGAAGTTCTTTGGTTTCATTTTAAGAAATTGTCGGAGTTTCACGGATGCCAATGCCTTAAAAATCTTGTATTGTTCATATATCCGTTCAAAACTAGAGTATGGATCTCTAATCTGGTATCCTTTCTATAACTATCACGTAGAGGCAGTAGAACGTGTTCAAAGGAGATTTTTAAAGTATTTGGCGTTCAAGGTTGATAGTGAATATCCTGCAAGAGGCATACATTATAACGACTTAACAGAAAGATTCAGTATCAGCAGTCTAGAAATCAGAAGGAAATGTGCCTCGTTGAGTTTTTTGTATATGCTGTTACACCAACAAATAGACTGTTCTGATTTGCTTGCACAGATTAACTTTTATACACCTAGACTTCAATCTAGACAAACTACTCTTTTTCGTAACAATAGAGCTCGAACAAATATATTACTAAGATCCCCAGTCAATGTAATGTGTGTGATATTAACACCTGTACCTTAAAAGAGTTGACACAAGAAGCTGTCAATTTTTTTTCTGGTCTCAATAATTAAAACAGTTGTAATAAGTAATGGTGCAATAACTAATAATTGTAATAAGTTGAGGTCCGTCACTTCTGTCAATAACATAGTACTTCTACCAATAACATATTAAACCATCCAATCTCTATCTATCTAATGTTATCTACTATCTTGTTTTATGCATTTACAAAATAGTATATCTATGCTCTAAGTTCTAAGTTAAGCTCCAATCTTTATCTATATAGTGTTTATCTACGATCTTATTTTATACATATACAAAATAGTGTATCTTCTCTAAATTCTAAGTTAAGTTATAAGTTACTTTATGTGGACTTGATTGTATTGCTCTGTAAATGGTTGTACTGTTGGGCAATAAAGCTATTATGGTTATTATCATTATTATTATTATTCTTTCGATAACCTAAATTCTGGTTATACTAGCAATTAAAATCCTAAAATGAATTTGTCTTTCTTATGGGACAATTCTCATTGTAACACTAGTTTCCACACAGTCCCCCACGGCTATACAGAGTAAACCCGTATCCACATAAACCCCTACGGCTATTAAGATTCAGTTAATATTAGAACAAAGGCCTAAAATGAATTTATTTACATATCTCGTCTTTTGGAAAATTTTTCATCGCGTGAAGAGTGACTTTGTGCCTTTCTGATCAGCTGCAGAATAAGGGCAAAAAGCATTTCCAAGAAATAGAATGATAGATTTTATGAAAATGTAATCCATTTGAATGAAAAATTTTACAAACGACGAGATATGTAGAAAAATTCATTTTCGGCCTTTGTTCTCATTTTAACTGAATCTGTATAGCGGTAGGGGGTTATGTGGATACTAGTTTACTCTACATAGCCGTAGGGGGGAAACTAATGTTACAAAGGGAATTGTCCAATAATAAAGACAAATTAATTTTACGATTTTAATTGCTAGCACAACCAGAATTCAGGTTATCAAAAGAATGCAAAGATTGTAAATCAACAATTTTATAAGCAGTGTTTCTTTTAGTTCTCATAGCTAGTTCTTTCTGCTATTTGCAAAATCCTATAAAGAATACGTTTCAAATGGCGTATCTCCCCGAGTTGAACGACTTTATCGATAACGCTCTACTCCCCTTCGTTCGCGTTCACCACCCGTCCCAAAAGCAGCCACCCCGCACTCTGTACAATCAGAAAATGAAATAGCAATTTTTTATTTGTTTAAATAACTATTTCTACTTAGCTATAATTGTTTGATATGTAACACATTTACTACTCGATACCCACAAAAACAGAAACCATCACCAAACACTGTAAAATGCATATTGGATAATTTTAGAATGTTTGGCTCAGTTAAGGCAGGGTACAATGGAGTAAGCCTATTATTGATAAAGAAACAGATTATTAATGTAAATAAAATATATCCAAAATCCGATTTGCACAAACTAAAATAACAAAGATAAAATGAATTAAAGATATGTTTTCAGTTTATTTTAATTTAATTCAATAAAAGTTCAAAATTTCGCAATCGAGCCTCCAGACATTTTCGCATCTTCGGACTAATTCTTCATGTGTCGCTCTTCTAACTAAATCCGGTGATAAGTTTTGAAATGCATTTCTCACTGCCTGCATAAAATGTTCAATGGTTGTTAATGGACTTTCATAAACTTTATTTTTAATAGTTCCCCAAACAAAATAATCCAGAACTGATCGATCTGACGAGCGAGGAGGCCATAGGAAAGGTCCATTATCAAATACGAGTTATGTGGAGGGGCACCATGTTGATAAACAATTTAATCAGCGAGAGATAAATTGTCTTGATAGTTATTTTCCAAATTTTGTAGAATAGTTAGATACCTTTCACCTACATGCAAACACAAAAAATTGTAACTAGACATTAGCTGAAGAAATCATTTTAACTTCCTATTTAAATTTTCCTCATAACATTGTAATACTACCATTCTATCGTTTCTTACGGCACAATAAACATTAAACTGCCAATGTTCTTGAAAATTTTGCTCTCTGAATACATGAGGATTCGAGTCACTCCGGTAATGGAAATTGTGTCGATTAGAAAGTCCATTTTTGGTAAATTTAGCCCCATCTGTCCATATAATATTACTCAAAAAGGAGTTGTCACCTTCATGCCTTATTAAAATAAATTCACAAACATTTTCTCTCGTTAGAAGATCTGTTTCTTTTAATTTTTGAACCACATGGAACGAGAATGGATTAAATTTATGTTTCGACAAGATACTTTATTTCCAGCTAAGCAAATTGGCACACTTGCATAATGTAAATAGAGATGGACTGGTGTCTGTATCATTTTCAAATTTGATTTCAAAAAAGTTTTTAACAGCAACCGGTGTAGTGATAGCAGGAAGTTCAAATTGTACAATCAAGGTGTATTTACTTGATAAAAAAACCGCTGCCTAAGGAATCACTACTTCCACATCCAGATTCTTTATCCAAGTCACTTTAAAGGAAACATCTTGACTATATTTGCACTCTAGTATGTGGATATTATTGGTCATAGAATTTTAATATTTGGGGCAGCTGTCATAGAAAAGTTTGAGGAGTTGGTTTCTATCATATACGTTAAAAATGAAGTTTCTAGTTTACCTTACTTATTTTCCACTATTCACAACCTACCACCTCCCACCTCTTCAATGCAGTCATCTCAATCAGATGTCACTACAATACATACGTGTACTAACTTTCTAGTGAATATCTCAATGGGCCTTTACAGTACATTCGAATTTTGACATTTAAATATGGTGGGTGTCATTTGGGGAAAATAAAATAATTTTTTATCTAAAAATAAGGCGTCTTAGAACAGCAATCTCTGAGAAATAAATTAGCGAAAAACAACAACTTTCACGGGGTATTTCAAACGCTCGAGTTTCACGCGCCTTGGTTGCACACGTAATCCCACCAATCATCATCGAGGACACAACAGAAGAACTTGCAAACCGACAACACTGCGATCACCGAGCGTACGGATAGCGGATAACCTTAAACTTTCATTTGAGCTGTCGTCTTTTCTGGGGCATTTTCGGTCGTATTTTCACAGAATGGAACAAAACACTGCTTGCTAGACATTTTAATCGAAATCGGAGGCTTTCAATTTACGCTAACCTCAAAACCAAAATGTTAACATCAACAAGCTGTCAAACATCTAGTCATGAGCGATGTGTCACTGCCGGTGATTAAATCACCGTGATTAAATCACCGTGAATATATAAAATATTAATACAAAGTGTAATTTACATCGTTTTACTTTCAATTCATACTTGTCCAGTGCCGCATATTGCAGCCATACATTCACACAAACAAATTACGGCGAACGGTAAACATATCAGCTTGCAGATTGTGATGGCGTTAGTTTAAAACCACCGGAAGTGAAAAATATAAGTCGCCGTTAAGGAGTGATTGGAAAATCGCGATATCGCCCATCCCTACAAACGTCAATTGAATGCTGATTTTGTACAACGTTGCCGAGTCGCCTTTTACACTATTGGCTTGGGATTGCTGACGTATTAATGGCGCGTTACGGAGAATCGTTTAAATTGGACTTGTAAATAGGTGATTTTAATTATTTTTTTCTGGCTCTAATCTGCATCAAAATAGAAATTAAAAAATACGGGTATTTTAATTTTTCATAAAATTTATGATTCCGCAATAAAAAAAATATGCTGAAAAGGCCCATTTGATGTTATCAATCCCATTAATAATGAAGTGGAGGTGGTGGAGTTTGAAAAATATTAGAAAGAAATCTGAGGCCTTGGTTTTTAGTATATACACCGAATCCCAAATTTCTGTACTCTTACCAGCTTGATTTACTTATTTTCCCCTAGTCCTCATGCTAACCCCAACCCTTCTACGGAATCATCCCAAAATATAATCTAGTTCCAGATGTCGTCATAATACATACGTCTACCAAATTACAAGTGAATATCTCAATTTTATTTTATCAACCCCTCTAATAATGTAGTAAGGGTAGTGGAAGGGTTGAAAAATATTATTAAGAAATCTGAGGCCTTAGCTTCTAGGACATACACCGAATTTCAAGTTGCAGTACTCTTACCAGCTTGCTTTACTTATTTTTCCCTATTTACCTCTACTTACCACTTACCCACTCCTTCAACGCAATCATGTCAAAATAGTTTTAGATATAGTTATAATACATAAATGTACCAAATTTCAAGTGAAAATTTAAATTTAATTTTATTAACTCTTCTAATAAGGGAGTGGGGGTGGTGGGGGGATGGAAAATACTAATAAAAAATCTGAGACCTTCGCTTCTAGTATATATACCAAATCCCAAATTTCTGTACTTTTACCAGCTTGCTTTACTTATTTTCCTTTATATACCCCCATTCAACCCCCAATCTAGTTCCAGATGTCGTTATAATACATATGCGTACTAAATTTCATGTGAATATCTCAATTTCATTTTATCAACCCCTTGAATAATGGATTAGGGGTGGTGGGGGGCTGAAATATATTATTGAAAAATCTGAGGCCTTGACTTCTAGTACATACACCGAATTTCAAGTTTCTGTACTCATACCAGCTTGCTTTACTTATTTCCCCCTATTTTCCCCTATTTTATTTTATCAACCCTTTTAATAATGAAGGTGGGTGGTGGGGGTTGAAAAATATTATAAAGAATCTGAGACCTTGGCTTCTAGTACATACACCTAATTTCAAGTTTTTGTAGTCTTACCAGCTTGCTTTACTTATTTTCCCGTATTTACCCCTATTTAACCCCCAACCCTTCAACAGAATCATGTCAAAATATAATCCAGTTTCAGATATAGTTATAATACATAAATGTACCAAATTTCAAGTGAAAATTTAAATTTAATTTTATCAACTCTTTTAATAAGGGAGTGGGGGTGGTGGGGAAATGGAAAATACTAATAAAAAAACCTGAGACCTTCGCTTCTAGCATATACACCAAATCCCAAATTTCTGTACTTTTACCAGCTTGCTTTACTTATTTTCCCCTATTTACTCCTATTTAACCCCAACCCTTCAACAGAATCATCAAAAAGTATAATCTAGTTCCAGATGTCGTTATAATTCATACGTATACCAAATTTCAAATGAATATCTCAATTTTATTTTATCAACCCTTTTAATAATGAAGTAGGGGTGGTGGGGGTTGAAAAATATTATAAATAATGTGAGACCTTGGCTTCTAGTACATACACCGAATTTCAAGTTTCTGTAGTCTTACCAGCTTGCTTTACTTATTTTCCCCCATTTGCCCCTATTTAACCTCCAACCCTTCAACGGAATCATCTCAAAATATAACCTAGTTCCAGATGTCGTTATTATACATACGTGTACCAAATTTCAAATGAATATCTCAATTTTATTTTATCAACCCTTTTCATATTGGAGTAGGGGTGATGGGGGTTGAAAAATATTATAAAAAAATCTGACGCCTTGGCTTCTAGTACATACACCGAATTTCAAGTTTCTGTAGTATTGCCAGCTTGCTTTACTTATTTTCCCCTATTTACCCCTATTTAACCCTCAACCCTTCAACGGAATCATCTCAAATTATAATCTAGTTCCAGATGTCGTTATAATACATACGTATACCAAATTTCAAATGAATATCTCAATTTTATTTTATCAACCCTTTTCATATTGGAGTAGGGGTTGAAAAATAATACAAAAAAATCTGACGCTTTGACTTCTAGTACATACACCGAATTTCAAGTTTCTGTACTCTTACCAACTTGTTTTACTTATATTCCCCTATTTCCCCCAAATTAACCCCCAACCCTTCAACGGAATCATCTCAAAATATAATCTAATTCCAGACGTCGTTATAATACATATGTGTACGAAATTTCAAATGAATGTCTCAACTTTATTTTATCAACCCCATTAATGGGGTAGGGGTGGTGGGGGGTTGAAAAATATTATAAAAAAATACGAGGCCTTAACTTCTAGTACATACACCGAATTTCAAGTTTCTGTACTCTTACAATCTTCCTTTACTTATTTTCCCCTATTTACCCCTATTTAACCCCCAACCCTTCACCGGATATCCCCAAAAAACAATCCAGTTTCAGATCTCGTTATAATATATACGTGTACAAAATTTCAAGTCAATATCTTAAACCGTTCCGGAGAAAACGTGCGGACAAAAAAAGTTACAGACAGACAGACAGACAGACAGACAGACAGACAGACAGACCGACAGACAGAAAATTTTTTTTCGCTCAAATTTAAAATCTCGACGTTTCATGACATTCTAAACCTATTTCACGAATAAAAAAATTTTAAAATTTTTTTGCGATTACTATACTTCCAATCCACTACGTGGATGTGGAAGTAATTAATTTATTTGTGTTCAATATATGTAGCCTTTAGTGTTTTCTGTTAACGAATTGTTAAAATTCTCCTCTTTTAAATGACAGATGTGGTCTTATATGCTACTATAGTGATAATGATTGTTGAAATAATAGAAGTATCGGTAAGAATCAAAACGTATTGGTAAAAGTTTTTACCAGTCTAACCCATAAAGAAATTTTTTAGTAATAAAAGGTGATTATATCAAACAGTACTTACAGTTCAAAATGACATAAAGTGCGAACGGTTACTATTGGATGCATCCTCTATATCGCCTTATAACAGTTCTAATAGTTCTTCTGAAATTTACTTCAAAGTAAAAATTAACCATTTTCTCAGATGCAGATAAAACATTCATTTGTTCTATTAGAATGGGGAAAATTGTATGTTTTGATATGGTTAAATTGTATTATTTTCTGATAATATTGATATAGCATAAATTATGTTTCTAGCTAGGCAGTTTGTGTATTCAAATATCAATTTCTGTCTAAAATGAAATAAATGTTATTTTATCATTCAGCGATTCATACTACAGAATGTTTATTTATTGTATGAAACACAAACAAAACGAGCCCAATAACATGGATGTACTAAAAACATATCAAATATAAACATTTACACTTTATTACATTTTATTAATATTCGTAATTAAACATTAAATCATTTCATTATGTTTATAAGCAAACAAAAAATAATTCACCTTTAAAGAATAATAACTCAGGCACACAATAAAAAGACGAATGCGAGAAAACTGACCTATGTATTCCCAGTATCTTGACCTGCTGAACACAAATCCGATGTTCGTGTTGCCCTATTTGCTCTTGCACTTATCCTAATCTCAAAAAACACCGTCAGAATGCCCGAAAATTTCAAACAAGTAAATAAAAAGCCTAAATGAGCTGACCACCATTTCCATGCGTATTTTGGGGCAATGAGACCAAATGTGGGCGGGCACGATGATTTATGGTCATTTTTAAGGGAGATACACACCGCCAAAGTCAAAGGTCCGAGGATTTCGCTTCTCCGGAGATATGAGTCCGCCTCGGGAGCAAATGCAATTGAACGAGAGACTATAAAATTATGAAACAATTCAAAGATACGCAAAGAGAACAGACAAATCGAATGGCGTAAATCAGACATCCCTATAATATTTCATTTCCGAGACAGTGCCGCTCAAAGTCACCCGAAGGAGAAAATCTCTTTTTTCCACTGGTTCTCGAGACTCTAGATCGTAGACCAAAAATGCTATATACTTCTAGTTTGCGCCATTCGATTTCTTTAACCATCCTACGTAACTCTGACTTTGTTCAGATTTTTCAGCTATATGTAAAAATATTAATGAAATCTTTGCATTCTTTCGATAACCTGACTTCTGGTTATGCTAGCAAGCTAAAATCCTAAAGTAAATTTGTCCAATTTCTTATTTGACACTCTCATTATAACACTAGCATCCAACATAGTCCCCTACGGCTGTGCAGATTAAACTAGTATCTACATGACCCCCTACGGTATGAAGATTCAGTTAAAAATGAGAGCAACGGCCTAAAATGAATTTATTTACCTACATTGTCCCAAAAGATTTTTTATTCTAATGGATTACATTTTCATAAAACCTCTCATTCAGTTTCTTGGAAATGCTTAGCCTTTGAAACATTTTTCGCCCTTATTCTGAGCTCATCAGAAATGCACAAAGCCACTCATAACGATGTTCCATGCAAGACCAAGGCAATGTCCATGAATAAATACGAAACATTTATATTTGACATTGACTGATAAAAAAACAACAGATCTCCACCTATCTATTAGCTAACTAGTACTGGAGCCAATAAAGGGTGTCCCACCGGGAACTGAATCGATCGATATCGAGAAAAGTACACATCAGAAATTTTTCAAAAATTACTAATGTCGGTGTGGCCAATTCAACTAAAATAATTAGAAGCATGGAGTACTTCCGGTTATACCGGAAGTCGATACCAACTTGCATATTTTAAATGGAACGCCCTATATATTTTCGACTTTTCCTGATGACAATAAAATGCTGAGTTCAGACATTTAGCACATCCTATATCTAAACTCAGTAGTTTCGAATATATTAGATATTTTATAAAAAATTTGACAGGTGCAACGGTTTGCAAGAACCGTTATAACTTTTTCTGTGTAGGACATCCTCATTTGCTCTTTGGCACGGAGAAAGAACACAAGGAGAACTACGTTGTAGTTTTTAAATTTGTTTATTATTTATGGAGAATGTGATAAGGTAATATCAAGAACTTGCAGCATATTTGCTACTCGATATCCACAAAAACAGAAAATAACACTAACACTGTAACATGCGTATTAATCGAATTGAAGATATGGCATGAACTAAAATGGCAGAGATAAGATCAATTTAAAAGATGATTCCATTTTAATTTAATAATTGCTCTAAATTCCGCCCTCGAACCTCGACACATTTTTCGCACCTTCGAATTAGTTCCTCATTGTAGCTCTTCTAATTGAATCCTGTGATATGTTTTGAAATGCATTTCTTACTCTCTGCATACAGTCTTCAATGGTTGTTAATGGGCTCTCATAAGCTTTATTTTTAATACTTCCCCAAATAAAATAATCCAGAACTGATAAGTCGGGCGAGCGAGGAGGCCATAAGAAAGGTCCATTATTGGCAATCTATTGATCATAAAAAGTTTTTTGTAAATAATTATTAATTAAATATGCTTTATGTGGGGGAGCATCGTCGTGCTGATAAAAATTTTTCTATGTTCGGCGAGAGGTAAATTTTCTATATAGTTATTATTCAAATTTGGTAAGATATTCAGATATCTTTCACCTGAAAAAAAAAACAGAAATTTACCTATGCATATTAGCAGAAGAGAAAATTTAATTTACCGTTTAAATTTCCCTGATAAAATTGTAATGCCACCACTCTATCGTTTCTTATGGCACAGTAAACATTGAACTGCCAACTTTCCTGAAAGTTTCGCTCTCTGAACATATGAGGATTTGAGTCACCCCAATAATGCGAATTGTGTCTATTAAAAAGTCCATTTTTAGTAAATTTTGCTTCATCTGTCCATACAATATTTCCCAAATAAGAATCGTCACCCTCAGACCTTATTAGAATAAACTCACAAAAATTCTATCTTCTTAGGAAATCTGTTACTTTTAATCCTTGAACCATATGGAATGAAAACGGGTGAAACTTATGTTTTAATAAGATTCTGTGAATTGAATCCTTGCATAGTCCCGATTCCAGAGCAGCTTGTCTTAATGACATCCTTAGAAAGGCATGAAAATATACCAGAATGACTATTTCAATGTTTTCGTCATCAACGATAGGCTTTCTTCTTTGCATTTTTGCCTTGACAGAGCCATAATTTTTAAAATTATCCAGTATGGGTTTTACAGTGTTTGGTGACGGTTTACGTTTTTCTGGATATCGAGTAGCAAATGTGTTGAAAGTTCTTGATATTACCTTATCACATTCTCCATAAATAATAAACAAATTTAAAAAGTCTTCGTGGGAGTAATTTAAACGTGCTGGCATTCTTTGACGTAAGATAAAGACTGATTGTTTCCAATCATGGCTATTTTGATGAAATGATTACAACAATTCATGAATTTCTAATAAAATCGGTGAGACCCTGTATACTCTATGCATGTTTAAAAGTGGTTCTAGTTAAAATCAAATTTTCTATCCGATATTGGGCGGGCACAATGATCTACGATTTTTTAGCAAAATGCAAGCCGCCAGAGAGGTCCGAGGATTTCACTCCTCGAACGACACGATTCAACCTTGTGGACCGCTGGTCCTACACAAGGAACCCTAAAATTCTGAAAAAATTCAGGAGTACGTAACGTGGGGTATATTGAATGGCGCAAATCAGAAGTCTATAGCTCTTTTCGTTTCCGAGATACAGTTTCGAGAACTGGGAAGAAAAAGTGATTTTCTCCTTCCGGTTATATGTCGGAAACCAAGTATCGTAAGGATGTCTTGTTTCCGCCATTCGATATCTTTGTTCTATTTGCAGATCTCCGAAATTTTTCATAATTTTATGGTCTCTCGTTCAGATGCAGTTGCTCCCGAGGCGGACCCGTGTCGCCGAAGAAGCGGACCTTTGACTTTAGCGGTAAAACTGATCACAGATCACCATATTCAGCCTCATCACCCCAAATTATGTATGGAAATGGTGGTCAGCTCGTTTAAGATTTTTATTTATTTGTTTCAGATTTTTCGGTCATTCTGACGGTGTCTTTTGAGGATAAGAAAAATGCAAGAGCCAATCGGGCAAAACGAACATCCGATTCGTTCTTGTGAAGACCATCAATACTGAGATACTCAATTTTATATTTTTAGTTAAATCTACAATAAACCATTTCTGATTTACAGCTATAACAATATTTAGACGAATCAAAATGTTAATTTGTTTCACATTGCACCACAAATTACTTCTATCACGTTCGGTGAACTCGGCCGAAGGCCGAAGTTCGAATTCAGTTTTTGGAAAAGAGCATCAGCAATGGGAGAGGCATAATTTATTAATTTGTTGGGGTATAACTTTGATGTCCGGGTCGGTTATTGTAGGGAAACTAAAATTATTATAAAATCGAAAAATTTTAACATTTTCGAAGACACATAGTGGATGATTTTGAAGAGCCGCCGAAATTCTAACAATAGAAGATAGAATCGCGCAAATGATTCGCATAAGAAATTTGGTAAAAACTTAAGCTTCCATTTTTTTAGAAGCTTCCAAATAGACTCCTAAATGCGCAGAATTAAATCAGGATGAAGTGTTGGATTTGGTTGAATAGTGGTAATCAGTAGGTGGCTTTAATGATCAGCTGTGGGAAGTTGCTTCGATGTACAAGGTCTCTGGCTCTGTCGTGGTTCAAAATTCTTCAATATTAAATATTTTTGGCTATTTCTCAGAAGTGATTGATGTTGTTGAGTGGATTCCTCATCAGCGAGATAGTGTCAGAGCAACTGACTCCTTGAGAGTTCCGAGAAATGTGACAATTACGAGAACTAAGGTCCTAAAGTCAATTTAGGCACCTCCGTTGAAATAATAATACATTAGTTTGAAATTTAGAGTCGCGAGAACAACTCTATCTGTCACATACAGGTGCACTCGGTTTTTAAGTTCGCGATATCCTATGCTGTGCAAGCTGTGGTACACGTGCGTTTTGATAACTGTCGATATTTCATTCAGTTTTAAGCTTAGGCCTGTAGCCAGAAATAAATTGTAAGGGGCGCTCATCAGATCTAAGGTGGTGCCAATTATTTTATAATTTTGGAACATATGCAAAATAGTTTCGCGTAGGTAATGATGGAATTTCTTCGAGGGGTGCTCAAATGCTCCCAAGGGGTACGAGTGTCCACGAAGCGACGCTGTGCCTTGCGCCTTCGGGTTCTAAGTTTAGGTAATTTTTTATTTATGTATAGCTTATTCTTTTGTATCGGTCGTCTCGGGCTTAGAGTACGACTGGTAGTGTGATGGCTAGCAAATTTGTTTAGAATTGGGCGCCAGCTAGCTCTTTTGAGACTCTGAGACTTGGACTAATATTCAGATAGGCTTCGATTACACTTGTTGTTTAGTATTTAGTAAATAAAACGACGAATTATAATATTACGACGAAAAGTATAAAAATTATTTATTGATGAAAGTACAGTCTTGGATTTATTTGTAGAAACACTTATTATTAAAATTTGTACACTGATATTTTTATTAAAAACTCAACTATTTAAAAAGTCACTGGACGCGAGGTTTAATTATTTTTTAGAGCAACCCGGAGAGAGAGTTGCGCGGAGACGTGAACTGTTAACGCGATGTGGAGATACTGCCTGCCTACTGCACGCTCTCGGTGGCTTTTATACTAGTAAGGAATTCCAGAACACGGAAGTGACGTATCATCGTGACATAATATGACATCATTTTCCACCAATAAGAAACGATGGCCTACGTGACTAAATGCATGTAGCCGATGTGAGTCATAAATGTCTTAGAACGGTGCTCGTATCTATTCGGAAACTGATTACGTTAATTTACGTAATTGAAATAAAAGAGAGACTCAACTCCGTGCGTTGTGCGCGTGAGCAATTGGATTTATGCGGGCAATCGGCAATTCGTCCGCATGAATTTTGAATAAAGATACTGTTGTGAATAGCGCGACTTGTGTGGGGTCCGTCGACACGGCGACGGCGACGATGGATTTGAAAGAGTGTAATACGCGGGGTACTTTCGAATTTTAGTAATGAAATTTGAATAAATGAAATTTGACTATTATTGTTTTTTGATCAATTCTAAATATGTGCCAAATTTGGTGAATATTAGTGAGCTTCAGAATGACTGGATTGTATTTTAGATGTTATTTATTAAGCGGAAGGCTATGCGTATCGACGGCGACGAGATCGATTAGGGGTACTTTCGAAAAATTTATAACTTGAGAGAAAATTAAAATTTTGCTATTGTGGTTTTTTATTGAAATAGGTTCTTTGCATGATTTTAGTGATACGCTCGAGTTTCGGAGAGTTTGAATCTGAATACAACGGAAGTTATTGAGTTTTTAGTATTATTTATGAAAATAGACAGATATGTTTTTTTATAGATTTGGTCGCAGTCAATCGATTTGATAATTTTAAACGAGTCTTTTTGGAAAATTTGAACTTAATTGGGGCTGAAAATTTTAGGTACTACAACACGAGCACCCTCTGGCACACCCTAGCTACAGGCCTTTTTAAGCTTATTTTAGTTGCATGTTTTTGCTTCTGCTTTCCATATTTTAATGTTTCTCATATTTTACTTTATTGTTATACTTAACTTTTAAATGCCTGATCATGTTGACATTGCCAGTGGATTTTCTAAGATCTGCAGCAATAAAATTTATTTTATCCTATGTATCTTTTACTAATAACAATTAATCGATGATTTGAAAAAACATATCATATAAAGTTAATGTTCTCGCATCGAAACGTCCTCCGGAAATTATTACTTAATGTGGCATTACCAAAAGTATAATTCTTGATCAAATGTGTAAAATTTATAAATGACACATATTTCATGTCAGGCCGGAACGACAAAATAACGAATTTAGTGTGTCGCTATAGATAGCTAGCCTGTGTTAAGCACACGGTAACAACCTCAGGAACTAGATATTGATTTTTGTTCAGCAGCCGAGATTCCGGAAAGTAACTGGCTGTAAATAAATACCGTATAATCATAAACTACCCGTTGTACATTTATCATAATCAGACAAATAAAATTGGGAATAATCCTAAATGACAATAAAATAAAATTAATTTCATATTAATTATGGCTGTAAATTATCTCAAATCTCAAATAATTAATGGATGGTGAATTCCCCATGAATTATAATCGGGAGTAAAATGAATACAAAGGACATTTGTTAAACTGCCGAAAATAACAATGAAGTTTTAAGCATATAATGAAGAAATATTATTGTGTATTTATGGCCAAATGCCAAATAAACATTGGATTTATTATTTACGAATTGGCGGGTAGAGATTTACAGAACATGTTTTTCATACTCTATTTTATTATGTGCATAAAGAATTTATAATTCTTAGTCCTGCGTTGGCTTAATCCAAACGAAATTTCGACTTTATTTTCTAAATGCTTCTGAAAACGAGAGTCCACAAACACCAAAACTCTTGAACAAGGTATTCGAATACTAACACTCGACGCACGTTTCGCCAGCTACGTTAGCATCATCGGAATATGATAAAAAACTAAAGTTCAACCAAAGATTAGAGAATTAACAAGATAGGACAGCCGGCGGAAAACTTTTATCTTTTAGCAATGGCGCCATTGACCTCGACATTTGAATTGGAGTTCTCGCGCAGTTGCCACAAAGTAACAATCAGTCGGAGAAGGTAACATTAAAAATAGAGGTCAATAATGAAAAATGGACGATACTGTCCTGGTAGAACGACCGAACTCAGCTGACTGTCAGTACCCATAGTCAGTGAAAAAAATCGGTAAAGGTATTTACACAGAACTTCCCTCTTTATTTGTGCATGGCGGTCACTCTAAAAAATTAATAATTACGAAATGAGATTGAAAATAATAATCGAATTATAGTTATCACTATTATTACAAAGAAAACCTGATATGTTTTGGTCAATTTTGGTCAAAAAAACAGAGTGTTCATCCAACGGTAAAAGTTCAATACTAAATAACAGGTGCCACATATGGAAGGGTTGCGCAAATACCTTTACAAATGTCCACTATGACCATGAATTATTTCTTGGTATGACCACCCTGTATATTTTTCAATAAAAGTATAATAGCTGCATATGCCAAATATTATTGCCATCTGTCACATATTCAATTCAACATTCACGTAGTGGAGTGGAAGTATAGTGGTGGGTAAAAAAAATGTATATTTTTAAAAATGTTCAAAAATGGTAAAAAAAATTTCAATTTCTTTTTCTTCTGAAATAGAGAATATCAGAATCGGCAATGTCGTAAATTTTGATGAAAATGAAACTTTACGTTTCTGTTACGCTTTACTTCCCTAAGCTTCCGCATTATAGCTTCTTTATGATATTGAGTTCAGTGTCCACTATATGTCCTGTGAATTGCAACTGCCTATAGCTGCCATGTTTGAGTTAAGGCATTTTGAATACGTTGATATAGGCGAAAAATATAAAATTTCCAATGTAATAATAATTATTATTGATATTGCAGTCACTGATTTCATTCAATTTGTTCACTAATCACTACTTCAAAGTGAAATTTATTCTCAATGCACAACATCTTTAATGTATGCCATACTACACTTTCAATCCGTATATTAGATAATAAGCAAATGAAATTGGCAAACATTATAATACCTCCTGTTTTGCGTTTCTTTCAGATCCTAGCGCCCATCTTATGTATTCAAAACTTGGAGAGAAAATCTGAAAATTGCAGAGAGAAATGTCAATAACGAATTGTGACCAACGAAAATTTGTTGCGTATACTTTTTTTGTTTCATCGGATCCTTTTATAAATATAGAAATGGAAATCTGAGCTGATTTTGAAGAATCACATACATCTCAAAGTCAAAGTAGTTCGAATGAACCACTAAGTGATTACGAAATTCACTATTAATCAACGATTAAATTTATTTTTAACATTGTCATCCTTTGACATTGTTAAATATTTTTTTCTTAGGTGAAATTCTATTCGTATCCTAAGTTTCCACATTGAAAGTTTTTTTAAGTTTTTTCTTCAATTTGGAGGTTATATTCTATTCGAATCCTAAACTTCACAATTTCATACAATTATTTCAATTTCAGGGAGTTTCAGAATTGTGGCCAAACATTTTTAAATCTGACCCTCTGTAGTTATACAAAAGAGACGGCGAATCTATTTGTCACCAATTATGGATGGTATTACATGCCGACATCTGCGCAAAATCTTCATACATGGAGCTGAAATTGTTGAGTCTTTGATGTTACCAATTGGTCAACTCTCAGAAGAAGCTCGGGAATCAATGAATAAAGACCTTAAACAATACAGGCAAAGTCACACTAGGAAATCATCTAGACAACTAACCAACGAGGATCCTCTTCATTGGCTGTTAATTTCGTCCGACCCATACATCACAGGACTTAGAAAATAGCCCCAAAAGAGGTCAACAACATTACCTTCCGTAGTATTAAGTCTACTAGCAATACCAGAAATACCCAAACCTTCAGCGACTTCGATGCCATGAACACCACAGGAAAGCACCTCCGAAACCAGTAATGGACAGGACAGTAGTGATTAAGTAGACAAGTGTGCATTTTTGATAGGTCTTACTTTATTTATTATTTTTGTTAAAAAATCTAAAATACATTTATGTTTTGAATGCCTATTGTCTTTTTTTATTCCACAAGATTAGCAATATATAATTTTCTTGAATCGTTTTCTAAAAACACTGATTAAACAATTATTTGATCTCTTACATATCACGCCCAGGACGAGAAGGTATTTTAAAAATATTTTCCAGAATTTTGGTCAGAAATTATAGATTCTGAATACTTCAGCGTTGGTTAGGTAAACTAAAAAGTCTTATAATATCTATGTACGTTCCATTTAAAATATTAATTATTTAGTGTGCATGTGTTTATTTTATGAAATTTTAGTATCTCTTGCCATGCAAATAGATATTTCAAATAATTAATTCCGAACGATCCATTGAAGGTCACGACACGTCCTGATCAATCATATTACTTGTAAATTTATTTTAGGTTGAGAGCTGCATTTAACTCAATGTTAATTAAGACTAGAAATAAAAATTGCAAAAAGAAGTTTGATTTTGGTATGAGTAAATGTTATTTATGTATAGTAATGTGTGTTTTTTGTCACTTAGTCGAGCACATTAAGTTCAGATGTAAGATCACGGGGTACTTTCAAATAATTGAACATTAATGGATGTTAGAATTTTTAATAACATATGGGGTTTTTATCAATAACGCATCTAGAGTGCCCCCTTCACAAAAGTGATTGCAAGTGAATAAAAGATTGTACTCTTCTAGGTACGAAGTATTAATTTAACCCTGAAATATAACCCAAGGGTAACCTTGGATTAACCATTGGAGGTAGCTCGTAAACCCGAATGTCGAACCAGGAGTTTTTTTTGGAAATTAACGGTTCTTATCACCCTGTATTGGTAAATGAAAGTTTGAGGTTATCGATGGTAAAAATCTAAATTGATAGTTGGAAATTTGCATCAGTAATCGATACGAACAGTGGTATAGAAATAGAAGGAATTCTTGTAAGACATGCCCGGACTTACTTGGTCCTAGGACACAATGGTGAGAGTATCATCTCAGGAAAATAACTACACTTGAGCTCGACTTTAAAAAATTTGTATAACTATTATTGGCATTTAACCATTTGTCTTAAATTTTTAAAATTCTTTAGCTTTGATCACAACTCACAAACTGTAATTTCTCTTTCCCTTCAGTGTTCCATAAATCCCACTTGTACAATACTTGTGAGGAAAGTAGCTATCTCCAGTCATAGACGTGTAAGATATCTAATTGAAATTTTTTGTAACTGTATCTCTGGTTTACCAATTATTGTATATTTAATGTTAAATATAATAGCACTAATTCACTAAATTTTGTTTGATGTGTGACTGATTTTTTTTAACCGATGCTTATGTCACTTTAAAGGCCACTGAAGAGCCAGGGTTGTACAGGTAGTGATAGGTGCGTACCTGTCACTACCTGTACGATATACATGGTTATTGGCGCCAAAAAGTTTTTTCCTTAAATTGTAGATTTAGTAAATTATCGAATCACGACCCAGTCTCCACTAAAATACCTAAGAACCGGGCATAGTCATCCCAAACCTACATTAAGAGCAGGAATGGACGGTACAGTGTTGCTAAATATGCTTTTGATGACAATCATAGATTAGATCCTTGACTTAAGATTAATTAGAAATGTAACACATAATAGAGAGCTAGATGCTTTTGAAAGCTTGGAGATGTATAAATAGTGTGAATTGTGACAATAGACTAATTCCAAATGGTCCACTTTAATGGTTATGAAGTTACGGTTCGTTAAAATACGACAAACTTTTAAATAGGAATGACAGGATTAGTTGAATTCCTTCAACCCTGATAATACTTTAGTATAAATACAGGTATGTGATAAGTTCTACTTTAATTTCAAAATTATTGTTATTGCCGTTACTCTCTAATCCCCCCATATATCAACCCGAATCTACAAATCATGCATTGGACCCATTTTAACACTTATGCAACCCCAATATGGTACATAATTATATCTCCAATCCGCCAAGACATATTACAAATCATCCAATACAGACATCTCCGAATAGCACACAAATTCCCCAGATTGACCACCATATCAACCCTGCACAACACCACGGGAAACCCTACTATAGATAATATTATACTCAACAACCGCATACCAAAATTTTCCAACAAACTTGTATCACTAAACAACCCAACACTACAACAAGCGTCTAGGGAATACGAAATGCGATAGCTTCGAGCGTGCGCATTACCTTATAAATGTGTAATACGCTTAAGTCGAGAAATTTAAATATTTCCTGTTATTTTGTGAAAAGATAGCGGGGGGACACCCCCGCACCCCCATTTTCCTTGTCTGCGACGCTCATACTGCCTGCGGCGCTAATAATTATTAACAATTAGATATTAAAATAAAAACCTACTAACATAACCTAAAGAAATCACATGAAAGAATGAAATTATTATATATAAAGAAGGAAAACCTAAAGAACTCAGAAAAGAATTTGTAAGAAAATATATTAATCTTTACAAAATTAAAAGAAAAAACACAGCGGACGTACGAATTTGAACCCGGGACCCTTCGCACCATAAGCTTAAGCATCAAATCAAAATCAAATCAAATCAAAAACATATTTATTCTGCAGCGAGAAATGCCACAGTACTTGTAAAGCTGGACGGAGTGATGTCAGGTAGGATTACAAAAAATTATTAACAAGCTAAAGCGTAACGTATGCGCTAACCGCCTGACTGAAGGAGAACACTAGAGCAAAGAAGAAACAGTCAAACTAATGATATCAAGTTTTGCGCATGTCGAAGTTTTCGCATTTCGGTTTCCCTAGACGCTTCTAACACTACAGAACCAATTGACAAAAAAAATTTTACACGCACCTAAACATCCATCCCTCAACTACATCTACACCTCCAGAACCTCAATAAAAATTGTTAAATATATTTTGTAGAAACACGTTAAAAGAACAAAAATACAAAAAAAAACATAAAGAACCAGAAAATACAAAAAACATTAGATAACGTCGCCTTCAGCCAAAAACAAACAAAACAGTCAATAAACATGTATACAAAACAACCAAAAAGTATAAACGAAATAATTTACTAACCTATATAACATAAACCAGCCTCAGAGAAAAACATAATGAAAGAATCTGAGGCCTTGACTTCTAGTATATACACCTTATCTCAAGTTTCTGTACTCTTACAAGCTTGCTTCGCTCATCTTCCCCTATATACCTATACTTACCCCCAAAATATAATCTAGGTCCAGATGTCGTCATAATACATACGTGTACCAAATTTCAAGGGAATATCTCAGTTTCATTTTATCAGTCCCTTTCATAATGAAGTGGGGATGGTGGAGGGGTTGAAAAATATTATGAAAAAATCTGAGGACTTGGCTTCTAGTATGTACACCAAATCCCAAGTTTCTGTACTCTTACCAGCTTCCTTTAATTATTTTTCTCTATTTACCCCTATTCAACCCCCAACCCTTAACGAATTCATCTCAAAATATTATCTAGTTCCAGGTGTCGTTATAATATATACGTGTACCAATTTCAAGTGAATATCTAAATTTTATTTTATCAACCCCTTTAATAATGGAGTAAAGGGGATGGGAATTATTATTAAAAAATCTGAAGTTTTGGCATCTAGTATATAAAAAATCGCAAATTTGTGTACTCTTACCAGCTTGCTTTCCCCTATTTACATCGTTCCAGCGAAAACGTGCGCACAAAAGAAGTTGCAGGTGGACAAACCGACAGACAGACTGACGTACCGACAGACAGAATTTTTCATGACATTCTAAACCTATTTCAACTACAATTTTTTTAACATTTTTTTTACGATTTCTCTACTTTCAGTCCACTACGTGGATGTGGAAGTAATAACACAGAGAAGAGAGGTTGTGTATATTATTTCGGTTACTTTAAAGCAGCACGTCTTGGTTGTTTTCCAGTAAATAGGTTCACAAAATTTTATTTGCATTGTGGATAAGGATTTCCGATTCATTGTGCTCTATGGTATTGTAAAGAAACATTTGTAGTCATTTGTTCAAATTGTATAAAAAAATACTTCGAATTCTGCCCCATATGCACCTATCGATTTTCAATATAGCGTCCTCTCATATTTGACTTCATTTTAAAGCTTATCTAGACGATGTATTCATATTGGACTCTTCATAAAAATTCAAATTGAATTTACAATTGCGAATTAAATCCAAATATCGTCTAAACTATAAACGTTACTCACTTGTTTTATTCAGGGATATTTTCTGTTAACCTAACATTGAATGAATTAATTAATTCTAAACAATAAATAGCGGACCTACAATAATTTCACATTTCAGTGAATAATTATATTTATTGACATAATTAATCACTGAAGGAATGTAATATTAATAGAATAAGTATTAAGAACACTTGGTATCACTATTTCACAATTTTGATCCAGATTTCTCTGACATACGTTTCGACCTTGGTACCATTACATAGGTCTACAAAAAAAAAATGTTTGATTTGGGGATCTGATCGTAATCAATTCCGACATTATGATACAGGTCAATTAAAAGAGAGGAGCTCTGAACCCCTTCAGGCACTGTGGTGATGAACTTGATCTCCCCAGACTGGTAGATGCTTTATCTAGGTTCCGGATCTCATTCTTCAAGACTGTACTCAGAAAAACTAAGATCACAATCTAATTCACTCTCTTACCTAAAAATTAGTAACTACGTGCGGCATGTCATGTCGCTCACTTCAATTCTGGTAAAAGATTGAGGCATAGTATATTTTTTCCAAAATATACCGGAGTGTAGGGATACTAACATTCGGAGCATTTTTGACCCGAAGAATATGAACTTGGAAGAATTATCGCGGGATGTAAAAGTTTGTAAGCAGATAACATTTTTGTCAGGATGACATTCCAAACACTTACCGCCGATTACATCGAAGATTCTATCTTGTCCAGATCGTCATTTGCTGATATTCTGAAGACGACACATAACGAAAATGTACAGGATGTTTAAATATATTAGTCCTATTCAGAAAGTATCCTATCAATCATACAGGGAAGTGTTCAAAAAAGATTTTAATATTGGATTTGTATATCCTAGAACCGATACTTATAGCCAGTGTGATCAGTTTACAGTACTGATGAAAGCTGCTGAAAAGGCCATGAAAACAATATTGCAGAAGTAACGAGGCTGAAAACCGAAAAAGAGCTTCATTTACGAAAAGCTGAAGCTTTTTACAATCGCGAAAGGATGGCACGCAAAAGAGCCCAAAAAGAAAAACAATTTGAATGTATAACAATGAACTACCAAAAGAACATCTCCCTCCCGAATATAACAACCAACGACGTGTACTACAAGCGTCAACTCTCAATGTACAGCTTTAATATTCACGTATTGTCAAATGCTCAGTCATATTTTTATACATATCCTCAATATATCGCAAAAAAGGGTGCTGATGAAGTGTGCTCTTTTCTCTTCGACTTTTCTATGAATTATTTACCTCAAGAAGTGAATGATTTTCACATCTTTTGCGACGCGGCAGGTGGACAAAATAAAACTTACGCAATGATGCGTCTCATCTCACTTAGAATGCGACAAAAATATGGGATTAATTAACACCAAAGCAAGAATGGAATCTCCTAGTGATTGGGAACACATCATTGCAGCTTCTAGAGTAAATCCATTGCCTTTTGAGGTAATTTCAGTTAATCAAACCTATGTTAAACAATGGACTGACTTTTTTCTACAAAATATGCGAAAAAGAGTCCCTTTCCAACTCAAAAAATGAGAGAGTTCAAGGTAGTAGATAGCCATCTGCGCCTAATATTACACAGAGATTCATACAACGGATCCATGTTGGAATCTCCCCTACTCTCTGTCGAGCAGTGTTCAAGTTTACTTTCGAATGACACCGGCTCCTTTGAATTTGAACTGCCTTCACAGTCCTATTTCCTAAAAAACTCGAGATGTTAAGGGTGCAGGACCACCTAAACGAAAAGGGAAAACTCCAAGTGATCAGGATGCAGGACCATCTAAACGAACAGGGAAAGCTGTAGATGTTAAGGGCGCAGGACATTCCAAGAAACTGAACCAAACAGTCTCTAATAAAAAAATCTGCAATGAAAAAGCCAGTTCCGGAATACCCGCCTGCAGAAAAAGGGCTAGTCGAAAAACTCTGTAAAGTTTAGGTAAAATGCAAAAAAAATATTTATAATGGTAGCTAATGTATTTTTTGCTTTTGTTGTAGATATAAAATATGCTGTATGCTGGACTCACCATGGACAATCCTTGCTTTCTACCGGAAAGATGTTACATCATTTTTATTGGTGTGATGGACAGAATTTGACGTTCTTTTATAATAGTTTTTTTAACTATGTATTTTTTAATAAATATAAAGTTATTATCAATGTTTCTGACTTATTTATTTGTCCAAGGACATAAATTATGAAGTAATTAACTTTTAAATTAACTTTACTCTAAAACTTGCCGGTAGGACATTCCCTATTTTCACCCGACACCCTTCATATACAAATTTGTTCTCAACCTCCTCAAATGCACCCCTTGGTGCTTAGAATTACCTTACTATTTTTAACACGACTTAACTGTTTAATATTATCATATTCACAGTTACAGAGTTAAAAATAATTTTTAATATACAACCCACACAAGAAGGAGGGAATTATTTCACTGTTTATTACCATATTTATAATTATAATGTAGTCATTTCATGAAGTTTCGCAACTTTACCAATATATTATTTTTAACTATTTAAAAACCATCTCTTGGTGCTTACAATTTTTTCCATAATTTTACAGTTTTTTAACAACTCGTGTAAAAATTTGTAGAATTCTCCTAAAAGTTGCAAATGTCTCACTCTGTGGCAATCAGAAGTTATCAGAATAAAACCTTCCAATGAAAGACCTTTAAAAATATTGTGAGAGGCTTGAATATATTGACAATGTCACTGGTAAGACCGAAAAGTACATTGAATGAAGAACTCGATAGCTTGTTATAATTACTGAAGTAATTTCATGACATACAGATAAGTAAGTATAATAGTAACTTATTTGGTTGCACTCCAGTTTGTTTTGTCTAAGAGTAAAGTAAAGAGTATCTGGAAAAGTGCAGCATATTGTACGCTAAGAGGTTTTTTTGCTCTTACGTGTTTGTGAATTTTAGACAATACGTTACCTGGAAAATATATGGCTTGCAGGAAAGCACAGGGAATATATGATGATTATTTTAGCCTAGCTTACGGAGCACAGTTAAAGAGTTGTGTTTCTTCAGCTTTGTGAAATACGAATGGCAAATATATCAAACAATATTGAAAATACATCATTTACTGTGTAGCGTACCAAAGGGAATTAATGGAGAAAGAACAAAAGCGGCAGCTGGAAAATTTCTGCATTGCTTAGTAATCTTTCATTCCCAGATACTTTCAACTTCCTCTAGGCGTTGATTATAGGGCGCGTTTATTGTAAGAGAGGACGTATGGTTATATTTGTAAAACTTCGTTTTATTTTAGTAATTTCCCAATCTATTAATAGAGTAATAATAATAAAATTATCAGAACATCATAAAGGCTTTTTGACTCTAATCGTTTTTTTTGTAATATCACGAATGCTTTAAATTTCATTAATTTTTTTATTTCAATAGCATAGTTGCATAGTAATAGAAAGAGTTGTAATTTGGCAATTTATTATGTGATTAAAGATATGGCACAAAGGATATAATGTTTGATAATACTTCCACGATTTACATAAATTACATTAGTTTTTGGCAACTTAGCGCGAAATTGTGGGTAAATTTTAAAAGCGCAAGTGGTATTTGGGGAGAATATCTCATAGGTAAATTAATTAAATATACAGGGTGTCCCAGAACCCAACATCATCCCATGGAGGGCTGATAGGCCAGCTCAGGGCTGACCAGAATATCAAAATATGACCTTGGTAAAGAATTTTTAGTTTTTGAGATATTGGCACTTTTATGAATTTCGTGAAAGTCGACACCGTAGATCAGTTTTTCGCATGTCACAGCTATAGAATTTCATATTATAAGATACTTTTTTTTCAGGCAACCCTAAATAGCCCTGCTGTTGATCAGAGTGCTTTGAAAAAATACATTTTCGCTCGATTCATCAGCTAATTTCTATTAGCTAACTTAGACTGTTCATACTCTAAAAAAGTTTGCCACTCTAACCTGGCAAGTCATTTTAAAAAATTGCTCGTTTAGTGTAGTTTTTAAAACGGCATAACATTTTCCATATTTTTTTGTAGAAAAAAAGGTACTGCTATTTTACTGAAGAAAGAAGCGCAATAATTTAAAATTCTAATGAAAACACTTGTATTTATCAAAAACTAAGCAAGACACAAATGAAAATAATAAAATGTGTTCAAACCTACCACCAAGTCGAATGCAAGCGCGTCATCTTTTAAAAAGATATCGTCCTGCTCTTCTTGCGACATTTGTTTGTTGTGCGGCTCATTAATACGGTATCTCAATTTATTTACATTATTTATTGGCTTTGCATAGACCTACTCCTCTATGTAACTCCAGTGGAAAAAAAATGTGGATTTAAATCAGGGGACCGGGGAGGCCACAAAATGGGACCAAGGCGGCCGATCCATCTCTGGGGATAAGTTCGGTCCAAATAATTTCTCACACCTCCTCGTGCGTAATGAGCTGGAACAGCTGTCACTTTAATTTAACAAGTGTTATCATTCGAATTCCTAATTATCGAAATAGTTTCAAAATGGGCTCCTTTTGCTGTAAAATAGCAAAATCCTATTTTCTAAAATAAAACAGAAAATGTTATACCATTTTAAAAACTGTGCATGAACAAACCATGGGACACCCTATATTAGAACTACAAAGAACAACTGATTTGTTTACGACCTAGAATACCCTTGTGGGATACGCTATATTAGAATTACAAAGAACAGCTGATTTGTTTACGACTTAGTCCCCTAATAAGTAGGATAGGATTGGAATAAATTGCTTACTACATATTCTCAAATTGTGGGAAATCGCCTAAAGAACCCACAGACATCAAGAACTCAATTTTCAATATTTGGTGGGATACGACCTATCAGCAATATGTTATCCATGTGTAAACATACTAGCAAACAAATGTAGAGGTCAAACGCTTAACCTCCCCATTAGATGGTGAAACATGGATATAACTTAGCAAATGATCATTTAAATCCTCCTGAAATAGGCGTGATTTTTTTAGTAGTATAGTAAAAAGTTATGACTGCTCTTCAGGTCACGACAATTTTACCCAAAAATTTCAAAAGTTAAATTTTAATATGATCAATTCGATAGTTATGAGGATTCCCTGATAACGAATCTGAAAATTTAAATCAGCAGATATTTTTCCCTACTTTGTAGATACTACAGTCACACTAAAAAGAGTAAAAAAAATCGGTAAAGGTATTTACACAGAACTTCCCTCGTTATTTGTGCATGGCGGTCACTCTAAAAAATTATTAATTAAGAAATGACATTGAGAATAATAATCGGAATATAGTTATTGCTATTATTATAAAGAAAACCTGATAACTTTTGGTCAAAAAAATATACAGAGTGCTCATCCAACAGCAAAAGTTCAATACTAAATAACAGGTGCCAAATATGGAAGGTTTGCGCAAATACCTTTAAAAATGTCCACCATGCCTGAATTATTTCTTGGGAAGACCACCCTGTACATTTTTCAATAAAAGAATAATAGGTGCATATGCCAAATATTATTGCCATCTGTAGCATTTTCAATCCCATATTCACGTAATGGAGTGGAAGTATAGTGGTGGTTAAAAAATTTCATTTTTTTTGAAATTTTTCAAAAATGTTGGTAAAAATTTTTTTTTCTTCTGAAGTAGGTTTAGAATGTCATGAAACATAGAAATTTTAAATTTGAGCAAAAAGGGAAGTTTCCTTCTATTCTATAGTAGTGGTAAAAAAAGTTTACAAACTTATGTATTCTTTTTAAATAGATTTAGAATGCCATGAAACGTGAAAATTTTAAATTTGAGTAAATAAAAAAAAATTCCGTCTATTTTAGTAGTAAAAAATTTTTCAAAAATGTTGGTGAAAAAACTTTTCAAATTTTTTTTTCTGAAATAGGTTTAGAATGTCATGAAACGTCAAAATTTTAAATTTGAGCAAAACAAATTTTTTCCATCTATTCTAGTGTTAAATATTTTTCCAGTGGTAAAAAAATGTTGCAATTTTTTTTTCCGAAATAGGTTTGGAATGTCATAAAACGTGAAAATTTTAAATTTGAGCAAAAAAAAATTTCGTTTATTCTATAGCAGTGATAGATTAAAAATCAAACATTTTTTAAAATTTTTCAAAAACATTTTTAAATTTGTTTGAATAGTTTTAGAATGCCATCGAAACGTGAATATTTTAAATCTGAACAAAGAAAAAAGGATTTCCATCTATTTTAGTGGTAAAATTTTTTCAAAATTTCTATTTCTTTTAAATAGATTTATAACGTTATGAAACGTCGAAATTTTAAATGTGAAGAAAGAAAAAAAAATCCATCTATTTTAGTGGAAAAAATTTTTCAAAAATGTTGATAAAAATTTTTTTTATTTTTTTTTAAATAGGTTTAGAATGCCATGAAAAGTGGAAATTTTAAATTTGAACAAATAAAAAAAAAATTTCGTCGACTTTAGTGGTAAAAATTTTTTCAAAAATGTTAGAAAATTTTAATTTTTTTTTTCTGAAATCGGTTTAGCGTGGAAATTTTAAATTTGAGCAAAAAAAATTTTTTTCACTATTTATTCCGTTTAGACGGTCCACCCTGTATATTTTCCAGTGAAAGTTTAACAATTTCTTCGCTGCCAGTAGGTCAACTACCTACCAAATTTGACTGCTCTCCGTCAAGTAGTTTTTAAGTTAATGCACCAACAGACAGACAGACTGACGGAATTGAAAAATCTATATTTTCGTAATCTACGTGATCTGAAACGTCAGAATCCGAAAAAATCTCGAAGGGTGTTTTTTTCTCGAATACAATACTTCCCTTCGGTATGCGAGGGATGTAAAAACTAAAAAAAATTTTTGCTGCTATAAGTACAAAGAGAGAGTCAATTAAACGGACTAAGGTGAAATTTTATTTCATAAAATGTATAGTGACCGTTTTTTGAAGACGTTTCCATTTTATCGAAAGTTTTAATAACGAAATTGCTTCCTAATATTTCGGTTTAAATGTATTGAGTAATTATTTATTTGACCTATCCTATATCCTGAATGTGATCACCTGGATCGATAAAAGCATTATCATTAACAATAAATGAAGTCATTTGAAAGCCATTAAAAGAGTGGATCGTGAATTTTTAGTTTGACGAGGAAAGTACTTACATTCTCAACGCTGTCATGCATTTAACATTTAAAAAATGCTTCATTCTCTATATATTTGATTTTTTGTCCCATAATAGACATGGAAAATGGTTTTGAACTACCAAAATTTAGTTCTTTGAAAGTAACTTGTAAGATACACAAAGTACACTAAGAATCCTAGAAATAAAGTTTGAAGAGCATAAACCACGTTGAAAATGCAATCATTTTCATGTAAAATAAAATAATAATTAAAGTTATGAGATCGTAAGCCAACGAGCAAACGCTAAAATTATTCTTTACCGGGCATCCTCATCATCAAATTAATTGTTTTACTTATTCCCCCCTATTTACTCCTATTTACCCCCCAACCCTTCGACGAAATTATCTCAAAATATAATCTAGATCTAGTTATAATACATGCGTGTATCAAACTTCAAGTGAATATCTTATCTCCATGTTATTTGTTTTATAATTTGGTAAATTAACTTATAACAAATTCGTTAATTTGTGTTCAACTTTAGGCAACCAGCAATGCTTTACATGTACAGTGAGTTGCAGAACCAAGCAGAACTAAATTAAAACACTAATATTAATCGATCAGTTTGCGAAGTTGGCATCAATAATTAAAATACATTTAATAGAATTAGACATTTATTTCAAATTGAATATTTCTAAAAACTAAGTAATTTAGAACATTTTTTTGAAGAACCATAGTGACAGACTATTGTTGTCTTCAAAAAATGTGACTGGATATGAAACACATTCAATGTGAATTAAACGCTGGTAAATTATGCTGGTTATGACGTCCTTCATTAGGCACTTACTTACAATTCTTCAATAGGTTTCTCGAATAGATTTCAAGTTTTATCTCCTCATACTGTTCACAAAATTTATAAATATTTTTAATTTAAATAGGTTAAGCAGTAGCCTGAAGTTTCATCTCTTCTTCTTCTTTGTGTCCAAATAACTCAAGTACGTTGGCACCTTTTAGTTTAGTAAACTTTTGACAGAGGAAGAAAGTTAATTTTTCTTGTGGTTAAAAAGTAGAAGTGGGAAAACAGAAGCCACAAAAGCGTTCTCTTTGATTTTAAGAGC
The DNA here is from genome assembly GCA_963583905.1 of Stenurella melanura. NCBI lineage: Eukaryota > Metazoa > Arthropoda > Insecta > Coleoptera > Cerambycidae > Stenurella > Stenurella melanura. The sequence continues at coordinate 78,956,644 of OY757310.1, read as the reverse complement.
TTGGCAGAGCAGACGTTTGTGTCAGGTTACTTTTTTTTGTCAGCCATGCTGTATTAAGACGTCAAGACATAAGCTTTGGTTTATTTTTAAGAGACTGAATGCACCCCCACAGGTTTTTTATTTTTAAATAAAACATCCATTTCTTTTTGAGTTGCTAAGGGCTATTTTTTATATTCCTTAGGGTTGCAAATTTCCCTCGTAACAGGCTCCCCTTTTCAATTTTATTTTTGTTGGCGTGGACTTAAAGACTTCATGATTGCCACTATGTTTCGTGAAGAGTAGTATGTCCTCCAATAGTTAACGAGTCTGGAAGTTGCAAGCTTTCCTATTATATTTTTGGGAAATGGTTTCTATGAGTTCCCTAATGAATAGGGGTTTTGTTGAAGTAAATGATGCTTTTCGATGGTGAATGGCCTGGAAGTTGCAGGTTATAAGGACAAAACAGAGTGTTTCTTATGGACATGTAGAGACCGTTATGACATGAAACGTTGACGAACTGTTGTATGCCAACAGGTATTTAGAGGGTTACTACGGTAATGCCTCTCAAATAAACTTGTATTTTAAATTATATTAGTAGAAAGTGGTACCATTTTATAAAACTTTCTCTTATATATTTCTGGCTATACATATAACTAAATTTTTTAACATTCTTTAAATTAAACCGTTGGTTATTAAATCCTTAAATATATCAACTAAGCTAAAGCAACAATAGTATTTATATAATTATCATATGTTTATTTTAAATCTGTAATTACCAAATTGTTGGTGAGAATATCCGCTAAAGTGAAGTTGTGATTAATTAATATTGTGTTTCTTTTCTCCCATTTATAACATTCAAATAGAGTACTGGTGAGCTATAACTATATTTTAACCTATGTGTTGTTTTCCGTAGCTTTCACAATGCATGAAAACTTTTAGGCAAACTGCGGTGGCGCCCTGAACATCTTTTTTAGCAAGTTAGTTTAAAACTTATACAAGTATCAACCCACGACTCTGCTCTCCCATAACCCAAAGGCTGCCGTCCGCAAGTTGAGGTACCTGTCGGGTTTTAATCAAACAGGTGTCACAATCACAATTTTATTTTATCCACCCTTATAATAGTGGACTGCAAGTGGGGCAGGGATGTCGGTGTGTTGTGACAAATGTTATGAAAAAAATTGAAGTCTTAGCTTCTGGTATACCGGGTGAGTCAAGAATTGCCCTCGCCCCGATATTTCCTAAAATATTTGGAGTAGAAAATTGAAATTTGGAGGCCTTATTACACGACTAAAATGTCATCTTTTCAATAAAAAATCAACTTTGGTGTACATCCGGTTTGACCGGAAATGCCCACAACTTTCGATTTTTAAATGGAACACCCTATATATGTTTACATTTTTGGAATCTAGAGGAAATTTTGAATACAATACATCCATTTTGGTCACTTTTTGATAAGCATTAAAAATTTTATTAAAAAATCTATTTCTGAATCCAGAGTGCTGTTGTGCCCAAAATATATTTTAGTTTGTGTGCTACGTTACTATAAAAATAAAAAGAGCAATATGATTGCATTACTTAATTCTCTAGAGGCGTTTAAAATTTTTAAATGTGATTTTTACCCACTAACTCGGTTTTTTAAATGGGAATTTATTCGTTCACCAACATTTACTAATACCTCATTTTCACAATATCTATAAATGTCAATTTATGGTTTAATTAGGTATATTAATTATTTTAAAGATACCTACTGTTACCTAGTTTAAGTTTAATTGTTCAAACGGAATTGATTTTTATTTATTTATAGGCCCGGTATTTATGTTCATTTAAATAAAACTCTGAAAACCGAACTGATGTCGCATTCTATTGCAAATGTCCTTGTGGATGTAATTGTGTTTACCTCCACATGCCTATGCTAAACTTAATTGTAACGTTCTTTGCGCTCACAATTTTTAAATGTTTGATAGCTCAAGATTGCTTATAACTACACGAGTCTGTCTGACAGCTGATATTGTTTTATTACATTCAATGGCTACTATGATTTTTCCAATGTTATTAGGTTACCAGATTTACACAGAAATGTGCCATTTTAGTTTCCAAAACCCACTAATCTATTATCTATTAGCCGCATGTTTCTAAAAGCTTGGTTGCATTGTATTTTGGCTGAAATCTTAAATATTTCTGAGCGGATTTTCAAAATTTTGGTATCATTAGATTCGTATGAAAATGAGGTATTTAAAAATGTTGGTGAACGATTAAATTCCCATTAAAAAAACCGAGTTAGTGGGTAAAAATCACATTAAAAAATTTTAAACGTCTCTAGAGAATTAAGTAATGCAATCATATTGCTCTTTTTATTTTTATAGTAACGTAGCACACAAACTAAAATATATTTTGGGCACCACAGCACTCTGGATTCAGAAATAGATTTTTTAATAAAATGTTTAATGTTTATCAAAAAGTGACCAAAATGGATATATTGTATTCAAAATTTCCTCTAGATTCCAAAAATGTAAAAATATATAGGGTGTTCCATTTAAAAATCGAAAGTTGTGGGCATTTCCGGTCAAACCGGATGTGCACTAAACCTGATTTTTTATTGAAAGATGGCATTTTAGTCGTGTAATAAGGCCTGCAAATTTCAATTTTCTATTCCAAATATTTTAGGAAATATCGGGGCGAGCGCAATTCGTGACTCACCCGGTATACACCAACTTCTCTTCTATTTACCCCCAAACCCTTCTCCGGAATAAGCTCGTAATAGAATCTATTTCCAGATCTCGTTATAGTACATACGTGTATCAAATTTGAGGTCAATATCTTAAACCGTTCCAGAGAAAACGTGAGCACAAAGAAGTTGCAGACAGGCAGACGGACAAACAGAAAATTTTTCCCTCTCAAATTTTAAATCTCGGCGTTTCGTGACATTCTAACAAAAAACAAATAATACAATTTTTGAATTTTTTTTACGTTTACTATAACTATTTCTACTCCACTACGTGGACGTGGGTGTAACATTACTAGAGGAAGCCAAGTTTTAGTTTTTCTATTCTATAACTCTTGTGGAGCAGTTTACTTTTAGCATATTATACACTTTCTAATTTATTTTATTGGTGATTAATTTTCAAGAAGTAAAGTATAATCTCTGATTGGTAAAGTTGATCCGCTGAAACGAGAAAGATTACAATGATTAAAGATATGCTTGAGAAATCGCGAATCTTTATCGATTTGATGACGCAAAGCGGAATTTTTTTTTCCGTTACAATAATAAAACATTTTTGGTCGAATCATAGTAGACATATTATTCTCGGATGATTTTGTATGACACCTGTTCACATTTATTTTACATTAAAAGATTTATTTCTGTGAACAGATTTCCATCAGTAACCATACAATAAATCAGGTTTTATTGGAAAACAAAATATCAAAAATAGTTATATTGCGAATTCATCTTCTTGCCACGAATTGCCTCATAGTTTTTAAACATTTCAACATAAATTGTTAATGTTCACATCCGTGCTATCTGCTGTACATAATTCTTGGAGTACATTATTTTTATACATGGTCACCTAAGTGAGCCTTTATTTTAGGTAATCGCTTTAATTATATTTAATTTGAGATCTAAGCAGAGTAATGCTCAGCATATAAATTGACAATTTTATCAGAATCATGTTAATTTGAATTTGTCTGTAGGGTCTTATTTTTGTAGGCCCTTTTACACATTAAATTTCATACTTGTTTTTGCCTATCATGAATATTATCTACACTAGCTCTGTTAAGAAAATTATATGTTACTTTCTCATTTCACTTTATCTAATTGCTACGTCATCGCGTCAGCGTCTTTTGTATTATTCACTAATCAGAACAGATCCTTCAATTGTCTACCTCTTTCTTTTATACCCCTTGTTATACACAGCTTTTTATTTTCAGTCGAGATTTCTATTTCTAATAAAGAACACACTAAATCTGCAGCATACAATAAGTTGTTTAACAATGGATTATATACATTATTGACATCACACGTACCTACATTCATATACTGAGTTATAATTTTCATATTGAACAGATTCGGCCGTTGCCTGATGAAAATACAAAATAACGATTGGGAAGATAACTTCATTAGTCTTGGTTTTCACTTTATTTTGTCAACATAACAATTGTTTTGCCACACAGTGGCTTCTTCGAATGTTGAGTACTATTATACTAACTTTACAATGCGCAAAATATGGTTTTATATACTTTTGACCTAATCCTAATCTTAATTACTAAGGGGAAGGTACCTATAGTACAGCAAGTAATTTATTGAATACAACTTTAATAAGTTTAAGGAAATAAATTTAGTAGGGGAGATAATCAAATTGAAAGTAACTCATCTCCCCTACTATATGGTTTTCTTCCCAATTGCTATAATTTTCAAATTGCAAGTAATTTTACAACTGTCACAAATTATTTTCGCAAGTATCTCTTCTCGTGATAATTTTTGATTGAGTGTGTAGATGCTTAACATTTTCTATTTCAGTGTAAACGTGATACCTAGATTATCACTGAATATAAATGATTCAATTTTATCAGTATACAGTTCTTATGAGATATTGGATACGACGTAACCAATTTTAATTTGATATAGGAATATCTTCATCTGTACACACTCATGTGGTCTCGTTATTATTCCTTATTTGGGTGATACAAACTATACATAAAACCTCTTACCGTATGCCGTCCCATATATGGCACATTGAAGTATTTTCAGTATATACTGCCACCTATTAAATTTCATTAGAATATTCTGCTCAGATAAATAAGCAAGCTATTAGCATCATCTGTAAACATTGCTATGAGTTAAATTTATTCTATAAATCGATGTGATCAGTTTTGTTCAATGGCTGCGTTAGTACCATCCTATCTTTCCGAACCAACACTTTGTAGCTTATTTAAAAGTATTTGTATTGAATACTTTTCAACAATTTAAATTATTGTCAGAAAGTTTGACTATTATCAAGTGGTATATAAGTGAAATAAAACAGGTATGTCTTTTAGATATTATTGTTTGTAAGAAATTAGGTATGTGCCATATATACCACAGCATGCAAAAAAAGAATCAGATAAAAATATTGAATTTTATTTTCATTCGAAAATCGTTTCAGAAATAGTGGTTGTAAGAAAGCGCATGTCGTAGACATACTGAATGGAAATATTAGTGAAAATGATGATCTGTCTAATGATGGTCATCCGACAGCTTAAAATGGTATTATTAAGGAAACTAATTTTGAAAATGAAATAGAGGTAGCAGAAAACGACCCAGATAGTGTAGATGACATTCCTCTAAGTTATTTTGTAAAGGTGTCCTAAGGAGCCAAAATAAAATCAAATCCTCCGATTTGGACACAATCAGATCTTATAGTGTCTGAGACAGATATATATATATTTCTTTGGAAATGAGAAGATGCCTCAGCGTGCCAGATTTTCAAATTGTTATTCACTGATGAAATACTTCGTTGCAAGTATTGCAACTGCCCTGAAAAACTTTTTGTGTTCTGTAGAAAACGCTAAATCTATTTATGTTGAAATAAAGACCAACATTGTTTTTTGCAGTCACACAGAATTCATATTTTATAATGTTCTTGTTTCGTGGTGTGCCATACATGGCACAAAGCATTTTATTGTAATAAATGTGTCAAATTTCAATATTGATTTTTTTTTTATTTCCCGTAAATAACATGTCTAAATATACTGGTTTTAAATTTGTTACCAATATTCCAAAAATCATGCAGTAAGGAGTTTTAAATTGCATAGCAAAAAAATTCGCTTAGAATGTAGTGCAAAATATTGTACAAGAACTAAATGAATTTCTAAACTAAAATGAAAACCTTGTTCAAAGCAACTCGTATTCTGTTTACTGCTTGATAATAACAAAGCTATCTCAAAAACCTCCTTTTGAATTTACCTGAAGTTGTAAAATCATGCACAAGATGAGAACGGTAGTGCAGTGGTTGGAATTAAAAACTCTGCGGTATGAAAACTCACGACCTCCATATATCTTTTCAAGTACACTTACAGCGACACTGATTACAATACGATTAATGCTTCTGGACGCGGTCGTATTCCCAATTCCCAATAGTACGTAGAGACTAAGTACACTAAATAAGTTTACATCACTGATCTAATGAAACTATGCATTACTTATTTGAATGCCAATTACTTGCCTCTGCATCATTCTTATTTCCCTTATTATCTGCGTCACCCCTGTGTATGTTATTGTTTTTGTTACCTACATATAGAGTGTGCCCCGAATGGGGTGCCGCACTGTCGTAATTTCCTTATTGTGGATTTTCGAGAAAATGTTATTCCATATAAAAAGTTCCACTTATCCTGGGAAGCTGTTAGGGGTCAGATTTATAATAAAATATACAGAGGGTTCATAAATGAAAAAAACGTAAAATTTATAATAAGCAAAATACCTTTATTTTTAATTTTTTTTAAAATTTCATTTAACCAGTTTCGGCCCGAAACGCCAAGAACTGACAAAATTATACTATGGCTTCAATTTTTACAAAATTTTAAGATGAAACATGTTGTTAGGGGTAAAAATGTGTGAACTTTATGATTTTCAAGTCAGTTTTGCTTTCCCCCCATGTTAAGACCATATATGATGTTGAAGTTGTAAAAATGAGCAATAAACTCTGTTTTTGGCCCCAAGGACGGACAGAGTCGTAAAACAGCAAGTCTTGGCCTGAAAATTTGGTTTTTTTACTCAAAGATTTCATTTTCTGCAGTTGTCATGAAAAGGGGAATCAGAGGTGTTCAGGATGCACTTTTTAAATATTGTTGTTTCATCTATTTAAACCCTCAAGCAACAGGATTTTTACCCCCTAGGGCATTTTTTCGATAAGAAACACGCCGATATTTGAAAGGAGCATTCTAAAAAACCCCCTCTCCTTAAATAAAAAATTAATCTCTTAGAAAATGTCGATTATCTATTCTTTTCAACCATTTGGTACTCGTTTTACAACTATTAGAATGTTTTTCTCCAAACATGGTGACTATAGAGAATTAAAAATTTGAAAAATAAAACCAAATTTGAGGCTAAAAACTAAAAACTTAATTACTTCCACATCCACGTAGTGGTTTGAAAATATAGTACCTAATCGTAAAAAAAAATTCAAAAATATTTTTTGTTGAAATAGGTTTATAATGTCACGAAACGTCGAGATTTTAAATTAGAGGGAAACAAAATTTCTCCCTGTCGGTATGTCATGTCGGTCTATCTGTCGGTATGTAACTTTTTTCTGTCCGCACGATATGTCTGGAACGGAAGATATTGATTTGAAATTTTATACACGTACGTATACTATAACGAGATCTGGAACTGGTTTGTTCTTTGGACTTATCCAGTGAAGGGTTGGGGGTAAATAGGAGAAAATAACTGAAGCAAGCTCGTAAGAGAACAAAATTTTGGAATTTGGTTTGTATGCTAGAAGTCAAGGCCTGAGATTATTTTATATTTCCAACACCCCGGATCACCCCACTCCGTTATTAAAGAGGTTGATAAAACAAAATTGTGATATTCAATTGGGATTGGTACGTATTATAACGACACCTGAAACTAGATTATATTTTGAGATGATTCCGTTGAAGGGAAAGGCATAAGTACAGCAGATGCTAAATTATGCAGTATTTCCAATGTAAAGCCAATTGTTATTAACGTTTTATGCTCTAAATTCTGCTTTTTAAGTTAAAATAACTATTTCACGGTCACTCAATTTCTTCAGGGCCCTACCTCGTTTTTTACAGTTCGATATTTTTTACGCAAAAACAACAAAAAGAACGTGTTGTCGTCCATCAAGCCCTTGTACTGGGGGGGTTAAATAGGTGTAAATATTGGAAAATAAGCAAAGCAAGCTGGCAAGAGTACAGAAACTTGGAATTTGGTGTATATACTAGAAGCTAAGGACTCAGACTTTGTTACAATATTTTTGAACTCCTCCCCCCACTCCATTATTAAAGGGGTTGATAAATTTAAATTAAGCTATTCACTTGGAATTTGGTACACGTACATACTATAACCATATCTGGAACTGGATTATATTTTTTTATGACATTGCCTCAAGTATTATTAAAATTCTCTGACCAATTATTTCCACATACTAGAGTGCAACTATAGTCAAGATATTTTCCTTCAAAGAAACTGGGACGGAAAATCTGAATTTGAAAGTAGATTCCATTACCATTTTTTGTCAGTTTTTGGCGTTAAATATAACATTCTTGGCTCAATATTACTACTTCAAACACTCATATAGCCTTAACAGAGTATTGTAGGCCAACACAACTTTAAAGTTGTAAAGTCATCACTTTTATACCCCTAAAAATACGTTTATTTTATAATTTTTTTAAAAAATTTAAGCCGCACTATAGTTTTATCAGATTATAACGTTTTGGGCCGAAATGGGCTTTAGCCAAAGAAGGGCGATAATCATCTTTCACTGAAAATAGACGTCACGATTATGTAACTATTTTATTTCATAAAAACAGAAATTAAAGAAAATTATTCAGCTCTTACATTTAATCGAGTTACTGACACAAAGTTTTCTCAAAACGGAAATCAAGGCAAGGAATATTCTACGTATAGACCTCCAGCAATACACATTTTTGTAACCTTTCTCTAAATTCCCCACATCATTTCTTAGCTTATGGTGGCAACAGCATTCCGAGTTTATTGTCTTAGGAAGTGTCAATGTTGTTGTGTCAATGATTTATTGACACAGACTTTTTACTTCAAATATACTCATAAAAAATAATCTAATGGTCTGACGGAGACAAGTGGGACGATTCTCCAAGTCAACTTCTTGGTCCATAGCGGCCAATCCACCTGTTGGAGAAGTGAACATCAAGCCATTTTTTGACTTGAATTGTTGAATGTACAGCACATCCGTCTTGCTGATACACTAATTTTCCTCTAAACCAAAAATTTTCATTGCCAAATTCTGAGTAAATAAAATGATTTGTGATTTTCAAATACCAATTTTGACTAAGATTCTCTTTCAAAAAGTAAGGACCAGTTATATTATGATATATTATACCACACCATAGTGTAGGAGTGGTGGGGGGGTTGAAAAATATTATAAATAAATCTGAGGCTTTGGCTTCTAGCATATATACCAAATCCCAAGTTCCTGTGCTCTTACCAGTTTGATTGACTTATTCCCCCCTATTTACCCCTACTTAACCCCGAACCTTTCAACGGAATCACCTCAAAATATAATCTAGTTACATATGTCGTTATAATACATATGTGTACCTAATTCCAAGTGAATATCTCAATTTATTCTATTAAACCCTTTAATAAAGTGGGGTGGGGGAGGGTTTGAAAATATTATAAAAAAATCTCTGGTCTTGGCTTCTAGTATATACACCAAATTCCAAGTTACTGTTTCCGTAGCATCTTGCTACACTTATTTTCCCTTATTTACCCCTAGTTAACCACAACCCTTCATCGAAATTAGCGCAAAGTATAATCTAGTTCCAGATCTCGTCATGATACATATGTGTACCAAATTAAAGTCAACGCCTTAGACGGTTGTAAAGAAAACATGCGCGCAAAAAAAGATACAGACCGACAAACAGACAGACAACAATTTTTTTCGCTCAAATTTAAAATCTCGACGCATGACATTCTAAACTTATTTCGACAAAAGAAAATTGTAAAATTATTTACGACTCTTCCACTCCATTACGTAGATGTTGAAGTAATATTTAATTGAATTTAGTTTAGGCATTCTTGAAAATTATTGAATAGTTCTAGTTTAAGTTTATTTTAACTGTTTACTTCTTAATGTGTATTTTTAAGAAAACCGTATTTAACTATTTCAATTACTTAAATGTAAAGTAAGAGTTGAATTGATTTTAATCATTTTTGCCTTAATAAAACAAATGAATTACAAAATCGTGGCATCTGTTTTTTGTGAAAGGTGATTATTACCTTTTTTGACTAAACTCCGTATTTAAGCCTTCCTTGAGTATTTAAACATAAATAAAAATAAAGGTACTTTGCTTAATAAACCTTTACATTTTTTACTGCACACCAGGATAATCCCAATATTGAACTTTACCACACTATTGACTCATCCTGTATGTAGATATCCTATTAAGTCACTTCATTTGTCCTTCGTCCCGTTCAGCTTACTCTGAGCCATACATATATTAGAACAGATGACAAGGTCATAATCACGTCTTTTCTACAAATGTTCGACGTATCCATTCACTATACGTAAAAAAACACGCATTTCTTTGTATTACCACTCAAATCATGATAGCCCTGAATATTAACAACCATGTTTAAAGTATAAACATTTAATGTTGAATCACCCTGTATATTTGACTTTCGATTAATTTAAACAATAAGCCATTTCTTACCACACTATTGACCCACTCTGTAGGTAAATACCCCAGTAGATCTCTCCCTCTGTCCCTCGTCGCATTTATCTTACCGTGAGCCATACAGTACACAAATCAATCACTTAAAACATATGATAAAATCATAATAACGTATTCTCTACACATTTTCGACGTATCCATTCACTGTACATGTAACAATCTCATGTACATATTTCCATACTTACCCCCAAATTACCAGAAAACTCTGAAAATCGCCCGACTGCACACCCCTCATTTATACTCGCTATCATCTACCAAGTTGTTATACACTTCGCAAACACAAAACGAAGGGTATCTTGCATTCGATTGGTATATTTCCAAAACCGCTCGTAGAGTAAACATTTTTATTTTTATATTTTCAAAATGAACGATAAGTCGGATTGTAGTGAAATTTGGAGTAAGTTATTGTTAGCCAGAGGAAGATCCCTGTTGTTTTTTAACAAAATCGACCAATAAATAAAAATTAATTATATAAATTTAATACATTTATATATTTATGCTATATAATATTGTCACATTGCGAAAAGTATAATGGTTGGCTTGTTTTTATGTATTTTTCTTTTCTCTCGCCATTGAAAACCATGTATTGACTTGCCATCGTTGCAAAAGAAATTAGCCCTTACAGTAAATTTTGTTTGCTTTCACGCTAATAAACTTCGACATAGTCTTTATAAAAATAGCCGAAATGTAGAGGTCCAACATTTTTCCCCCATTGCCATCCCGTAATCGTGGAATCTCTGGAACAATTTTCTGCTACCCAGAAAGGTCCAACCTAAATAACGTTACCAAAAACTCCCTGATTGGACCAACAGCTGAACATTTGTTATATTTTAAATGTTTGTACACCACTATACCCAGAAGTTATATAGCATACCGCATATAGCTTCTACGGTCCCCTTACTCGACTCTACGTATTTTCCTAACATCTACAGTTACACTACCATCATCATAAACAATTTGTTACAATTAAAAATAATACAAACATTGCCTCCCCAGATTGTGATCCGGAGCCAACCAGACAATCACGGCGCGCAGCGTCTATAAGGGATCTATAAATTATGATTTTTGTGAATTTCTCGACCGAGGTAGAATTTTGAATGAAAGATGACAAATGGACAAAAGGAACAAAAAACAAAACAATAAAAAAAATAGAATGAAGGAGAGAATGAAAAGATATGAAAGATATAAGTAGCGTAGTACTGAAGACAGTTGTGGTACAGGAAGATTTGGCTAGATAGGTTGCCGGGCAACGCGTGGTATGGTAGGCGGTTACACTACCGATTCCTTACACATTTCCAATGATAAAATAAATCGCACACCAAATTTGTCCATTTTTGACATTGTAGACAATCATAGTGGGTCTTGAAAATAATTATTATTCTTTACATTTTTTCATAAAGTTTTCATAAGGTAAATATTTTAAAAAACCGCGGAAAAATCGACTAAAAAATATATTTTTTATATGGGTACTTGAATAAAATACTGCCTATATTAATTTTGTCGAAAATTCCACTAAATTTGATATTTACCCATTTGAAAGATTTTTGAATCCAATGTAATTACATTTTTAATATTAATGATCGCTTCGACATTACTAAATAAATTTAACCATTTTTGAACATTGAAATTAATCCCTACTTTTTTATTACAAAGTAAAGGATTTTACGTTTTTTTTAAATTCCATTAAAATCGTAATAACCACATATTTGCAAGGTTAAAAGATACAGTAGAAAAAATCAGATTTTTAGTACACATGAACACGGTTGGAATGTTAAAGGGGGCTGAGACAATATAAATTACTTTGAAACCAAATATTTCGAAAACAATATTTTAAAATAAAGATCCATCTAGGAAACCACATTCATTTCCTATAACACCCCACTCCATGGGACACGTGAAAAAAAATTGACTCGATTTACATATAGTGGGGGTATCTGAAAGAAAATTATTTCAACATTTTATTATGCGCCTGCGTATCAGTTATAACAAATAGGCTCAATATTTTTTGAGAAAAACACCTGTCACATATAGATGGACGGACAGACGGAAATGTAACTATAAGGATTCTACGAAATCCTAAAAAGCTCAATCGCTGAAAAAAATTTAAATTAACAATAGAAGGAAACTTCATAAAACTTTCCAAATGAATTATCCACGCTTGGTAATATTTTCCCCTAAGCCAACGATATGTAACATTTTGCCTCATATGTTTTGTACATAAATGTGTTTCTATTTTGTAGACTAATTTTTACTAAATGAAAAACGTTTTTTCTACTCACTTCATTCACATATCACTTCACTTCCCACGAAACAAATTAATTTCCAACACGACTTTTTAACACTTTGTCCTTATCTCGGTTTTTGCAATATTAAACACCCTCATACTACCACACAATAGGGATTTGTTCGGATCGCCGTGTCGTCGCGCGTTACAGCTCTCTTACGAATAAATTACGCGGCGACGTCGCTAGCTCTAATAGCAAGCGAAGACTGAAGTTTCAGCAGTTTAATTGTACGGACTCAAGCATCCCTTCCTCCTTTTACAGAGGGTGACATCTGTTAATAAAAGCTGATTTAGACACAATATCCGATTTATATTAAAACTGTGTGTAAATATGATAATGCGGTTATGTCTAATTATTGCCCTCTTGGGGGCATTCCGTATATACCGGGATGAATTGGCGTATAATTATTTCCACGTCCACTTACTGAAGTGGAAGTAGTAATCTAGTAATTGTAACAGAAAGAGTGGCCGCAGAATTCGACTATTTTTGCGTAGTATATTACGAGCGAAGGAAAAGTCAAAAATTGATTCCGTTGGCCTCAAATTAATCTTTGAGAGATTCTAGGGTGACTATATCTTTTCATTTTGAGGAAAAACGCCCTATTTAAGTACTGAAATTATTTAAACAAGACCAACACTATTGTCATTAGGGGATTTTTTAAAAAGTTATCAATGCCCTGGTGGGCGGAAGATAAAACAAAATGACGAGAAACTCAAATAAAAATGTTTTTGGAAATTACTTTTAAAATGCTTACGTAAAATACGAAACTTATCATAGAGACGAAAATTGAAGAGCAGGAAATTCTAAATAATTTACTTACAAAAATTCCGTCTATAGGTACAGTGTGTCTCACTTTTCATGACTCCCATATCACAGCTCTCTTATTGTCAGTGCCGGTTTATGAACTTGTATGCCCCTAGGCACAGGATTTTTTGGCGCCTCCCTTAGTGGCTAAACAAAATGGCGCCGAGGGCGCCAACCGGCTTTGCAAGCTAATACATCGGAGGTACAATTTTTTGGCTGGTAAACAATAGCAAATGAAAATTATTTGCCGCACTACTTTGAATATTTTGACAAAGCATAATTTTTTTGGGATGTTCATTCTCTTTAATTTTAATTTTGTGTTCTTAAAACGAACCTGAACCAACCTCCATTTGTTTAAAAGTAAGTACATGACGAGAAACACATTTTTGTTATATTCTATTGAAAAATATATAGGGCATAAAAACAGCAAACAAAAAAGACTTGAAAAAAGTGGCTCAACAAAAAAGCCGACAAATAATAAAAAATAATTAAATATGAACAAATCCAGGTTCTTGAAATATATCATTAAATAAAATGAAACACACAAAACAAAACTATGGAGTCTATAACATCTAACAGCTCATTATTTAAGTGTAGGAGGGCTAATTCACTTAGTCTTTCGTTTTCTAATGAATTTCTTAAATAATTTTAATGTTGAAGAAGATCTCAGCCCCGTACAGTAACTGCAAAACTTATAAATATTCGTAAAGCGACTTCTACGTTAGGAAATGTAGAGGTAAGAAATTTAGATCTACTAAATTTTAATATTTCTCCAGGTGATATACTAGTGATAACTTTGGTCATTTCCATGGCGTCAAGAAAACGTTTAAACTGAACACATTCTTTAGAAAATTCGTTTTCAATTACGCTAATGTACATTTCCTGCATTTTTGCCTGCAGACGAACCTTGTCGTCGGATAAAGTTGTAACCTTATTAGATACCGAAAACTTTTTAGATTTCGGTGTAGACAGTTTGCCTTTTTATTAGCTCTTGAAGCAACCTGTCTAATATTTGCTAATATGTGTTTATCCGCAGGTCCAACTTTCCATCAAAATAAATGCTACTGGAAGCTTCCCCTAGATGACGTTTAATAGTTTTTTTCTTGTCAGATCAACTTTGTAATCAATACAGTTTCTTTTCTTTATAATAGTTAAAATTGTCTCGAAGGCCATTTACAGAATTCTGTAGAGAATTAAACAATTTAGTTGCCGTTAGCAGGTCTATATCTGGATTTTGCAATGCTTTACAGCTTTTATTAAAAGTTTGAAGAATGTCGTTCCATAGAATGTATCTATCCAGAATTATTGTTGTTGAGGATCGCCTTCGGCGCCCCTCAGAGGGTCGGCGCCCATTGGCTCATGCGTAGAGTGCCTAGTGGGTAATCCGGCACTGCTTATTAACAATACGATTTTTTTAAAATTTAGGTAGAAGGTATCTACCCATCGGGAGTTTGTGTCACGGTAAAATGTTTCAAAATTCGCCAGTGGTGTCCGTCGTTATGAAGAGAAATGTACCTAATTCTCCGAAAAAATATATTAGGCAAAGCTTTAACTGTAAAACAATTTCATAATCTTATCCGTTATTATCAAAAACTTAGTAATATCGAATTTTGATAAGATAGTGTACTTGGCGTTCACGTAATAGAAAAATAAAACTATTGCGGAAAAATTAAAGAATCCGCGATAATATTATTGAATGAGGATAGTTGCGTGTCGAATTATTCCGTAGATGTCTGTACAACTTGGCTGCCAATGTTAAAAGAAGAATTTCACAAACTTAACATTGTATAAAAACTAAAAAACTGTTAACCGTATCAACAGTTCTATGTAAATAGTAAGTATCTATGGATATTGAATATAACAAACATTCTTATAGCTGTGTATTTGTCATACACAGAAAAAAAGATTTTTCAAAAAAAGCCTTGAAAAAGGAAACAGATTAGATTTCCGAAACGTCGCACAGTGGAAAAAAGAGCATTTTTTGGACAAAAATCTGCCTACAAGTCAAATCTTAATCAATTTTGATCTACCTTGGCTTAAAATGTAGGTTATTGGCTACACTTTCAGAGTATACTGCCTAAATTGCAAACCCCGATTTTCTAACCTCAAAAAATATATCAAATATGAGAGTAATCACTTTTTCTATTTCTACAAGTCAAATTGATCAATTTGTTCTGTATCATCTTTAATTGATTTTCATCAAATTCAGATGTATCCCTAATGTTATTTAATACTAAATCTTTTTTTTGTATATTTTTGTTTATCGCCGTTCCAAATAATTTCACACAACTTTCTTTTCTTGATTTTATATTTGAAGGTATTATCAATATCTAGTTAACCTCTCCAGTATATTTTCAAGATAATTAATAACAATAAAATATTCGACTGGATCTTTTAAATAGATATTAAATATTAGATATATATATACTAATATTTAATTAGTGTCTCCGATATATCTCCACAATTATTGTCAATAAAAGATTCGAGTTTTGTTATTTACAGTATACATTTTTTTATTTTAATAATTTACAAACCTCTTTTATTTGTAGGTAAAATTTTAATTCATTGGCTCGAAAAAAAATTTTGTATAACAAAATGTGGTAATAACTGAAAGTAAGTAATTTATAAAACATGTTAATAAAATTTTGAGTAGGGTAATTATGTTTTGTTGAATTTTTGATTTTGATTTTAAGAAATCTGGGTTTGCAGTTTAGGCAGTATACTCTAAACGTGTAGCCAATAACCTACATTTTAAGCCAAGGTAGATCAAAATTGATTAAGATTTGACTTGTAGAAATAGAAAAAAGTGATTACTCTCATATTTGATACATTTTTTGAGGTTAGAAAATCTGGGTTTGCAATTTTTGGCAGTATGCTCTGAAAGCGTAGCCAATAACCTGCATTTTAAGTCAAGGTAGATCAAAATTGATTAAGATTTGACTTGTAGGCAGACTTTTGTCCAAAAAAAGGCTTTTTTTTCAACTGTGCGTCGGCGAAATATTTAATTTCAAGTTTTTATACTTATTTGGGTTGTTTATTGAAAAAAAAAACAACCTCTAACTAATCCTTTGACGTAAAAGTCACAGGCGTAGAGGTTATTTACCAGTAACATACTGGTTAATTGTGATGTATTTTATAGATTCCCCTAGCACCGCTTAAAAAGAAAACATACATGTGGCAGGAAGTCCCAAAGAATTGAAGTAGGAGAAAAATAATCGGTACTTTAAAAAGAAAAATTTTATTTTCTCATCTTATTGAAATTCGGTATTAGTGAGTTTTTGATAACAACGAATGAGATTATGAGGTTGTTTCAGAGTTAAAATATTGCCTAATATCTTTCTTTGGGAAATTAGGTACATTTTTCTTCATAACGACGGACGTCACTGGTTGATTTTAAAATATTTTACCGTTACACAATTTCCTGATGGGTAAGTACCTACCTTCCATCCAAATTAAAAAAAAAATCGCGTTGTTATTAAGGGAGCTGTGATATGGGAGCCATGAAAAGTGAGACGTACTGCATAACCGTTTTCGTGTAAAATAAGAATCAAAGTTATAGGGTTGCCTGCCAATGTGCGAGCGCTAAAATACGCGTTTTCTGTGTGAATCAGCACAGACGTTTTAATTACCCTTGTATTCCCATGTATTCTTGGCCGCTGAATCCCAATCTGAGATCAGAATTTGTCCGTCGCCCCAGGATTTTTTGTGAGAGCCAAGAAACCGTGAAAACCGACCAAAAACCGCTTCCCGAGACCATAACTCGAAAACGCAACGAAATACAGTGTTGCGATTTGTACCATTCGATTTGTTTCGTCTTCCTACGTACCCCAGATTTTTGTGGGCACTTTCATTTATTTGCAAATTTTCAAAGCTAAAATATCTTAAAAAATTTATACAATTCCGATTCTTGACATAAATCGCTGTAACTTTTTCTAAACAAAATTGTGACTTGCGCTCGATCGATTGTAAATTAAATTTCCAATCCGATGGTGTGGGGCACGATATTTTCCAGTGATTTTTAAGTGAGATATCGGCTGCCAAAGTGAAAATCCGTGAACTTCGCTCCTTGGGAGACACGGTCCAACTTCGAGGGCGTTTGGGGGACAAACGAAAGCTACCAAAGATTTGGAAAATTCAGGGTATGGAAAATCGAACGAGCAATGGAATGGCGTAAACCGGAAGTCGATGAGATCCTTTGTTTCCGAGATACAACCGCTTAAAATCACCGGATGGTAAAAATCGAAGTTCTTCGCCGCTTCCCGAGACCATAACTCGAAAATGAAATGAGATACGGAGCCACTGTTTACGCCATTCGATCTGTCTCGATTTCCTACGTACCTACCGTTGAATTATTTCAGATTTTTGCGAGTACTTCCATTTTTACTCATGTAAACCCTATTATGGCTGGTTTTCATGTGGTTTTTTTGCTCTCACGAAGAACCCTGGGGTAACGGGCTAATTATGACCCCAGAATCAGATTCAGCAGCCAAACACATACATGGGGGACATAGGTGGGTCTTCTGTAACAAAGCATTTTTTTGTGTTCAGGTCTCCGGTGTAACTTAATCAATTGTGATATTGTAATATTATACTGTAATATTGTAAATTATGTATTATGTAGTATGTATTTGTATCTGTAATTTGTAATTTGTAATAATAATAATAAAAATAATAATTACTATACTACACAGTGACTAAAAAGAAGTAGAGTCATCTCCGAGTTTGAATTGCATACAAATTTTCGTCGGATATTTTGTACTATTTCATTGTATGTCTCGACCACTACAAAAAATTTCAGTATATACAACTGAGATAACTGATATTTATCTTTTGTTTAACGTAGATAGTAATTGGAAAATATGTGAGTATGCAGTACTGAGAATATATTTATAAATATCTCCGATTTTAAGATACGTGCACTCCATTGCACATTCCTGTTGAATCTAAATTGTAATGAAAAAATTGATATGGCTTGGTAAAAATAGATGGCATTAGCTTTAATTTGCATATTGTTCCACTCATTTTATGTCCAGTGCACATTTTTGACTACCATACAAGAAGACTTGTTACACTAATGACTATATTTCAAGATATAGATAATTTAACGCAGTAGATTCTAAAACAGAGGGATACACTAAGGTTGCTGTCTATATCAATACTACAGCTGATATCAATACTACAGCTAGCGCGCTATTTTCTATTGTAGACCGTCAGAAATAATGATTTGAGGTCGACTTTCGAGAAGTTTTTTCTCCATTAGATTTCATTGGATAGAATAATAGATTTAGGTGTAAATAACTATAAAATCATAGTAGGCCAGTCAAATTAGAATTTATCGAGGAATTAGTTTCCAGCAAGCTTGAAATCGTTTTGATACCTTCGTTTGGTCCTAAATGCGTGTAATCTGAGTTTGCACCATCCCAGGAGGTGAGCATAAGTTTTGGAAGCCAAAAAGCTGTGAAATGTTTGCACTTTTTTCAGTTTTTGCTTGTAGCTCGAAAATGGTGGTCGGACGGAAAATGTCATCTCATTCAATATTAAAGAGGGTTAAATTCTACGTTGAATGAAAATCTAAAACTTCAAATTTGGTTCAGTGATATAGCCGAAATCAAGTTAGAAACCGGGAAAATTTCTCATTTTGGTGCAAACTTACATTTTGCGACTTTCCAAGACCACATATCTTTGAAACAGATACGCCTATGAAAAAACCTCATTTCAGCAGGTCAACTCTTCCTGGCAGCCCTCTATTCACTTAAGGCCTCCTTGGACAAAATCCGCCACGAAATGTTCTCAAAATCCATCTTAAAGCCAACTTTCAGTCTAGCCTCTCTACCCCCAGCAAATTCTGCCGCCGCCCAACATACTCTGCGGGTCTACTTCCAAATCCAGGGCTGGTATGATAGATCAAAGGATCCTCTCAGCTGGGGTTGGAGGGGACGGACCTTGGCTTGCTCCCCACGATGATCACCAAGGATCTAGCTCCTGCTGAAATCCTCAACACAGTGTACTGCGGATGTACGAAGGGGTGTACAGGGAAGTGCAGCTGCCGGAAAGTAAGCATAAAATATTCAACAATTTGCCTCAACTGCCACGGTCAGTCATGCTCGAATTCAGCATCGTTCGAGGATGAGGGTGTGTCCCACATGCCGATTACCTTAGATGCAGAAATAGGTGAGGATAGTCTCTTTGAAGATGATACCGATGAAGCAGGCCTCGACATACCAACGCACCTTGACAGCTTCGTAGATGAAGGGTCATCGACATCTAAGAAAATGCGGACATGAATGCTGCCTGATTTTGTGCTGCATGTCTATTAATTTCTATAACACATTTTATTCATATTTTATACTTGTCATGTCAGTCAGTTTTAAATGTTTTTGTTACTTCATTGCACCTAAATTATTAGCAACTATGATTAATTACTTATTAATTAATTAACATTAATAATACTTACTATTTAAAGATTTAATGGAAATATACAAATTAAAAATGTTTTTCATTCGTACTACCTCGAATCTCTACTCAGGGTATGTATATTATCTCCACATTGCAAAGCAATAGAAAATGCTAGTTTCGTGAAAAATTTCGACAATTTTTTTTTTGCTTAAATGACTCAAAACATCGGACTTGATGAATTTTTAATTGATGCCAAATTTAGTCTTTCAAAATGACCGAATTTGAAAATTGAGATGTCTATATAGCGTGAAATTTTATTCTCTAAAACTTCTGGATTTTTAATAGGAGTGTGTCTTTCAAAGATACGTGGTTCTGGAAAGTCGCAAGACCGTTTGCACCGAAATGAGAAATTTTAGCGGCTTCTAACTTTTGATTTCGGCTATACCACTGAACTGAATTTGAAGTTTTCATTCTGTTCTATGTTCATTCGACGCAGAATTTAACCCTCTCCAATATTGAATGGGATAACATTTTCCGTCCGACGCACCGTTTTCGAGCTACAAGCAAAAACTGAAAAAAGTTCAAACATTTCGCGGTTTTTTTGGCTCCCAAAAGTTATGCTCGCGACCTGGGACGGTGCAAACTCAGATTACACGCTTCTAGGGCGAAATGAAAGTATTAAAATGATTTCCAGCTTACTGGAAATTAATTTCTCAAAACGCTTTTTTTATCTAATTTGACTGGCCTATAGTGCGTACGCGCAGTTTTGGCTGGAAGACATTTAAATGCGCTTTCATGCAAAAAAGTGCATTTTTTGCTATTTTTTCGGATTTTTCGATAGTTCTTCAAATATAATCCTTTAAAAATAATAAATATTGACTAGAAACGTTTTATTTTATTATCACATAAACTTTATTGTGCATATGGAGTCAATTTTTACCCTCCAGATGCAATTTTTAGCCCTTGATTGCATCCAAAAGTTGCTTTAATATAAAATATGTCTCGGAAAGAAATTATACTCGACAGTTCCCACGGTCGCTGATTACAATTCTGACATGACCATGTCTCTGTTAGCCCTTCTTTTTAAATACTCAAAAATTATTTTTAAAAATTAAAAAAGTATGTGTACTTGTATTTAAAACCCGTTCTATTTTTAGTCTACTGCGGTAAAAGTGGAGACTTCTTGTAACAAACAGGTAGCCACGGCGCAGACGTTAATACCATGCAGATAGCAATCTGTTATACCGTTATACAGACGCCGGTTATTTGTTTACGTTGTTAGATGAAAAAAACATGTGGTGATCTATAATTTTAAAACTTTTTAATATAAATTGTTATAGAATTTATGATTTTAAAATTATATGCGCATAATTTAATTTGATATCCTATAAATATTTACTTTTTTTTATATTACCATATTTTATATTTTTTTATTAACTGTATTTTTAAAATTATTTTTACTTTATTTTTTCATAAAACTACTTCAACTGCAAGAGAAGGTAGGCATAAATATAATGCATTTATTTGTTTCTTCAGGGCTAAGAGAGACATGGTAAAAGGGAAACGAGGGAGAGCGAAAATAGGGGGGAGGGCGGAGGTGAACAAAATAAAAATTTATAATAGAAAATTCATAGATGCAATTTGTATGGTCTTTTTTTACATTTTAAGTGAAAAAAACGCGAAAAAAGCATTTTTTTATTTGAATTTGGCGCCATTTCTTGTTACACCTCATAAAAAAATGAGAAAAGAAAAAGATTAATAATAATGGAGTTATAGTTAATATTAGGGTAATATTAAATTCAAAATAAATAAGAGATAGTTAATAATTGATTAACATCTGCAATAATATCTGATAATATCTCTATTTAATAGCGGTGCAAAGTGGGGATTTATTGAAAATTGAGAGTGCACTAGGTGTAGCAAATTTGTTTTGAGTGCGCCACCTCAATGGCTCTCATCCACGAAGTGGCCCACTGCACGGTCTAGCTCGAGCTGGGGTGGGTTTCCTTGAGCCTTGATGTCGTCGGAGAGGGTCTTGGTTCACACAACACCCACACAGAATTAAAACTCGAGTTACTAACTATAAAGTTGATTATAATGTGCAATAAGGCAGTGAATAATTAATTTATATCCAAAAAAAAATGTGGAAATGTATATGACATATTTACATATATATATATTAGAAACAATGGTATCACACGCGGATAATAGGACAGGCCTAAACTGTCCCTACTTCTTAAAAAAAAAATATGTATTACATTTAAAAGGGGGCGTTACGTGATCATGTAACCGCAAGTACAGTAAATAACCAATTATAAGAGACTTGTTAAAACGAAAGTAAAGCTGCACACGGCACTGGCCTACACAATATAATAAAATATAAGGGGAGTATACCCCCTTGAGATAAATACAATAAACACTGATTAAAACATTATATAAAAAAATCATGAGCTGTTACTTATCTATAAAGGTGGTGGTAGTGGGCGTCGGGACGCTGTAGCTTCCTTCACAACGATGACTAGGCGGGAGCGGTGGTTACGACTGGCGAAGACGGGCACATGGAGCTCTGACAGCTTAATAACACCTCGCAATAATCCCAAATAAGTCCTCCAATTGACTAAGGGGGTGGCAGATTGATCCGGGGGTTCCTGATTAATAATAGAACCCGGAACAACAGAACATGTAGCCGGAACGTGCAGCAAGGGGTAGGTTGCCAGAGAATGGATGCCAAAATATGAGGTAATAAGAATAAGATAAAAAAACGGAAGAAGAAAAGAACCCTGTAAGTAGACAAAGAAAAACTCTATAAAACGTGTCAGAAAAATAGGTACAACACTTACGCATAAACTGCGGTTCTCCTGTTTTATTCTAGAAATCCAGCCGTTATTTAGTATTGAACTTTTGCTGTTGGATGAGCACTTTGTTTTTTTGACCAAAACTTATCAGGTGCTCTTTGTAATATTAGTGATAACTATATTCCGATTATTATTTTCAATGTTACTTCGTAATTATTAATATTTTAGAGTGACCGCCATGCACAGATAAAGAGGGAAGTTCTGTGTAAATACCTTTACCGATTTTTTAAACACAAATTACTGTTTATTGAAGTGCAATAAGAATACATTTTTAATTTCTAATGATACGAAATTTAGGTTTTCACAATAATTTTCAGAAATTTGAAAAAATTTAAAATTTATGAAGAAAATGCTGACAATCACCCCACACTACACCTTGATAATGCAGTGAAAAAAGGCCAAAAATACTATGAGATATGCACAGTTTTGTAACAGCAATTTTATGATTTTATACCTTCTGGGGGATCACCAGGAGTGTATATCTGAGTTTAGAACTTCCAAAGCCTATTGCGTTTTATTTTTTTATAAACAATGTTGTTTTCTGAACAGGTAAAAGGTGAATATCTACGGTTCTAGAGATCCGATCGGGACAAACAAAAAACCAAATACCTTCGTAATTAAAATTAGAACAAATCTGCGTTGGTTTTGGGTCATTTGAGTACGTAGATAACGGTACAAATTAGAATAAACTGGCTAAAAATTTTCAGTTTAACGCCCAGGGACGTCAAGAGTTCCAATCGGCTTAAACTTTAAAAAAATATACCTTTTGTTAAAAACAAAACACCCTGAAATTTTCATTTCAAATTGTAGATCCGGACGCCAGCTTTCCGGTGACATTAAAAAAGTTTTATTAAGTCATTTTGGTTACCTTTTTGGCATTTAGTTATAAACCAAACAACGACAAATAGATATTTTCGGCCATTTCAAGTAGACGAAAATTAACTTTCTTTTTAAAAAATTATAGTTCTTGCAATTCTCTTTCTTTCCTGATATAAATTTTTCAAATATGTTTTCAAAATGGCCGAAAAAATCCATTTGTTGTCATTTGATTCATAAATAAAACCAATAAAGTGGCCAAAATTGCTTTTAAAGAATTTTTTTTAATCTCATCGTGTCATGTATTGTAACCTTTTTCGGGGTTGATAACAACCATTTGATATTAAAGACACAGCTATAATTATCATATTTATTTCTTCCCATATACTAAATACAAGTGTTACCACTCAAAGTTTACAACTGAAAAATACTTCATTTTCTGTCTTGCCGCGCATGCGGTTTATAAAACTTAATACATCACACATCGGACAGCTGATATCTAGATCTACATTTTGAAATAAAAATAATCCACTTTGAACTTAATTATCTAATTCATCTTAGATTCACTGGACAATTAGAGGTTAAATTGACGTAGTGTATACTGATTTCTCGAAAGCCTTTGATCGTGTAAATTATAAATTATTAATAGATAAATTAAATCACATTAGTTTTAGTAACTCATTATTAAATTTCTTTATATCCTACTTGAACAATAGATTCCAGTACGTCTATTATAACGGTTATAGGTCAAACACTTATCTTGCCGCGTCAGGTGTGCTTCAAGGATTCAACTTCAGCCCACTTCTATTTATCATATTTATTAGTGACTTGTGCGATAATTTAGACTGTGAGAAACTGCTTTTTGCCGACCCTCTGAAGATATTTAGTGAAATTAATAAAATACACGACTGCGTAGATCTACAGCATCAGATTCATAAAATTGAATTATGGTGTATATCCAACAAATTAGAAATGAATGTGTCAAAATGTAAAGTAGTAAAATATACACGTAAAGCAACTCAAACCGAATTTTCGTATACTTTTAATAACACGGTCCTCTCAAGAGGTCAAACAACTAAAGACTTGGGTATATTATTTGATTCTAAGTTGGATTTTGTGGAGCACATCAATGTAATAACAAATTCAGCATTAAAACTACTAGGTTTCATAATAAGAAACTGTAAACAATTTTCAAATACTGAAGCCCAAAAAACGCTGCATTTTTCACTTATTCGATCAAAAATTGAGTATGGTGCAATAATTTGGAACCCGATTTATAACGTTCATTCACAGTCTCTCGAAAGGATTCAACGAAAGTTTATGAAGTATTTACCTTTAAAGTTGATAATAATTATCCAGAACAAGGATATCCTGAAAATTTACTTCTGCCACGATTTGACATGCAATCATTAAAAGATAGAAGATTAACCATGTTTTTAATATTTTTGTACAAGTTGGTCCATTATGTAATAGACTGTCCTATGTTACTGGCAAAGATATACTTCAAAACTCCCAAATTGGGTGCACGCCATAATGCTATATTCTACTGTCCTACGCATCGCACAAATGTCGCACAGAAATGTCCCATTTATGCGGCAATGGAATTATATAACACCTTGAGTGTTCGATGTGACATATTTAATTCCTCATTCAAACAATATACTAAATTTGTTAAAATTATTCACCAATAAAATATTATCAGTTCAAATATATTATTACAATAGAATTAATTATTGTTATTTTCAATGTATGTTAATATAGGTTATTATAATATAGGTTACTATATATTGTTCGTTATTTTTTAAGTTATCTACACATGTACTGTTCGTTTAGTTTATACGTCTCTTGATATATGTACTTGTATTTTAATAACTCTAATAGCTATACAGCACAGGCAACTATGTAGAATTTAATATTATGACTTATGCATTAATCTAAATCTAATATCACTATAATTACCATTATTATTATCACTTATGTTGTCCTGTAATTGAAATATTCTGTTGGGCAATAAAAATCTATTACTGTTATTATTATTAATGGCACAAAATGGCGGGCAACTCAAATTTCACATAACAAATTCATTTGTGTCCACAAGGTTCAATATTTGGGCACCAAAATTGCAGCGTGTTTTGTTTTCAATACAAGGTATATTTTTTGAAAATTTGAAGCCGATTGGAACTCTTGACGTTCCTGGTCGTTAAAATGAAAAAAAAAAACGCTTTTAAGCCAATTGATCCCATTTTGTACTTTATGTACATACTCAAATGACCCAAAACCATCGCGGATTTGTTGGAATTCTAATTGCGAAGGTTTTTGTTTGTTCCGACAGAACCTCTAGAACCTGAGATATTCATCTAAAAAAAACAATGTTCAAAAAACAAAACTGTTTATAAAAAAAACGCAATAAACCTTGGAAGTTCGAAACTCAGATATATACTCCTGGGGATACCCCAGAAGGTATCAAATCATAAAATTGCTGTTACAAACTATGCACATCAATGTTCTTTTTTACTCCACTATATGCAGAAGAGAATGCTTGACTGATACCATGTACACTGTTAACTGGTGTCCAGATGGTCTATGACTAAGTTTAAAATATGAATTTGATATTTTAAGGGAGTTGGAAGATATTGCAGAAACACTGAAATCTACTATCCCCCTTTTAAGGGGTACATCTCCCTTATTATTTATTTTCAGAAATAAGTTTATATAAAAGACCATCATTATATTTGTATGTGCCGTCAGCCACAGAGATACCAGGGGACGATTTTGGACCACTTTGTACATACTGGAGGCATAAACTGAATTTTACTTATATCAGAAAAATCTTCGACAATCTTTGGAAACAATAGCAGCATCTCAGTTACGCTGCCAGTGATTGCCTTGGAGGCCTCCGTTTCCAGCTTACATTTCTTGCAACCTCTCTGTAGGGTAAGAATATTTAGACATCTTTTTTAAATATATTTAAATAAACAAATTTTCAAGTAAGTTATCCTGTCGAGACAAAATAGCAACGTGTAAAATTTTATAAGTTCAATTCTCTACTGAATTGGAAGAAAAGGATATTAAAAATCCTATTTCTCTTCTCTATTTTATTATGTACTACCAATACCTTTCCTGGGCTGAAATAAAACTTTAATGTCATATTTTTATGATATTGCGTCAGGAACCTGTGACTACTTTGGAAATGAAAACGCCTTCAACAATTTATAACAATGTAAGAACAATAGCAAAAGAGTAAAAGGTAAGTGTATTGAAATCGAATGATGTATAACAGGAAATATGATATTTTCAAGATAAATCAGCTACCTATGGGGTGAATACTTTGTTCCCATGTAAATGTACCTCTTAAAGTAATTTCTCCTATGTGATGGCACTAGCGCTTTTAATTTTATCGATAAATGATTTTCGAAAGAGCAGTTACCTAATAATATAAAGAGTGTAAATTAGCAGTTTATTATGTGATTATACTCCTAGCGCATTAACGCGATAGACATTGGCGGTCCGCCAATACAAGATCTTATTTTATTGTAACGGTCACGTTTTCTAAGAGCACTCAGCATCTTAAATTAGATAAAGCGCCCGATTATTCCTTTTACTATTTAAATTTAAATGATAAGATATTGATCTTTATATACGCGTTTAAATTTGATCGGCTAGTCATGACAAATGCTTGACCAATAGCGAAGTAGCTTGTACCACCAAGTTTAGCGAATGGAAGACGATATACGTGTCGACTCTGGCTAAGAGGAGACGCTGAAAAGATGGCGTAGAGGAGGATGGCCGGTAGGCCGTAGGAATTGAAAAGCCGCCATATATTTGTAAATATCTGTATATTTGTAGTGAATAATAACTGCGAACATAATCAGTAAAGTAGTTATTTTAGTTTCTATGTTCTGTGATATAGTGTAACATTGCCCATAGTTACATAGTTTTTGTCGAATTAACTGTAAGTACAACAGACTTGTATATTATGTATGCCTCTCGTGATGCTAATGTTGCTGTTTGAAACCGATTGCGGAAATGTAGAGTTATTGATGGCTTCAATACCTCATTCCACGTTTGGTCAGTAATATTCTTTATTGCATCCAGTGCTACCGTCCGGTAAAGCCTTCTCTTACCCCATGAGAAGACTGCGTGAATAATTTTTTTTTTTTTTTTAACGTCTTATTTATTTTTGGGCATAAAAACATACTGTAGGACTACCAAACCAGTCTATATCGAAAGTATTAAATGTCGGGCCATTTTTTTGTTATCAATTTTACGTACAGACTATAGTATTTCCTTTTGTATGCTTTCATGTAATTTAATTGAGCTTGTTTATGTTAACGTAAGAATTCTTTGTTTTACCGCTCTGGCCAGATCGTGCTTAGTTTAGTTTAATTATTTACTGTATACGGATCTTAATTGAGTACCATTTTGTTTTGTATTTTGCTATATGCCAGAAGGACTTTTAATTATTTGTTCACATGATTATTCCGACGAAAGTTTTTGTAAAGTTTACTCACAACCCTGACGTCAATTGCTCTGCCTTTGTTTGTGTATTTCTTTAGTAAATCATTAAAGTAAGCTAAATTCAATGATTCGTTTCATTTTCCTTAAGAAGTTTAACGTTTCATTATATACGATCTTTAATTACTTATTAAAGGTGAAACGCTGCCTAATATACACACAAAACCAAAACAAATTATGGAATTTGCGAAACCCGTACAACCGCACGCCCTTGGATCTACCATTCGCTGTTTTTGAACCGAACATAGCTATTAATTAATTATAATGGTGGCTGTAACAAAAGTTCTTTCCGAACAATTTTGAAATCATTATTTTTAGAGTACGAGCAAAGTCAAGGTGAAATCGCTCTTAGGTAATACATAAATATAGCATAGAGTTGAGGAGAATGTTGGTATGGCTAAGGAACCCTATCATGTGCGTGCCCAATAGACTCTTCGCCGTTTTTATTTAGTTCCACTGGAAACATACCAACTTATAATGCGCTGTTAGTTTGAAATATTTCAAAACTAATACCATTGTTCCTATAATGCACGAAAATTATTTGATATATTACATAATTTAAAAAAATATGTGCCTCATCATCATGTTTCCATGCAGTAAAAATGTAAATTACTATGGTATTGTATTTTTAACAGCAATATTTTATTTTTAATAAATTTGCACCTACACAGGAAGTTTAATGACCTAGAAGCTTCCTAAGTACCTCATAAATCTAAATTGTTACGATTTAAATTTAAAAAGTGACGCATGAGGACATTAAGTTTATTTTTATTGTCTTTTTTGGGTGACATTCAGGGTCGACATCAAGCATGACATTTATTTTATGAAAAATGGGCACGAAAAATAAAATAAACAATTTCCCTGCAGCTCAAGTCATTTATTTACATATACATATCGAATTTAAAAACTTTTAGTTAATATGTGATATAAAACTAAATCTATGTTGATTGATTGATTTGCCAGCGTAAGGTGAGCATTGCTGCCGATTCTGGGCATCTAGTCTGGAGGTTCATTCCAACACGCAGCTTGGTCGTCCGCAGAACACACCCAAGGGATGGCCAAACCGCGTGCTGGAACCAAACCTTTGATGTTTTATATACCGCCGGACCGGCTGCATACGCCGGGTTGGACATTGGACAGGCTTGTTGTCAGCAGTATTTTGAAAAAGTAATTGAAAAAAGTATTTCAAATACTTTAAATATTTGATGCACTTTGCTTCAAATCCTTTTGATTCTCAGTATTTGGTACTTGGTATTTGAAATGCTTTGCCTTGAGTATTTGGATTTGGTATTTCGTTTCCAAAAATATGGAATTTGAATTACTTTGCTTAGTATTTCAAATATTCTCCGGTATTTCAAGTACTATCCACGTATTTCAAGTACTGTACCGGTATTTGAAGTATTATTAGACGTTATTTCTAACACTGTTTAAAGCATTAGAATGACTATCCAAAATAGGTAACTAAGGTATTAATTATTATTAATCGATCTACTTCTTTCTTATTTATTATTTATTAATATCGCTATTAGTTCTTAAGAAGTAGGTAAGAAAGGTTAATCCAAAAAAAGTTTATAAAATGAAAACTAGAGGTATCAACCAATTATACCCAACATATTAAAAAAATACATCCCAGTTCTTTTAAGGAATACGAAAGTTATAAAACAATCAAAGATCGAAATACAAACCTAGAAGTTAAAGGAAATGACAATAACAGAAAGCACGGTATCCAAGAAAACACAAATAATAAAAACATTAAAGAACAATTAAAATTTCAGATACATTCACTAGTAAGGCTTTTCTTAACCAACAAGAAGGCTTCTTCATTCATAGTTATGGGCAGGGCTATGAGTATGAGGAAAATTAACGATGTCTCTAAAGAAATAATGGTATCCTTTCAACCGGGAATAAATTACGCGAAATGCGTATGCAAGACGGCAGATATTTGGTAGGAAAAACGAAGAAGTTTGTTTGTCGTAACAGTCCATTGGATTATTATCACTTACACCGGATTTTTTGCAGCCCTTTCTTGTAGAAGATTTTGGGAGACAGTTACAATAAAATACCAAAGATTATCTAAGATATTCATTCTACATTCCACATCAATAATGATAAATGAGTTGCCACTATTACAGATAATGGATCCGATTTCGTAAAGGCTTTTGGACGATTTGATTTAGGCAGTAATATCAGTAATGAAAACAATTCCTATGACAACGACGAGTACTCAGATGATAAAAATATTTCGTTCATGGATGTCGACGATTACTCACGAGAAAATTTGGATCGTCCTAATTTACCAAAACATGTCAGTTGTGCTAGTCACACTTTAAATTTAATAGTTACAGCGGATGTGAAAAATATTATTATAAAAAAGCCGTACCGTACGAGAGAAACATACAAATTGTATTAATAATTATTCCATAATTTGGGAAAAGTCAGGAGGACCCAAATCAGCAGAAATTATACAGAAAGTTCTTAAACATACTATTAGCTATCCTGGAGCTACGCACAGGAATTCATTCTATGATGCAATTTTCCAAATAATAAAAGAAAGAAAAACTGCCAACAGTTTTCAAAGAACTGTGACTCGAAGTTTGAAAAGTTTGAAACAGAAAAATTGAACTATGGGAATAAAATATTACATGCCTGTAAAAGTGGGCTCCTTAAGAGATTTAAAGTAGTTTTTGATTTAACTAGCCCAGAAGCTAAAGAAGCCATTATTGCGTCTTCCATATTGCCACAGTTAAAAAATTACACAACATACGTTTTAAGCTAATCGATTCCAGAAATGATTATGGAAATTGTTTGTCAAGAAGAATCAGAATCTAATAATAATGACGATATACTGAGTGGCGTCAGCGAACGTTGTAAGCCGACATGAACTGAAGAACATTGTTTTAATCTAGTTGGTTTTTCCAGCAGGAATTGCAAATACTGAAACTAGAAAAAGCAGTGCGACAAAAGGAATAGAACTCGAATTACTTCCATATTTAAATAAAGCTGATACTCAAATAAATGTCTTGAATAAATACCCGCCCTTCAGGAACCTCTTCTATGGCTATAATACGTGTCTACCTTCATCGGCTCCAGTCGAAAGATTGTCTTCCTTTGTGGAAATTATAAATGCGCCGTTTGGTACTTATGAAGGCAAATGGTAAAAGACAGTCAAAATAAGAAAGTTAATTTGTTTATCATTTTTGCAATTCCAAGAAGAGTACTTAATTTGTTGCAAATTACAATTAATCTGACAAAGAGTGCTATTTTTGTTTTTTATTTTTACATTATATTTTAATTTTGATATGGGCTATTGATAATAATTAATTCTTGTAAATGCGCCATTTATTTTTGTTGAATATGAATATTTTGTTGTCTTTTCACAGTAAAATAAATGTTTGTTTTGTGTTATTACTTATTACAATATTATGCGGGGCGTAACATTTCAGCAGGAATAAATAAATATAATTTATCCCATTATTTGAAGTCCGAAGTGATCATTTCAAATATCTATAAAGGATATGAAAAACTCTTAAATAATTAAAATATGGAAATAATTTTTAATAATTTTTTGGTATTTGAAATACAACTTGAGATATTTCAAATAGAAAAACAACTTGAAGTATTTCAAATATTAGAGAATATTTCAAATAAAACTTGAGGTATTTCAAATATTAGAAAATATTTGAAATATTTTGTTTACTAGAAATTTCAATTACTTTTCTTGAATATTTCTTATATCAAATCCTTTTTGTAAAGCAGAGAATTTGATACTTGAAACTGCAACTACTTCAGATGGTATTTGGTATTTGATATTTGAAATACTTTTATTAGGTATTTTGAGCAGCTCTGGTTGTCAGCAGCAAGAGCCACATGACGCATGTGGTAGGAATATAGGATGGGAAGTATAGGTGTTTATGAAATGCTTCTTTTAAGTTTCCGTCTGTCTTCATTGGTTGAAAAGTGTAGGTGTTTGCGAGATGCTTCTTTTCAGTTTCCATGCTTCTATTAAGTTTCTGTACTCTTACAAGCTTGCTTTACTTATTTCCCCCTATTTACCCCTATTTAACCCCCAACCCTTCACCGGATTTCCTCAAAAAACAATCAAGTTCCAGATCTCGTTATAATATATACGTGTACAAAATTTCAGGTCAATATCTTAAACCGTTCCGGAGAAAGCGTGCGGACAAAAAAAGTTACAGACAGACCGACAGACAGGCAGAAAATTTTTTTTCGCTCAAATTTAAAATCTCGACGTTTCATGACATTCTAAACCTATTTCACGAATAAAAATTTTTGAAAATTTTTTTGCGATTACTATACTTCCAATCCACTACGTGGATGTGGAAGTAAAATTAACGATGTCTCTAAAGAAATAATGGTATCCTTTCAACATGGAATAAATTACGCGAAATGCGTATGCAAGACGGCAGATATTTGGTAGGAAAAACGAAGAAGTCTGTTTGTCGTAACAGTCCATTGGATTATTATCACTTACACCGGATTTTTTGCAGCCCTTGTAGAAGATTTTGGGAGACAGTTACAATAATATACCAAAGATTATCTAAGATATTCATTCTACATTCCACATCAATAATGATAAATGGGTTGCCACTATTACAGATCATGGATCCGATATTGTAAAGGCTTTTGGACGATTTGATTTAGGCAGTAATATCAGTAATGAGAACAATTCCTATGACGACGACGAGTACTCAGATGATAAAAATATTTCGTTCATGGATGTCGAAGATTACTCACGAGAAAATTTGGATCGTCCTAATTTACCAAAACATGTCAGTTGTGCTAGTCACACTTTAAATTTAATAGCTACAGCTGATGTGAAAAATATTATTATGCCGTACCGTACGAGAGAAACATACAAATTTTATTAATAAATATTCCCTAATTTGGGAAAAGTCAGGACGACCCAAGTCAGCAGAAATTATACAGAAATTTCTTAAACATACTCTTAGCTATCCTGGAGCTACGCACAGCAATTCATTCTATGATGCAATTTTCCAAATAATAAAAGAAAGAAAAACTGCCGACAGTTTTCAAAGAACTGTGAATCGAAGTTTGAAAAGTTTGAAACAGAAAAATTGAACTATGGGAATGAAATATTACATGCCTGTAAAAGTGGGCTCCTTAAGAGATTCAAAGTAGTTTTTGATTCAACTAGCCCAGAAGCTAGAGAAGCTATTATTGCGTCTTCCACATTGCCACAGTTCAAAAATTACACAACATACGTTTTAAGCTAATCGATTCCAGAAATGATGGAAATTGTTTGTCAAGAACAATCAGAATCTAATAATAATGACGATATACTGAGCGGCGTCAGCGAACGTTGTAAGCCGACATGAACTGAAGAACATTGTTTTAATCTAGTTGGTTTTTCCAGCAGGAATTGCAAATACTGAAACTAGAAAAAGCAGTGCGACAAAAGGAATAGAACTCGAATTACTTCCATATTTAAATAAAGCTGATACTCAAATAAATGTCTTGAATAAATACCCGTCCATCAGAAACCTCTTCTATCGCTGTAATACGTGTCTACCTTCATCGGCTCCAGTCGATAGATTGTCTTCCTTTCTGCAAATTATAAATGCGCCATGAAGGAATGCACTAAGGTACATACATTTTGTGAAATTGGTACTTATGAAGGCAGATGGTAAAAGACAGTCAAAATAAGAAAGTTAATTTGTTTATCATTTTTGTAATTCCAAGAAGAGTACTTAACTTATTGCAAATTACGATTAATGTGACAAAGAGTGCTATTTTTGTTTTCTGTTTTTACATTATATTTTAATTTTGATATGGGCTATTGATAATAATCAATTCTTGTAAATGCGCCATTTATTTTTGTTAAATATGAATATTTTGTTGTCTTTTTCACAGTAAAATAAAAGTTATGTTTGTTTTGTGTTATTACTTATTACAATATTATGCGGGGCGTAACATTTCAGCAGGTATAAATAAATATAATATATCAAATTATTTGAAGTTCGAAGTGATCATTTCAAATATCTATAAAGGATATGAAAAACCCTTAAATAATTAAAATATAGAAATAGTTTTTAATAATTTTTTGGTATTTGAAACACAACTTGAGATATTTCAAATATTAGAAATACAACTTGAAGTATTTCAAATATTAGGGAATATTTCAAATAAAACTTGAGGTATTTCAGATATTAGAAAATATTTGAAATATTTTGTTTGCTCGAAATTTCAATTACTTTTCTTGAGTATTTGGTATATCAAATCCTTCTTGTAAAGCAGAGTATTTGATACTTGAAACTGCAAATACTTCAGTTGGTATTTGGTATTTGATATTTGAAATACTTTTATTGGGTATTTTGAGCAGCTCTGGTTGTCAGCAGCAAGAGCCACATGACGCATGTGGTAGGAATTTAGGATCGGAAGTGTAGGTGTTTGTGAGATACTTCTTTTAAGTTTCCGTCTGTCTTCATTGGTTGAAAAGTGTAGGTGTTTGTGAGATGCTTCTTTTCAGTTTCCATGCTTCTATTAAGTTTCCAACTATCATCATCTCCTTATTTATTCTTCTTCTAAATTTGCTGTTTCTTCTGTTTCTGAATCTAGCGGCTTTTATTTTTGTTTTTATTTTTATTTATTAACCGTTCCACAGGTAAATATCCATCTACGGTGGAAGTGCAGGGAAGGGCACTATCTCGCGGTAAAAAAATAAGAGCTTTTTACATCGGGTTATAAAAAAGAGACCCGAGGGAATATTTTGCACACCCGTATATTGTTTATTTAAAATATTCACGTGGTACAGCGCCATGAGTCAAATTATAATGCCAGAGTAACAGAAAGAGATAGGAAGCAAAAGCAATATAATTTGAACACGTATTGTGTTTAATAATAGTTATTTATTGTATGAGAGTTTTAGGTAGCGTTTTATCCAAGTAAGAAGGTGTAAACTCGAGAACGAAGTTCGGGAGGTTAATTTTCTTGAGTGGATGAAACGCGACTAAAACACGAATGCTATACAACGTTTTATCCACAATTTAGAATCAAATTTCATCAAAAAATGATTTGACATTTCGCTCTGTCAGCGGCTGTAACGTCAACAATTATTTAAATTAATTTAAAAAAATTTGGAAGGTGTTGAATGGTTGCTATTTACTTTTGATTGATTATCGATTCCATTTGTAAAAATTTGTGCAGTTGTTCCTGAAAGAGTCCTTCGGAAGCGGTATTGGAAAGAGCACACATGGAAGAATTTTTGACAAGGGCTTGCGATAAAGAATATTTGATGATTAAGGTAATATCTCTTAACCTTTTAGACATGTAGATAACAAACTTTGAAATGTTTTAGGTTGCACTAATAATGAGGGTGTCTGGTACCTGTCGTCGCTTTAAATTGACGAATTTGAAAATCAATTATGTAGAAGAGAGGGGCGCATATCTGCTTGTTTCTATATATGCCAGATACCAAGACCGGCGTCTCACGAAAATTCATAATTATGGAAGATGGATTCTCTATCAATACTGTGGAGACATGTAGAAAATACATGTCCTTACGTCCGAAGAAATTGTCCAACGACAGATTCTTTTTACGATACACTAATGAAAAATGTAATTCACAACCTGTTGGAATCAACACTTTGTCGAAAGTACCTTCAATAGTTGCTTCATTTTTTAATCTGGCAAACGCAGAAGCTTATAGCAGCCATTGCTTGAGGCGCACTTCAACCACTTTACTGGCTAATAAAGGTGCTGACCTCACAACAATTAAACGACATGGTGGGTGGAGAAGTTCCGCTATAGCAGAAACTCATCCAGGATTCTGTATCCAATAAGCTTCATATTGCAAGGAAAATCCAAGATACTCCTGGTACTAGTCGTTCATTACAAGAGAAGACAGCCATTGTTTCTACAGATTTATCAAAAACTTCGACAAGCACTACGCGTTCTGAAACCGATGACAACTACAAGTTTGTTATTAATGGAAACGAAGTAAAATATGATATAACAAATAAGGGAATGTCTATTAATATAAATATTAATAAAAATTTAAATAAAACGTAATTGATTTAAGATTGTATTTTTCATTATTCCACTAGCGGAATAAAGTAATTTCATTATTCCACTAGTGGATAAAGTGGTACTTTATATGCTGCATAATTGTGGATAAAACTCCAATTATAATGTGATTGTGGATAAAAATCTTTTATTTTGCGCAAGCCATTTTTACTTTTTATATCCAGATGTATTATTATTTTGAGACCTCACCAATACCATATTGAATATGTTATAATCCAAGCAATTTGCTTAAAATTTATTGAGTTACGTAATTTTTAATGAAATTTGTAACGAAAAGTCGACCATATTAGATCAGCGATTTTGAATAATCTTTTTTTATCATGATAATCTATGTCAGCCACCTCAGAAACCCCTAATTTGTCAATATGAATTAAATTACCTTAATATTTCTAAAATAATAATTTTGTTTAAGAGAAACTTTTTTTTTCTTTAAATAATTAATAAACAATTTCCTCACAATTACATGTTTATAACTTTTTATTTTAAGCAATGCAAAAAAGATATCAAGAGGTTTTAGGAAAATCGACGCTTGCTGTAATTATTCCGAAATAATGCTTATTTTCAGTCTCTATTGACTCCACCATATATATTTTCTGACACAACTTTAATGTGGTTGGAAAGTTATTTATCATTTAGGTGCCAAAAAACAAACTATGACGATCAATATTCTGACAACCGCTGTAACAATATTGCAGTCCCACGCAAGAGTGTTCTAGGTCCTCTGCTGTTCACACTTTGTATTAAGAATTCAGGCAAAGTTTAAACTGTGAAATACATGTCCTTGCAGGTAACACACTAATCTACTTTAGCAGAGACAAATATTAGAACATTGTGGCTACAACTGCTAATGAAGATTTAAAAAGGCTTACTGGCAAATTTAATGGATTTTATAGAATCCGATTGGGCGTATAAAAGATTTCGTAGTTTTCAAATAAAAGTGAAAATTGCCAATAAGATTAAATTAAGTACCTAGCATAGGTAGAAACTTAAAATTTAAGGATCACGTGGATTACATTTTTACAAAAATGGAATGAAATAACATATCTTGGATTTATAATATGATATAAGTACTAAAAGTGAGTTTTATTTTGTTTTGCCAAACGAGTGTAGCAAGTTGAACAACTCCACGAACAAAATAAAGGAACTTTTAATACATATCGTGCAACTTATTTTGTACAACTACCGTATGGATTTGATAAGAAAATAATATTTGCGCTGGTGTTCAAAATGTTTATTGATGAAGAGATGAATATGCAATTGAGTTTGGTCGACGACGAAGGCAGACGCGTTTAAGGGGTTCCTAGGAAGTCTCAAATAAACTTGGTTAAACTTGTGGGATATCGTGCGAAATAGTGTTGAATTAAAGCGTGGACAATTCTACATTAGTTGATATAAATTAGCATAAGCCTGACTATTTCATATAGCTGATATTTGATATTTAATGATAGTATCACTAAACTACTAAACAACTTGAAAATGGGATACAACTAAAATAAAGTAAACACGTGCAATCGAACGACCTAGTGCTCGGTACCAAGTGGTTCATGTTCATAAACTCATAAATTACCCTACAAAAACAAAACACCAGTGACAGTTATGTGAAGTGAAGTGTAAGATATCAGACAAGAGAGGAGGATAAGCCATAAATTACAAATCCGGCTATTACAGAAAGCTAAGCTATATTAATTTCATTTATTAACTTAATGCATTAACTTAATTTATTAACATTATTAACTTAACAAAAATTATCAACTCAAAATCTAATTAAAGCGGCAGTTGAAACTAATTACCACAAAAACAAACTAATGTACAGGTTGTACAAAATATTCTCCCAGGCTTCTTTCTCATATCCCGCTGCTAATGTATTGTTACGTTTTTTCCACCTTTTAGGAAACACGATGTATGAATCCGTGGGTTCTAAATAATTTCAACAAGAGATAAACACCACTAACACTTTATTTGATAATTTACTGACTATGCAATACTTGAAAATACACTTTGTTTACTTAATATTTAACCTCACTTTTTCCACTTTCCAACTTGTTCACTTTTATAAACTGCTCTTTAATAAACTTCCCCTTCCGCGCTGATAATCGCGTCTTATATACTCCGAATTTGACTCTAGATCCATCTAGAAGCAATCAGGAATCTTCTCTTACCACATTCCAGAAAAGTCCATTTCTTTCTGCTAGCTTCCAGTCACAATTTGTAGGCATAGGCGTATCATCTCCAGTTCCAAGGGGGTGTAATTCATAACAGTATGTATGTCACAGACAATCGAGGTGGACGCACTGACGCAGGACGTTGAAACGAAAACACAGATTTCTGGGAAATGTGGAACTATATATGGACGCAAGTGGGCAGGAGGAGGGGCACAATACTAGATTCAGAGACAGAAGAAATAATAATAATAAATAAGAATAACGAGAAGCATGGAAACTAAAAAGAAGCATCTTACAAACGCCCACACTTCCCACCCGATGATGACAGATGGAAACTAAACAGAAGCACGACAACTTAAAAGAAACATGTCACAGACACCTATACTTCCCATCCTATATTCCTACCCCATGCGTCATGTGGTTCTCGCTGCTGGCAACAAGCATGTCCCATGTGCAATCCAGCCTATGCAACTCGTCCGACGGTATATGAGAGCATCCAAGGTTTGTTCCGGCACGCGGTTCGGGCGTCCGTTGAGCGGTCAGATGGAGCAGCATGTCAAGGCATGAAAATGCAACAGCGAGTGAAGGATGCAAAAATAGACGACTGAGTGACTGCATGTGACCGTTCGGCGTGCTATTGGGCTGCGTGTTGGAGCGAACCTCCAGATTGGATGCCCAGAA
The DNA here is from genome assembly GCA_963583905.1 of Stenurella melanura. Lineage (NCBI taxonomy): Eukaryota > Metazoa > Arthropoda > Insecta > Coleoptera > Cerambycidae > Stenurella > Stenurella melanura. The sequence goes on along the minus strand of OY757310.1, from coordinate 78,917,659 downwards.
TCAATCAATTGAAAGTGAAGATTTGTTTGTTCCTATGAATATAGAAGATGCAGCAAATAATGCCACTGTAGAACTCCTGCTTAAAAAAATCGCGATATTGAATATACTGATTTCGTAGGCTGGTGTTTTACTACTTTATATTAATTGATGATGTGAATTATTTATTTATAATATATTATTTATATATAATAAATAATGTTAGTTTAATGAACAACCTCATAAATGATTCAATAAAAGTAAGAGAATATCATTTAACCTACGGTAATGTTACCGGCAATATTCAGAATGAACCATAGGTAAACAAGGGATTTGTAATGATGGGCCAGATAAACAATCGTTACTCTCGTTTGAGGTAAGCGCATAACATATCTGGTTAACTATATTCGTATACGGATGTCGTTTGCAATATTCAAGCACGGTCTCGAATTTTATTCTATAGCATCAAGCTTTGAAATGAATTATCCTGATAGCAATGCTTTATACTGAATTTTCAAATTGACAGTAGAAATACTATAATAGCATTCTTAAAATGAAAAACCGCTGCCTAAGGAATCACTACTTCCACATCCAGATTCTTCATCCAAGTCATTTTAAAGGAAATATCTTGACTATACTTGCACTCTAGTATGTGGAAATTATTGGTCATAGAATTTTAATAATATTTGGGGCAGATGTCATAGAAAAGTTTGAGGGGTTGGTTTCTACCATATTCGTTAAAAATGAAGTTTCTAGTTTACCCTACTTATTTTCCACTATTCGCCAATCTACCACCTCCCACCCCTTCAATGGAGTCATCTCAATCGGATGTCACTACAATACATACGTGTACTAACTTTCAAGTGAATATCTCAATTTGATGTTATCAATCCCATAATTATCTGGAATCCTAGAACTCTCACATACACCGACATGTTAGAAAAAATACAGAAAAATTTTTTAAGATCCATGTACCTGAAAAGACATGGGATATATCCCGTTTTAATATCGTATGAGCATCAGAGAACTGAATTTAATGTTACTCTCCTAAGCAAGCGTCGCGAAAATGCCCAAATTTTGTTCATCTTTAACATATTAGATAGCCAGATAGTTGTACCTGATATACTTTCAGCAATAAATATTAACATACCCGATATAAGACTAAGACTCAGGGATAATCTATTTAAAATATCTAATCTAATTTCTCCCATTCAAAAATGTTTGCTTACCATTAATAATTTCTTAAGAACCTGTAATATAGATATTTTCAATATCAATAAAAACAGCCTACTTTCCCATCTGTGATACTACTATATACTGATTTTGTACTTTTTGAAAATTATGTTCTTTTTTCTCCTTTTTTTGTGTGTATGTATATGTATTTATATAAATTTACATTCTTGTATTTTTATATTACAATACCTAACTGTGTACATATAATTGGACCTTGTCTGTTTGTATACAGTATAAATAAAAATAAATAAATAAATAAATAAATAATGAAGCGGAGGTGGTGGAGTTTGAAAAATATTAGAAAGAAATCTGAGGCCTTGGTTTCTAGTATATACACCGAATCCCAAATTTCTGTACTCTTACCAGCTTGATTTACTTATTTTTCCCTACTCCTATTAACTCCAACCCTTCTACGGAATCATCCCAAAATATAACCTAGTTCCAGATGTCGTTATAATACATACGTCTACCAAATTACAAGTGAATATCTCAATTTTATTTTATCAACCCCTTTAATAATGTAGTAAGGGTGGTGGAAGTGTTGAAAAATAGTATGAAAAAATCTGAGTCCTTGGCATCTAGGACATACACCTAATTTCAAGTTGCAGTACTCTTACCAGCTTGCTTTACTTATTTTTCCCTATTTACCTCTACTTACTCCCACTCCTTCAACGCAATCATGTCAAAATATAATCTAGTTTCAGATATAGCTATAATACATAAATGTATCAATTTCAAGTGAAAATTTAAATTTAATTTTATAAACTCTTTTAATAAGGGAGTGGGGGTGGTGGGGAGATGGAAAATACTAATAAATAATCTGAGACCTTAGCTTCTAGTACATACACCGAATTTCAAGTTTCTGTAGTCTTACCAGCTTGCTTTACTTATTTCCCCCTATTTACCCCTATTTAACCCCAACCCTTCAACGGAATCATCTCAAAATATAATCTAGTTCCAGATGTCGTTATAATACATACGTGTACCAAGTTTCAAATGAATATATCAATTTTATTTTATCAACCCTTTTAATAATGAAGTAGGGGTGGTGCATGGGGGTTGAAAAATATTATAAATATTCTAAGACCTTGGCTTCTAGTACATACACTGAATTTCAAGTTTCTGTAGTCTTACCAGCTTGCTTTACTTATTTTCCCCTATTTACCCCTATTTAACCCCCAACCCTTCAACGGAATCATCTCAAATTATAACCTAGTTCCAGGTGTCGTTATAATACATACGTGTACCAAATTTCAAATGAATATCTCAATTTTATTTTATCAACCCTTTTCATATTGGAGTAGGGGTGGTGGGGGTGGAAAAATATTATAAAAAAATCTGACGCTTTGGCTTCCAGTACATACACCGAATTTCATGTTTCTGTATATACGCTTACCAACTTGTTTTACTTATATTCCCCTATTTACCCCAAATTAAGCCCCAACCTTTCAATGGAATCATCTCAAAATATAATCTAATTCCAGACGTCGTTATAATACATACGTGTATGAAATTTCAAATGAATATCTCAACTTTATTTTATCAACCCCATTAATGGGGTAGGGGTGGTGGGGGGTTGAAAAATATTATAAAAAAATCTGAGTCCTTAACTTCACCGAATTTCAAGTTTCTGTACTCTTACAAGCTTGCTTTACTTATTTTCCCATATTTACCCCTCTTTAACCCCCAAACCTTCACCGGATATCCTCAAAAAACAATCCAGTTCCAGATCTCGTTATAATATATACGTGTACAAAATTTCAAGTCAATATCTTAAACCGTTCCGGAGAAAACGAGCGGACAAAAAAAAGTTACAGACAGACAGACAGACAGACAGACAGACAGACCGACAGACCGACAGACAGAAAAAATTTTTTTCGCTCAAATTTAAAATCTCGGCGTTTCATGACATTCTAAACCTATTTCACGAATAAAAATTTTTGAAAATTTTTTTGCGATTACTATACTTCCAATCCGCTACGTGGATGTGGAAGTAAAAATGAAGTATATGGTCCTAAAAACTCACAAATTCTTACAGTTAAACAAAAGAGTTGATCACAGTTTCACTTCTTTCAGAAACTGCGTTAAGTACGTAAGTACGCTGCATTACGTTCATTAGTTGTTAGCGATCGTTGCTTCTTCCTGCAATACTTGAATAAGAAATGCACTGTCCAATCAATGGGTATAAACATGTTTGGAAAAATGTCCGCTATCATGGCTACATTTCTTGGACTACCGAAACCAAAGCAACTTACAGATTACTACTACAGATCCGACTTGCTAATACCCTAGTGTTCCCTATCTTCCTCAATAGAGGAGATTGCAACGCCCCTTTGTACGTTTCGATTTGCTAGGCGGCAGCTCTTGTGTCGGAGGCACTGGGGGTGGGTAAGGATTCGTTCGCTATAAATAATTATCCTAAAAAAATGTTGGTGAAAGACGCCACTTGATCTTGTTGGACTTGATCAAGAAAAAATTGCCAACCCTAGCAGCTCACGGGGTAGTTACTGTATTATTAATCAAAATAAAGCATAGTGTTAGGTTCTCAATTCATTTACTTCTCTTTTATCATCATTACATATTAATAGAAGGGGGTGGATCGAATATATTATTAAATAAATATGAATAACTGTACAAAAAATTAATATGCCCTCAAATAGTACTATTTTCGGTTCCCAAATTATGACCTTACAACTGATATTATTATGCTCAATAAAAAAACCCGTTTCAGTAGAATAACGTACAATTGAATGTATTCGCGATAATAAACTTGATGTTTAATTTACGAAATGCTCACAAGGAAATTGGTTGACTCTGACCTTAATATGATGTAAGCATTTCCTATCCTTCGTTAGGTTCTCGATGGATGGGTTCCAGATCCTCCACAACCAGTTAACCTTACGCAAGGGAGTCTATCCTAGTCCTCCTAGGGCGGCAGGCGGAAGCGGCGGGGAATGCAGGCAGCCTGCATACGTCACACGTACGGCAATTATTTTCATCAACAGCGACGGCAGCAAATAAGCGTTCGGTTCCAAATTAATTTTTATTACAAAATAGTGGGTACCTGTTTATAACTCATACGTTTAAAATACGGAATGTGTCTAGTATATAAGTGCTCTAGGATATGATTACTTCGTCTAGGCCGTCAAATCTAAAAAAATACCAAAGATCCATAAGCGTCCAACACGCAAAAATACTCCTCAAATAACCTTTTACATGATATAAATTTAACATACCTTCCCTAAAAAATGGCCTTTTCACTTGAACGATAATCATGACACTATATAATTTATTCTATACATAGGTATAATGGCGAATGTTACCAGCCACCACTCGGCGTGCTTTATCTATTATCAATGGTCCTAACCTCGATCAAATCCCTGATTTATTGGGAATCGAATCCATCTTCCGTAAAAATCAATATTGAAAAACACACTGCAATGATAATTCGTACTTCGCGCAGTGACGTACTCAGGCTCAAGGTGTCTAGTCAACCCGGGCGTATTCACTCGGCCGTAGATTATAGTCGATATTTATTGTGATTCCAGAGGGACCGATATGAACAGGCATTTTACCTATATTTAGTGGGAAAGCGGAGGATCTAAATAACTCAATGGCTTGCTTTATTTTTATTTTTATTTTATTTTATTCATACACCATCTAACAGTACAAGACCATTTACAAGATGGGAAACAACACATACATCGTACAAAAATTACTTAAATTTACTAGCGTACATTTCAGTAAAGATACATAACAAAAGAAAATATAAATATTAAAGAGAATAAAGAGTTGAATTTATTTACAGTAAAAAGAGAAAATAAAAAATACATATATGATTTAGACAGAATCTCCTATTTATTAAAGATGTCGATATCACGCTGACTGTGGTTATAGCTAGAGCACATGCTGTAGATTGGTGAAAACTTTAAAGTATTAGTCCGGGCTATAGGAAGGTAGAAAGTTTGGTTTTGTCTTGAATTTATTCGCGGAATATGTAAATTAAGTCTCTGGAGTATCTCACTACAGTCAATATCATAATGAATCACCTTTTTTAAGAAATTTATGGCAAATTCGTTGCGTCTTTCAGATAGGCTACGCATTGAAAACATTTGAAGTAAATCACTTTGTGGAAAGCCAATTGGTGGATATATACCATGAGATTTTAGATGTAGAAATTTAAGAAAGTGGCGTTGCACGTTTTCTAATTTAAGACTATGAGTGTTATAGCAGGGCTGCCAAACAAGAGACGCATACTCTAGTTTAGATCGCAAAAAAGAAAAATATAATAGTTTTAACGTTGAAATATTAGAGAAATCACGCCCATTGCGAATAATAAAACCAAGTGTTCTATTTACGTCGCAAATTAACGTGTCTATATGATTGACAAAGCTGAGTTTTTTGTCAAAAATTACTCCAAGGTCTTTAAACGAGGACGGTCGAGTTAATGGTTCGTTTTCTAGACAGTAGTTAAATGTAAAATTAACATCCTTTGTGGAAAATGTCATTACGTTACATTTTTGCACATTTAATGTTAGACTGTTCTTGACACACCAAGCGCTGAGTTTAGATATATTATTTTGTAAATTACTGCAGTCATTTATGTTAGAGATTCTATGTAGTAGCTTGAGGTCATCTGCGTACATTAAAAAATGAACATCTAGTTCATATGTTATATCATTGATGAATATATTAAACAAGAGTGGCCCAAGGACAGACCCCTGAGGTACACCAGAACAAGATAAGTAATCAGTAGACCTGAATCCATTAAACGCGACGTACTGTTTCCTATCTGTCAAGTATGATTTTAAGAAGTGTGTAAGATTCGGTGACATTCCAATGTTGGACAGTTTTTTAATAAGAATGTTATGATTAAGCCTGTCGAATGCTTTTGTGAAATCGAAATATATTACATCTGTTTGAACTTGCATCTCAATGGACTCAGATATATATTGGGTAGCACATATTAAATTGGTGGTTGTAGATCGACCTTTCATAAATCCATGCTGCTGAGAGGATATACTGTTTTTGACATGCGGATATATGCAATCATGCAGCAAAATTTCAAAAGCTTTGCCAAAGTTACAAATGATAGTGATTGGTCGGAAATTTGTTATATCATTTTTGTTGCCCTTTTTATAAACTGGACAGACTTTAGAATACTTCCAGATATCAGGAAAAGAACAGCATTTTATAGCCAAATTAAATAAAATTTTTAGTGGATGGGCGAATATATTAGCACAATCTTTCAGTAAAAATGCAGGTATACCATCCGGCCCCATGGTGAGCTTCGGTGTCATTTTTTTAATGCTTTTAGGACGTCTTCTTCAGAAAAGGAAACTAAATTAATGCTATTGTTATTGAAGCTATTATCATCTGAATTTATGTTATCCGGTGCACTTGGTAAAAACGATTTTTCAAAAAATTTAGCGTAAGCGTTAACAATATCCTCTGGGTTGTCAAGATGTTCGTCATTGTAATACATATCTTTAGAGATATTTGTCATTTCTTTCTTATTGTTGATGTATGACCAGAATTTATTTGGATCCTGATTAATATTGTTTTCAGCCCGCTCGGTATAGTTTTTATAGGCAGTTTTGATATCCAATTTAATTTTTGATCTAAGTCTTGTAAATTCATTTAGCGCATTGACATCTGCCGTTCGTTTATAGATATTTTGATATTTTTCTTTGGATCTTATGTTTTTAATAATTTCAGAGTTAAACCATGGTGGAAATTTTCTTTTATTTTTAGAATGTGTAAATTTTGGTACACAAATTGTAAAAATTTGAGTTAGCTTATCATAAAAATGTTGGCAGGCAGTATTAACTTCTTTATATTCATTTAGAAAAGACCAGTCTACCTCGAGCAGTTGCTGATATAATAGGGGAAAGTTGGCTTTACGAAAATTAAATGAACTGGTGTAATTAGCTGGGAATTTCTGATTAGAATTTTTACCACTACATTTTACTGAAATCACAAGTCCGGGATGATGATTATCTTCTTTTAGTAATACTTCTAAGGATTTATCAACAATGCAATTGGTGTTACATAAAACTAAGTCGAGCAGTCTATTGTTACTGTTGTAAATGAAATTGAATTGAGTGAGATTTAAAAAATTTAGAAAATTATTGAGTGCTATAACTTCTGCACTAAAACAGCCATTCGAAACAAATGATGAGTATGACGGTATGTTAAAGTCACCTATTATCAATATATCGCTATCATAGATGCAGTTTAGAGACCCAATTATGTCAAAAATTATATCGTATTCTGCAGCATTGATATCAGGAGGGATATATATGACGAATATGTAAACAGAGGCGTGTTTAATTGTAATTTTAACCCCAAGAACATCAACTCGCGGTATTGTATGAAAGTTTGTTTCGCTCAAATCAATCTGTACAGAATTAAAATTGTCATGTACTGCTAGTAATACACCTCCACCTCGACTACGATTAACAGCAGCAAAATCCCTGTCCTTACGAAAAATAATATAATTGCTATCAATTAATTCAGCATCAAAAACAGATGAGTCTAGCCAGGTTTCCGTTAATGCGATAATGGGCCAGTTACAAGTAGCCACAGTGTTGTATAGCTCGACTGTCTTCGTTTTAAGACCTCTAACATTTTGATAATATATAGTTAAATTTTCATAACTATTAGCAAAAGTATTGCACGATAAGCTAGAAGAGAGTGACTGGGCTGGCGGTGATTGCTATTGAACAGACTGAAGGTTTAAGAGATCAGACCGTAATTTATCTCTCGCTAGAATATACGCCGTACAGTTGTTTGTATCCCATGCTGCATGAGTAACAGAGATATCAGAATTTTGCCTGCTTTTAAGTCCAATACAATTGACACACCTAAAATTATCCGATTTACAATCTTTAACAGCATGGTTTTCCCCACACCGGGGGCAGGTGTAAGATTTCTTACAGAAATTAGACGAGTGATTGAACTCGTTGCACTTAAAACATCGTACGATTTCGACTGCGTCGAATACACTACAGCTATCATAACCAATAAATAAATTACCTGCTTTCATTACTTTTTCATAGGAGATTTTGTCTAATTGAAGAATAGCTTGGAAAATGTTGTTATTCCTTTTTGTAGGATAAAACTTTATAAGCTTGCATTCAGATGTGTTGTTTATAAGCTGGCTATTAATTTTCTTAATGTAGTTTATGAGTTCTTCCTCGGCAAATTTTTCTGTCATACCAACGACGCGAATTCTAGGATTAATTCCACGCACCTCCGTGACTTCATATTTTTCACCATTTAGTTTTTCCTCTGCCATCTTTTTAAATCTAATATTTTCGTCCTTGCTGTTACAGCCGATTAAAACTCCTCCATTACGAATATTTTTAATTTTAGTGATTTGTAAGTTTGTGTCAACGGGATTTATATTTTGCAGTATGTCGGTTTTTGTTTGGGAGTTATTTTGCTCCTGATTTTTAGGTTTAATGATAACTGCTGGCATCGCTTTGTTTTTTAGAACATCCGCATACTTAGGAGGCGTCACGGTATTATTTTGCATAGCACTCGCAGTGGCATTCTGCGACGTAAAATTTAAGAATTCTGCCTTAAAGGTTTCAAATTGGGATGTCAGTGCTGATAGTGCATATGTTAATTTGTTTTCTATGAGGCTATTTATTCTCTCTTCCCTCATCAACACATAGTCCCGGGTACATTCAGTACATTTCCACGTTAGTCCAGGCACTTTAGTTATAACGCTATTTAGATCGGCTGATCCCGTATATACACAAGAAGTATGGAAATGCTTTTTGCATACACCAGCACAAGAAATACAGGGTTGTTTTCTTGATATTGACGACTCACAGATGCCGCACGAAATAGTCATTGTCCCTGTTCGTTTTTTTTTTAAATAGTTCATAAACTTATATTTTAACTACGTCTATGTTCTGCAATACATACCAGCACCATCACACGTTCACATACAAGCATGAAGCACTGCGCGCACGTTGTCAAATCACGCGCATGTGAATTTGAATTACGTCATAACACAATGTGTTTCATTGCACCAAACATTAGAAATTCTAACACATACCGTCTTGCGTCCTTGCTGTTCGTACCATCACACCGAAAAATAGCCACTTACAGGGGGAGCACAAAAAAGTACTAAAAGTACGTTACAAGACAATTTGGGAAACAGACAGACGGTGTATTAATGTCTTTGCGATGTGAATGTGGAGGTGATTGCTATGATTTCTCTGGACGGTTGATCGGACTAATAGGTCAATTCTATATGAAATACTTCCTCAAAAGCGCCTCTTCAGCATCGCATTCTTCAGAATCGTCTCATCAACCGAAGAGGTAATAATATAGAATTATTGATAGTTCATTAAATACCTCATGGAAAGAAGCGATGAAGGCTTTCTCCAAAATGTTGAGCTAATGCCACCAAGGAGCTAATGGAAAGAGCCTTGGTGAGACCGTGCGCCTAACAGGCAACTAGGATTGATATTGGGATTTCGACAGACATGCCATACGGAAAACGGAGGATAACTAGATTAATTCATGAATCACAAAATTTCAACAAGACGTTGTCAATAAGAATATTAAAATCAGGTACAGCCATAACTTTTAGACCTAGACCCAAGTATCTGATTTATTTATATATTTTTAGATTATTCGAATAAAGGCATCCTTTTGCGTAATTATTTATCGTGAGGAATTTGGTTACTACTTTACATAAGTTGCTTTTTGAGGTATATTTCAATTTGCATTATAATTCTGTTGGGTATATAAAATATACCCTTTTAAAAGTTGTGCAAATTACTCACAAAGCGGCTTTGCCTTTCAGAAATTTAATTTAATTTACAAAGTTGTTTTAACTTAATTGTTAATTTTACAATATATATGGTAGAGAAGAGTCATTAAGTATTCAAGTAGTATCATATTTGTATCAAAAATATAGGGCTCAGTTTTTATACTTTTGTTTATTCAGAGGGCAATTAGAAACGCAAATACAAAACCGTGGCTTATTAAATTCAGCAGGAATATTCATGTTTAATATATATATATATATATAAAATTTATAACAAATTATAGTTTATTGTTTTAATAACATAAACTTTCAATGAGTAAATTTTGAAATGAAAATATATTATTTGTTGAATTTAACTTATTGTTTCTATTTTAGCTTCCTATGTATTACATGTCATCATCAATTTTGTTAGATAGATCCCATATTACATGTTTTGCAATAATATATCATTATTAAATTAGGTAATAGTATACGAACTAGGGTGTAATTATCTGACACATTTTATCAGCTAGAAATCGGATGAATCCTGTTCCTTAGAACATGTCAGACAGCAAGAGAGATATGAAAATTTTTCTTACTACTGGAAAATAAATTGTATTAATCAGTAAGAAATATAGGTTGGTACTGACTAGTCGTGGCTTATATAATTAAATGAATAATCACATTATTTAATAAGGGGCTCAGCCACAGGCTGCTTTAGCCCAACCAATGCAGTTTTACATATTAACATACATATTAATATACATATTCTATACTTTATGATAACATTGATAACTAATTACAAAATGATATGTGCATTATTATTGTATAAAGATAACAATGATAAATTGATTTTTTTTTCATTTAACAGTAATGGTAGTTACTGCCGACGATGAAACTGTAACTCTATTTATTATGTACAGTGGTGCTCTTTGTAGAATGAGATAATGATAATTTGAATTTTAAAGAAATATTGTGATTGAATTTTAATTTAAAATGATGTAAAATATTCGTTGGGCGCCAGGTAGCTCGAAGACTAACAAAAATCTTTGTTTCCAGCACACCAAACCCACCTACACAATATTTATCATACTGTGTAGAAGTACTCCCCCAGGGATCAAGTAAGTTCAAATTGCTCTGTGTTGCACAATGTGGCCTGTAAGCTAAAATTTCAAATAAAACACGTTTTGAAATGAATAATTAACAATTACTTCCACATCCAGGTAGTGGATTGGAAGTACAGTAATCGTAAAGAAATCATTTTTTTTTCTTGAAATAGGTTTAGAATGTCATAGAACACAGCATCAATATGACTACCGGAGTTCCGCAGGAATCTGTCATAGGGCCCACCTTGTGGAACATCCTGTATGACGGTAGAGCCGACGATCTCGCAATAGTCATAGCGGCCGACCTCCCAGTTGGTCTAGTGCATAAGGCGAAAAGCAGTGAGGCGAATTGATCAGTGGCTGGAATCCAACAATCTAAACCTCGCACTGGAGAAGACTGAAGCGATAATGTTAAAAGGACACAAAAATAAACAAAATATAAAAATTAGGGTGAAAGATGCAGAAATATCTCCCTGAAAAACGCTGAAATACCTAGGGATAACTCTTGACGTACACGGCACCTTTAGCGCACATATCGTAGCGACGTACCAAAAGGCAGAAAAACGTACCGCCGCCCTAACCAAACTAATACCGAATATCGGAGGACCCAGCAGCTCCAAAAGAGCAGTACTATACAATGTAGTACAATCAATAGTATACGGAGCCCCCGTCTGGCACAGGGCACTAAAAATAAACAGATATAAGGAAATGCTCCAAAGAGCCCAGAGGAGAATTCTGCTGAGAGTAGCAGGGGCCTACAGGACTACGTCGACCAGAGCACTCCAGGTCGTAACAGGAATCCCCCCAATCGAGTTGGCAATAGAGGAAAGAAGATACATACACGAGGTAGGCGACGGCCACCTACCGATCACTAGGGCAACGGCGAGGAACAGAACCTTAGACGACAGTTGGCAACACTTGTGGAGCGCGGAGAGCACTGTGGCCCAGTGGACAAAGCGCCTTATTCCAAACGTAATGGACTGGGTCAAATGCAAGCACAGAATGACGAACAATTACCTTACACAGTTTATTACTGGCCATGGATCCTTTCGTCAGTATACCCTTAGGATAGGGAAGACCCATGACGATCTCTGCATATACTGCGGTATGCCAGACAGCCCTGAACACACAATATTCCAATGCCTAAGGTGGGAAGCACACCGGCGGGATGCCGAAAGAGAAATGGGACGAGCGCTAAGCATGGAAAATATTATCCCCCTCATGTTGGAGGACAGAAGAAACTGGCATGTGGCTCAAACCCTCGTGGTGGCCATCATGTCCATCAAAGAATGCGAAGAAAGACAAGCAGAGGCTAAGCAAAACGATTAAGGACGAAAAAGACAGGCCCCGTACACCCCGAAGATTATGTCTAACGACGATACCAGGGTGTATACTATAGGGCAGAGAGAAAAAGGGAGGAGTTTTAGCCGGTAAGAGTCCGGCACATCCATGTGGCGATAGAGCCAAAGCACGGGGAGTCCATGATGGATTTCGCCTCCCAAAAAAAAAAAAAAAGTTTACAATGTCATGAAACGTCGAGATTTTAAATTTGAGCGAAAAAAATTTTCTGTCTGTCGTAACTTTTTTTTTGTCAGCACGTTTTCTCCGGAACGGTTTAAGATATTAACTTGAAATTCTGTGTACGTATATATTATAAAGAGATCTGGAACTGCATTGGTTTTTGAATATACGATGAAGGGTGGCGGGGTAAGTAGGGGTAAATAGGGAGAAATGAGTTAAGCAGGCTGGTAAGAGTACAGAAACTAGAAAGTACCCAAAGCTTTCTAATGATGCCACAAATGGAAGGGTGAGCGCACGTAGGGCTTGCAAATACGCATCAAATCGTTAACCACATTTAAATATTTTTTTAACTGTAGCAACAAATTGTTTAAAATAATTTGAATTCCTCGTGGAACCGGTAAACATTAACTAAATTTAGCGAATTTGTCCATTGTTATGGACACAGTAGAACTTTTAAATCCTAAAATATAAAAAAAAACAATAATTTTTTTCCAAATATTTCAATTTTTGAAGTGCCTTGCGAGAATCGAAGACCTAAATTTATTACCATTAATTTTCGATTTTAGCCTTTTAGATTTTTTTAGCCCGCCCTAGTGTAAAGACTGTAAAGTCATGAATTCGTATTGCTGCGATTCTTGGCGTGTTTGTGTATTATTTGTGAAACACCTTCAGTGAATAAGGAATGTTGACTGCGTTTTTTCACATGTATGTACATGTACCTAGCTTCCGCGCAACCTTGCCTTATATTGAATTGGAAGGTTGCTAAATACGTGTGGCGTGATTGTTTAAATTAGATCAATTGAAAAGCTTGTTCATTTCTAGAAAAGCAAGAATAATAATTAAGATTCTGTATGAACATTATGTTAATTATATAAACAAGGAAAACATGCTTAGGCACCAGCTAATAAAACTAGTAAAAAAGTCACACATGGAATAATAATCTCATTAGATGAGTGATGGACTCATGGTGAATTGAATTATTTCAAACTTACTAAATACTTGCGCAACAACTAAAATAATGTTATAATACTGCAAACTGGATGTGGTGTACGCGTAAATCCTTTAAAGTCTGGTTGAATTAATGAAATATGTAGCCTAGTTTAATTAAAATCTCACACGAAATGATTAATTTCAAAACTACACATAAAGTAGAAGCTTACAAGAATATTACGTACTACTTGCAGTTTTTCCATATTTTTAATATAGGACGCACAGCGCGTACATCTGTTGCGAATCTCCATGCTTTTATACTATTTCGTCTATATTTCTTTTTTAACATTTTCATTAAAATTAATCTAGATATAATATTATTTTTCATAAAAATTTATATCCTGATCAAAACTTCTACTTTTACTTGTCATCAATCCCTTACTAAAATTTTTGTTTGTTTTGCGCATTTTTAACAATTTAGTCAATGTTAAACTCGATGTCAACGCGTAGTAGTAGTTGTTGCATTACATTTGAAATATGTATTTTTACTAAATTAAAATTCGTTGTGTTTTCATAAGGAATTGATCAAAGAATGACCGCAAAACCCGCCTGTTTTTGGGTATAGTGGAGCAAATATAAGAAAGGAAATGTCGTACTATAGCAATTTTTTTTGCTAGAACTTGGAAAACATTTTAAGAAGTGTAGTAAAAAGTTTTGGATTAATTCCGTGTGGCGGAAAGCTTTTGTTTATACAAAAAAATGTTCAGAATCCTGTTTCTTTGCAGTTTCTCTTAAATATCTCTGGTTGTATAACTCGTATAGCAAAAAAGAAAGAGACACAAATTATTCAAAATGAAATTGAGAAGCCTATTTCAAAAATTTGTATTTCAGATTATAGTTGTTCTTATGTTCTCTGTGGTGGTATAAACAAAAATAAATTTAAAATTTTTTAAAACCGAAAAAATGTTCAAGTCATCATGTCTATTAGCTTGCTTGCTTAAATGGCCATAATGCAATAAAATGCCATATCTAGGGTCCCAATTGCCGGAGATAAAACTGCTTTTTTTTAACAGCTCGTTTTAATGTACCTACTTTTAAGATATACCAATAATTTTTATTTTTGAGCAAAACATTTTTAAGTAAAATTCATTTCTTAAAAAAAGAGAAAATAGAAGAATTGAATAAAATTGGTCTTAAAAAAATTAAAATATATTTTTGTCTTCACACAGAACAAGAAACAACTATAATCTGAAATACAAATTTTTGAAATACGACTTCGATGTCCACAAACAATCGACGATTCGATTTTCGACTTTGCAATTGTTTTTTAGGAGTTGTTGTAAACATTTTAATGTAAATCTTGGCTTGATTGTTTAGCACCACAAGGGGTATACTGTTCTAAAGTTTTATTATTATTAAATTATTGTTCAAGTTATTATTAATTATTTCAAAATGGCCTCCCTAAAATGTCTTCATGTTATACGAGCGAAAAGTTTCGGACAAATCTAGTTCTCTTCGCAATTTCATTTTGAATGATGCGTCTCTTTCTTTTTTGCGATACGGATTATACAACTAGAGATATTTAAGAAAAGCTGCGAAGAAACAGGATTCTGAACATTCTTCTGTTCTAATAAAAGCTTTCCGCCACACGGATTTAATCCAAAACTTTTTACTACGCTTCTTGAAATGGTTTCAACAAGTTTCAGCAAATTGCTATAGTAAGACAATTCCTTAGAAATATTAGTTTTACTCCACTAGTAGCGGATTGCGAGCTTGGAAAAAATCGTAAAAAGGCTAGCAGGTAACAAATTAATCGTCATTGGAAACCAAAAGAGGCATTTTTCTTGGTTTTTTGAAAATGTTCAGTAATTACCCCTATTCAGGGGTTGAAATTAATAAATCTAAAAATAATTCTATTAGTATTATTTCTATTAACTCAATCTTAAAAAGCGGAATTATGTATTTTCTATACAATAATATTCTAAGGGTTAAAAATACACCTATAGGCCCTCAAATGGGGTGAAATCATCCCGAAAATATCAAAAAAATTAAAAACATTTCTAGGAGATCTAAAACTAATATACGTAAATGTTTCAAGTCATGAGAAAAAAAAATTAATAGAAATTTTAGATTTTTTATGTTTCTCTTTTGCAGTTGCTTAGGGGTCAGTTCTTAGAAAATGCGTTTTCGTCAAAGTAAATAATGAAACTACTTTCTCATTTGTCATGACATTTTAATATTTTATTTTCACAATTTTTAAAAATATTTCTGATATTTGGCAGATGATTTCACCCCATTTGAGGGCCTATGGTTGAATTTTGATTATATAATTTAGATTTTTTAAGATTGATTTAATAGAGATATTGTTTTCAGATTTGTTGATTTCAACCCACGAATAGGGGTAATTATTGAACAGTTTCAGATAACCAAGAACAATTCCTGTGGCTTTTAGTGACGATTCATTTGAGACCTGCTAAACCTTTTTACGATTTTTCCGCAGCTCGCAATCAACTACCCAAAAACAGGCGAAAAAACAGCGATTTTTGAGATCACTCTTTGGTCCCGTCCTCGTTTACTATCGTCATCTTTATTGTGAAACACACAAACATTGTAATATCTCTGAAACCAAAGACTCTTGGATAATGTATATTTGGATTCATAATATTAATAACTTACCTCTGCTATCATGTCAAACGTTTTCAAAACGTTTATACAACGCTTATTGAAGCAAAATGGGCACAGTTTATAAAATAACATAGTTTTTTAATATATTTCATTATGGCTCTCATAGGCATTCTAAAATAAATGTATAAACTTTTACATAGGATTCAAGAAATTAGTAGACGATAATTAATATAAAATTATTCAAGATATTACGAAACATTTTTATAAGCATTGTGTTATTATTTCCACTGATACCTTTTCGTTATGTAAAGCAACAACAACGTAAGTTATTTATTATTTAAGTGCTTTGCAGACAATAATAATTCTCAAAATAGTTTTAAGATATTACAAAGGTATATTAATAGATTCTATGCGACATGGCTGCATAACTAACAACATGTTTAGTGAAAATGGGATAAATGTTAATTAATTAAGGCTTCATTTTGCCAACAGCAAAGCGATATTCGGCTGCGAAGAAAATTTTGTTGTGAAATATGTGGTATATACAGAGTGTAATTAGTTTCATGCCATTAAAAAAAACTGGTAATAGGGACCGACTAGACAAACAGAAAACCTATACGACCTTTTTCTCTAGGGGCACTTTGAAAAAAACTGACCTGGGTTTACATTTTTAATGTTATGGTAGGGAAGATTTGAGAACCACTGTTTTTCAGGGTCAATGGATTATATAGTTATAGTTCCGAATATTAGAAATAATAAAAAACTGTAATACCCGACTTGTGTTCCCGTCGGTAGAAGTGCGGCACTTTGATGGGATTATTTCTATTGAACTTTTTATACCACTAATTATGAAAATGTAAATAATTCCTTCTCTTTCGGCACAACGCAAACATACCATGGTCGCAGGGGTTTAAATACGATTTGATTACATGTGTTTTTTAATTTGGAACAAAGCTATTGTAGCTTTTATTGTCGTTTATAAGAATTTATAAAATTTAAAAGTGGTTTATTAACATTTGTTACATTGTGTTAAAAGCTTAAAAAATTAGTAATTGTTTTATGAAATTGGAAAACGAACAGTTAGACATCCGAGATACGATAACAGAAATTAGTTGTGTATTTTAAGTTAGGAAAAAAATCTGATTTTTTTAACGAATTGAGTGCATAATTTTTCCCAATCAGGTATCGAAAACTAAAAATCAAGTCTTTGGTCTCTATGAAAACCAATGTAAACAATAATAAATAGATAAAAACAAGACAACGAATACTAATAATAATAATCATACCGTTAATGCCCAACAGGTAACACCCAATAACTGAGCAATTCTTTTGAATTTTTTACAAAAATTGTTCGAAATGACCTCCATCTCCACGTATTCATATTTCGGTACGTCGAACAAATAACATACTTACTCCGTTCAACACATTTAGTAAATTAGGATCATTTTTTATGGTTTCTATGCACATTAAAATACGTCATTGCAATTGTTCTAAAGCTCTTCCGCACCAGCTGCATTTCCACCACTTTCTCCATGTACCAAGTTCATATCCGCGAGCTCTGGATAGGTGTAATCTCCCATAATGTCCAAAATCTGCGCTTTAAAACACCACACTAAACTCTGAATTAACGTTATCAAGAACGAAAACAAAAAGAAAAACTTGGTCCAAAATCCAAAAAGTAACACAAATAGCACGAACGAGAAGTAGTGTCTTACGTAACCAAGCACTAACGACTTGAACGATAAGTCTATGAAATAAATCTTAACATAATTGGCACAAAATTCAAAAAGAAAACAGACAAAACCAAGGAACGGGTACGTCGCGTCATGGTGCATTCTTTGCCAAGTAAGGACAAAACTGAAATTATTACTTGAGAATATTACAAGGGAGAGATAGCACGGCTAATAGGATAATTGGCCGCGAAGAAGCAAAAAATATGACGATGTCCTCTGTCGGTCGCTTTTAACTGCTTTGTCGGCATACTTATTTGCAGGAATGTCAGAGTATCTCGTGCGACAGGACGCGAGGCAATAAAACCTTCCCCAATATGCCAGCAGTTCTCAAACTAGGTTATTAAGTATTTTGGAAATTTTTGTTTATTTTTTTTCTCCAAAACTATGAGCTTTAGACCCCATGTTATAAAGGTTTTTTTGTTTGTCTTGTCGTTCCCTACCACCATTTTTTTTAATGACATGAAACTAATTACACCCTGTATAAAATGAAATTTTTGTGGGCTCCATAAATAACGAACATTTATCAAAATTAATAATATAAAGTGAAAATGTGTCTATTAGATCTTTTGGTGACATCGCATCAATTGTGTTTCGCAGATAACATATTTCAAAATAATAGATTCTTGTTAAAATGGTTATATTGCAATAATTTTTATTTTTCAACTATTTTTATTTTAAATTCCAAAATGGTCACTATACAAATAGCTTGAATATAAATAACATTGTGGCATCCATCTAATAAATCAAATTTATAACTATGGAAACACCTATAGAACAAATATGTTTTCCGAAGAATTGTTATAAATCAATTTCTTTATAATTAGACAGAAGCGTATTGCAAAATGGTAATTTCCATTAATATTTTGCTCCGAATAATTTTGCCCGCTATTGTCTTTTAATCAACTACGAGGACATCTCATAAAAAACAATAGTCAGTATGAAATAAATAAAATACAAGTAGTAATTAAATAGTACACTATCAAATATGTAACTATTTTAACAGCTTTTATTTAGCTTCACTTGTAACAATATAAACAAATCTTGCAATCAAAATTTCGACTAATTCTAATTGAGCAAGTGCTTTAAAATTTTGCTTACTTGTAGAATACGATAAATTATGTAACGCCATCCTAAATCCAACATGGCGAACGCCCCAAAATGGCAGAGTCCTGTAAAGGACTACTGTTAATGAGAAAGCAATATGGCGCATAAACACCTACCAACGTTTTATAAGATGGGTACAGAACATATTATAGCATTTAACGATAATTTTTAGCATTTTAACTATTTTATAAGTGTTTTATATAACAATTGTTAGCAGCTGCGGCCGAATACAATATGCTCTCAGAAATGAAATTTTGTTAAGAAGAATCCAAATAAAATTGTTTTATTAATGCTTAGCTAAACTCTTAAAGAACAGTTTTATAGATGTTCACAAATTGACCAAAAAGTGCCGGGGGTCATTACTATAAATCAATTTTGCTCCGTGAGCTAAAATATCATAAAATACTTACTGCATAGATGTTTATAAAACAGCGAAAAACAAATTCTACGAAATGTTTCATAATTTAGCTGTAAGAACATTATTAACATTTATTCATATGACGGCTTAGTTGCGAAGACTAATTAATCACTTTGGCGGTTTTAATAAAACAAAATAGAGTTTACAGAGCAGTAATGTAACAGTAATAAAATAAAATTATAGTATTATTTTAAATTTATAGAGCATCTTTGTTAGTTGGGCAGCCCAACACTATTCTTAGCATAATAAATAAACACAGTTTGGTTACATGCCATGGACAAAATATTTAACAACTTAAAATAAATGATTCAATAAATCATACTAACAAATAATAGATATTCCTTAGTTGATCATATCGTATTTTATTTAGTACGTTCAGTTTATTAACTGAACTCAAATACATGAGGTAGATTGTAGATTGTTTAAGGGGTCGCTCATCTCTTTCAGTCCTTCTTCACATCATGAGGTACAAAATTTTGGAAAGGAATTGAACCACTCTTACAAAATTGATATTAAAAACCGCACTACGTCCACATCCAGATTTCTCTTTAAAGGAAAACAGCTTCAGTATATTTGCAGTCTAGTACGTAGAAATAATTAGTCATCAAATTTTAATATATTTGAGGCAGACGTTATAAAAAAAATTGAGGCATTGGTTTCTTGAATATAGGCCAAAAATGATATTTCTGGACTCTTATTAGCTTGCTTTACTTATTTTTCTCTATTGTGGCGATGATAGGGGGTTGGAAACTATTATAAACAATTTTGAGGTCTTGGCTTCTAGCATATACATGAAATACTATGTTGGTTTTAATTATTGGATGGTAATAGTAAGGGAGAACATTTAACCGTTACAATATGTAACTGAGTGAAATTTTATTTCATACTTTTTAGTGATCGTTTAGTGAAATGTTTTTTCTTGAAGCTTTTTGTCTAAACGCGTACCAATCAAATGTTTGTTTTTAGTCCCGACCTTGGGAATTTTCCGGAGTAAGATGCTACCCGAATAATCCATGTCACAGAGACGTAAAGAAAAATATAGAAAACTAGAAAATTAGCAAGTCTGATCGTTGTACGTCTAGTTATATTCCTGTCATGCCTTATTTCGCCAAACTGGGAGTTACCAATCCTGCCAATTGTATTTTTCGTCGAACCTCGTATTCACAATTTTCGGTGTTATCCACAGGGGCCCCAGGGTAAACCATATTGATTGCTTCCTCAAAAACCGCTGCCTAAGGAATCACTACTTCCACATCCAGATTCTTCATCCAAGTCACTTTAAAGGAAATATCTTGACTATATTTGCACTCTGGTATGTGAAAATTATTGGTCATAGAATTTTAATAATATTTGGGGCAGATGTCATAGAAAAGTTTGAGGGGTTGGTTTCTACCATATTCGTTAAAAATGAAGTTTCTAGTTTACCCTACTTATTATTTTCCACTATTCGCAATCTACCACCTCCCACCCCTTCAATGGAGTCATCTCAATCGGATGTCACTACAATACATACGTGTACTAACTTTCTAAGTGAATATCTCAATTTGATGTTATCAATTCCATTAATAATGAAGCGGAGGTGGTGGAGTTTGAAAAATATTAGAAAGAAATCTGAGGCCTTGGTTTCTAGTATATACATCGAATCCCAAATTTCTGTACACTTACCAGCTTCATTTACTTATTTTTCCCTACTCCTATTAACCCCAAACCTTCTACGGAATCATCCCAAAATATAATCTAGTTCCAGATGTCGTTATAATACATACGTCTACCAAATTACAAGTGAATATCTCAATTTTAGTTTATCAAACCCTTTAATAATGTAGTAAGGGTAGTGGAAGTGTTAAAAAATAGTATCAAAAAATCTGAGGCCTTGGCATCTAGGACATACACCTAATTTCAAGTTGCAGTACTCTTACTAGCTTGGTTTACTTATTTTTCCCTATTTACCTCTACTTACTCCCACTCCTTCAACGCAATCATGTCAAAATATAATCTAGTTTCAGATATAATATATATATAGTATAATACATAAATGTACCAAATTTCAAGTGAAAATTTAAATTTAATTTTATAAACTCTTTTAATAAGCGAGTGGGGGTGGTGGGGAGATGGAAAATACTAATAAAAAACCTGAGACCTTCGCTACTAGTATATACACCAAATTCCAAATTTCTGTACTTTTACCAGCTTGCTTTACTTATTTTCCCCTATATACCCCTATTTAACCCCCAACCCTTCAATGGAATCGTCTCAAAATATAATCTAGTTCCAGATGTCGTTATAATTCATACGTGTACCAAATTTCAAATGAATATCTCAATTTTATTTTATCAACCCTTTTAATAATGAAGTAGGGGTGGTGGGAGTTGAAAAATATAAATATTCTGAGACCTTGGCTTCAAGTACATACACCGAACTTCAAGTTTCTGTGGTCTTACCAGCGTGCTTTACTTATTTTCCCCTATTTACCCCAATTTAACCGCCAACCCTTCAACGGAATCATCTCAAAATATAATTTAGTTCCAGACGTCGTTATAATACATATGCGTACTAAATTTCAAATGAATATATCAATTTTAATTTATCAACCCTTTTCATATTGGAGTAGGGGTGGTGGGGGGCTGAAATATATTATTAAAAATATGAGGCCTTGGCCTCTAGTACATACACCGAATTTCAAGATTCTGTACTCATACCAGCTTGTTTTACTTATTTCCCCCTATTTACCCCTAAATAACCCCCAAACCCTTCAACAGAATCATCTCAAAATACAATCTAGTTCCAGATGTCGTTTTAATTCATACGTGTACCAAATTTCAAATGAATATCTCAATTTTATTTTATCAACCCTTTTAATAATGAAATAGGGGTGGTGGGGGTTGAAAAATATTATAAATAATCTGAGACCATGGCTTCTAGTACATACACCGAATTTCAAGTTTCTGTAGTCTTACCAGCTTGCTTTACTTATTTTCCCCTATTTACCCCTATTTAACCCCAACCCTTTAACGGAATCATCTCAAAATATAATCTATTTCCAGATGTCGTTATAATACATACGTGTACCAAATTTCAAATGAATATCTCAATTTTGTTTTATCAACCCTTTTCATATTGGAGTAGGGGTTGGTGGGGGTTGAAAAATATTATAAAAAAATCTGACGCTTTGGCTTCCAGTACATAGACCGAATTTCATGTTTCTGTACGCTTGCCAACTTGTTTTACTTATATTCCCCTATTTACCCCAAATTAACCCCCAACCCTTCAACGGAATCATCTCAAAATATAATCTAATTCCAGACGTGGTTATAATACATACGTGTATGAAATTTCAAATGAATATCTCAACTTTATTTTATCAACCCCATTAATGGGGTAGGGGTGGTGGGGGGTTGAAAAATATTATGAAAAAATCTGAGTCCTTAACTTCTAGTACATACACCGAATTTCAAGTTTCTGTACTCTTACAAGCTTGCTTTACTTATTTTCCCATATTTACCCCTATTTAACCCCCAACCCTTCACCGGATATCCTCAAAAAACAATTCAGTTCCAGATCTCGTTATAATATATACGTGTACAAAATTTCAAGTCAATATCTTAAACCGTTCCGGAGAAAACGTGCGGACAAAAAAAAGTTACAGACAGACAGACCGACAGACAGAAAAAATTTTTTTCGCTCAAATTCAAAATCTCGACGTTTCATGACATTCTAAACCTATTTCACGATTAAAAATTTTTATTACTATACTTCCAATCCACTACGTGGATGTGGAAGTAATTACCTATCTTTATAGTGCGTGGATGGTTTTCATGTTCTCGGTCTACAATCATAATTGTTTTTTTTTCCAACTTACACTAAAATCATGCTCAGAGCTTACTGTCTTGAGGTTGTCCAGCAGAAGCATAAGTTCATCCTCGTTCGTTGCAACCAAGGTGGTATCTCCTGGCAAACCTCAAGTTGGAAACCTTAGTTCCTCCCATAACTGCTCCACACGCCGTCTCACGTGTCCTCTGTAGATATTAAAGAGAAGTGGTCACAGAACGCAGCATTGGTTGATACCTTTGCGAACCTTACATTTGTCGAAGTTAATGTTGTCAATCTTCACCAAAGCAGAGTTTTCTTCAGACAGTCTACAAATAATAGAGAGCAGAGGTCTGGGTGTACCTGTCTCTAATAATACAGTTCATATTCCACATAGACTAATTCACATGTGGAAATTGTAGGTATACTACAGTTTCATTCATACTTATGCTAGTTAATAAATGATCATTATCATGATTAAAATTGAAAAATATGAAAAGATGCAAATCATAATCCGCATTTTTAAAAACTAATTAAGAAAATTTACGTATATTTATCATTGTATTAACAAACTTGGCGTTTACAGTATTATTACTACTTCTTTAAAAGACGTAATGGCATCTAAAATATCTAAGTGCTATTTGATAGCTCAAGTAAAAGTTATATAGAATTTTACACCTTTTGCCAAAAAGAATTATGAACTACGGTTTACTCAGCGTTTGTTAAAACTTTGTTACTTGAGCGTCTCGTTGAAATAAATTCTTTATTTCATGATTTCTGTACGTTGTAAACTTTGAGAACTTACTGTTCCTTCCATTGATTGTTAACAGTGCATCAGAACGTGTCTATTTGCTGAAATTAATTGGCAAACTGGAGAGTCACAATTTCCTGCCTGATTTCACTTTTTACTACAGCTATAATGAGATTTGTGATTCTTTTATTAAACTTTTAGAGAGTATAGTAAGGGAAAGATAAACAGCACTTTTATGTAAATATTATATATAAATAATATGTGAATGTAATATGAAAAAAATATTGCAGAGATGGTGAAGGAGACATAAAAGATCGAGTGGATCGAGGCGATTTCTATGATCTGTGAAATGGTTTTGCAGTCGTCACCAACCTCCAATTATGATTAGACTCACGGATGACTCGCTGCTCATTTTTATTTTGTGGAAGTTGAAGTTAAAGCATATGCGGACGACCTAGTCATTCTCGATAGTAGACATTTTAAAGGGGTACCTCTCATATCCTTCCGGAGGTATTTAGATACAGTGCACCTCTATGTGAGAGGCAGTAGATGTCTGTGAACCCCACAAAACGGAAATAGCGACTTGCATCAGAAAACGGAAGCTGAATTGGAACCATCCTCCTTTTATCTGAAATTGTTCCTTCTGGGAAGGCACTGAAATACTAGTATTACACTAGATATATCACTTTTCTGGAAATCTAGAGCAGTCCCCGGTAAATTGTAGAAGAATCTGTGAAAAATCCAGGTTCATCGATCCTGAATGATCAGTTAATATACTATATAAATGTTAAATTTAGTAGTAACAAATGAATCTATAGTCGTATAGACGATGACAGCAAAGAACGACCAAAACCAAACCTTTTGACTTAAAGAAGTATGTATGTTGGAAATTGCTAATGCAATAAAAGCCATACATCAGCTGCTTTGGAAATTCTTCTGTGTCTGTCCGCTGTTTACATTATCAGAAGAGATAGTGAACAACATACAGACTACAGCTTGCAGGTGATGATTGTGACACTGCAGGCTAATATCATGAAATAGAATGGATAACATAGTTAATAACAACATTCTAGGAACGTTTTCAGATATGATGATTAACATGTTCAACCACCTTCATATGCCACTTCAGAGAAAAGACAATGGAATCGTATCAAGGCCGACCTACAAATGGCAGATAGTTTTTGGTTGACAGATGGCTTCAAAACTCCTAAAATAACTGTTGCTACAGGTCCTTTTACCCGAACCTTTAACTGTTCTATATTGTGTTGCCTTCAGTGATATGATCAAAGTCTGATACGCTGATGAATTATTTGCTGACAGATTGTGCTATGATTTAGAATTTTCCACGACAGGAAGGGGGTATAGCCTAAGGATAAGTGGTGGAGGTGGTTTGAAGTTGCCTCATATGGCAGGATCATTATCAATATAAATTCACTATATTACCGTGGATGTAGACTAATTTAAAACTAAGTAGGTATTATAAAACAGCAGAATAAAATCATACTTATAAATTGATAAATATACCAAATTTATGTATTTTCAAATTATAAAAATTTTACAAACATTTATTGGAGCAAGAATATGCATCAATCATAACCTCATTTTTACTTCAGAAATTGCTTTCTGTTTCCTTGTACGTACCCTTCATTCTAATTTAACATCGAAGTATCGGCTAATCACAATTTTGGTTAGCTATGTTATAATAACACTGCTAGAATCAATGCTGTTTTTGTACCGCCCCCTCTTTTTGCATGTGAAACTCAATTTTACTCTAGGGCAATGCTTTTAATCTGCCAGACATGACAAACAATAAAAAAATATTGCCTACGTATCTACTTACTGTATTGAACAAATCAACAAAAAATTGTGTACCATATAAGATGTCAAGTTTAGTGAAATTCAAAGTATATAAACGGTATAAAAATATATTGCCTACTACTTACAGCCCTGAATGAACCAACAAAAAATGTGTGCTGTATAAAGTTCCAAATTCAATGAAATTCAAGACATACAATTGATTTTATAGCTTCCACAGAATAAATACATCGGCAGTGCCGCAGAATTCTTTGACTTATAGGAATACAATCTGGTACATATTTGTTGCTAAATGACATTTATATATGTTATATAATTTATATTAAATTTTAATGAAAAATATATACTCTCACAATTAGGAAAATATGTTGTTATTATATTTTCATTTTATTTTTAACTTAAATCATAAATTCCTCGAATTATTTACATTCCTCAATCAGCTTGAATGGAATTTGTCTCTAAGCACTGAATCAACTGCCCACGCCATTGAATGTATTTTAGTGTAAACGTTAGTCCTTATGCGGTGGAGTTAGAGACAAATGGTTGGTTACGGTATTTTAGGAACGGCCAACGTACTTGTGATTAGTCAGGTCATGTCAAAGTTGTATTTTGTAAACATTAGGTTTGAAACGAATTGTTAGATCGATACTACTCCGGATTTTGCCAGTAAGGACCTATAAATACCGTTTGCGGTACATGAACCACTGGCACTGGCTGTTTTATATTGAATATTATTTCATTAAATCAAAAGTAATCCATTAAATAGAAGCTTTTTATATATTTGTAAATTTCGTATTAAAAGTTATAATAAAATTCTGGTATATTTAGTACATTCGATGGCTATGGTAATTGGAATTTTTATATTGGTGTAGTGTGTAAGATTTTTTGTAATATTAAATAAATATACTTAGAGGACGTTCCATTTAAACGTATAATAAGAAAATGTATTTCCATAATCATGAAAAACTAAAGAAATAATTAAGAAAATCAAAGACTGAGATAGAAAAAATAACTTCAGTCAAGTCAATTAAATACAAATTTCACATTAAAATAAACCACAAACAAGCATGACTCAATGTATAGTTACTTAATTGCAGAATTACAAGCAAGATAAAAAGGGAACTTTACAATTACTTTTCCACTTATCTTCCACACTCCAACTATCTCCTCACTATAGAGGAGGTAAGGAGCTATCCTTGCCTCCTCCCTCAGATATTTGAAATCATGTCTTATCATACCCCGCACCCTTGTCAACACTTTTCCTCTACTTTCATACTGCACAAAATATTATCAGAATATGTTGAGGTGTCTGATATATGGGGAAGCAAACAGTATGCAAGAGAGACTGACAAAAGTTTGAGAACATATTTTCCGGCTTTAGTATCATTAAGCAATCCGTAAAATAAAATTTAAATTAGATAAAGAAAGAGCAATTGACCAAAAAATCGTGTCTAAAAGTCAACTTTAGATACATTGCTCTATTTCTTCATGCGTAAGAAAATATTTTGACAAAACATTTCTAAAAGTTATAACATCAACAATTCTCCTAAATTGGGATGTTTGATGATTGCTATTTGAAAAAGCACATTTTTTATATATTCAGCTCCAAAAAATAACTTATGCATATACAGAAAAATTATTTTTAGACATCTTCAGAGACCTGGAATACACCCCAGTAACTGAAGTCATCCGGGACAGAGCGAAGAACCTATACGCCCGTTCAGATCCTGGATAATGGGTAAGTATAACTAACCCTTTATGTGTTTCAGCTCGATCTGCAAACCACACCGCAAGGAGACAAGCCAGCAACAACCAGCTCGGTACCCTTACCCTAGCCCGTGCCGGCCTCTGGCGCTAAGAAAGCGTCTCTGGCCGAACACAATCCTGAACTACACAGTTCATACTTCCTTCCGAGAAAATCGGAGCACATGATACCCATTGGCACCCTGGGCTCCCGACTAGTCAACACCCCCAAATCCCTTTCAAACTACGAGAGGGCTCGGTAACAGCCGTTCCCTCTGACGACAGACGAAAGACGCTCCCGGGAGCCTACACATGCCAGCGAAGAAAGAAGAGCGCCAGAAGAAACGACCCAGCTGGCAGGGTCCAACGGCCAGGACTAGGGTAGGTTTGCTAACATCGCCAATACCGTCCGCATTTGCGGGGGAATAGGCGAAAAAGCAGGCCAACCCCTTACGAGGCCGATCCAGGTCTACAGCGATGATTGGGGCAAAGAGCTCAAGCTCGGCCCCTAGTCATCCGAGACCGTCATGCCGTTAGTCAAGAATATTGGCGCGCCTTTAGAAGATCATTAAAATTGTGTTAAACTCAATATAATGAGTACCTACTAATTAGAAAAATCATTCTGAAACATTTATTTCTCTGCTATCAACATTTATTAGCATTTTCAGAAAATAATTTAGAAAAATCAAAACTGCTTTGTTAGCAATAATATATCTCCTATTTTAATATAGGAGCTACCCAGCAATTATCTGACACCAGACCCGTAGCCCTGAAAATTATAGAGGTTGCTCATCGAATCTCAGGGTATGCCAATTCCTTTATAACAATATGTAAGATTGTTTTACCCTGATAATGTTGGAATTTTGTCAGGGGTTCTCAAAGAGGGTGCTAAAATGTTCCCAGGGGGTGTGGGCACCCCCTGGCACCTCTCTGCTTATAGACCTGTCTGACACATTTGTATTAGCTAAAGACATTAATAATACTGTTTCTTAGAGTAAAGTAGACCAGAAAAATGATGAAAATTTTTGTTAGTAATATAAACTTTGCTAAATAATTTGTGAAACCCAAAATGTCTTTTATAGTTGGTATATTTATCGACCTAATATTTTTCCTATCAGTTACTTGATAATTTCCTTTTGATTATTGATAAGTAGTATTATTATTAGGTATGATGGTATTACAACTTTTGCAATTATAATACGGTATTTGTTAGCAACGTGCTCAAAACTGTTGCTTCAGATTAACTTTTCAATTAAATTCTTTCCTTCCATATTTTCTTTTTTAACAAAGTCACTAGTTGTTTTAACTTTCACAAGTCACCCTGTACCCGTAACCTGTTAGAATAGTGCTTGAAACTAATGCTTCAGTTTAACTTTTTAATTAAGCTGAATTGACAATATAAATATATTTATCATTTTCAAGTACAAAATAAAACACTTTGCAAAAACAGCTAACAAGGATTTAGGATATAGTTGTAGTTTGTAGCATACAAATTGCTATTTTTATTGTTTCTAAAATTTGAATACTTATTGGCTCATATTTATTGGTGATCTCCTCCTCTTTCGTTCGGCAAATAACTAAATTTAACTTCAAATAAATTAAGTGTATAGCTCAAGTAATAAAATAGACAACTATAAATATAATGGTATAGTATTGCTGGTCATATATCTTCAAGGTAAATATTAAAATCAAAGGTTTCTTTGTAAGAGATTTAATTCAAATTAAACAAGGTGAGCCTAATTAATTAAACCAGTAAAATAATAAAATTTCGTCAATTTTATCCGATGCGTAACTCAAATCCACATTTAATGTATAAGAGAGTATCATAAAACTATGTCAATTTAGTTTTTATTTTGATTAACGTCACCAAATATGTCGGTTTTAAAACTTCCGCGTGAGGAGGCACTTGTTCACTTGTTGCCTGACTACGACGCAGTAAAATAGCCCGTCAAATTACTCGTAGCATCGTACTCCTTGACCACGTGTCTAGCATATAAAATAACCATTAGAAGTTTAGTTTTATCTGAGAGATTGGAAGAATATAAATAATTTGGATTTGTTCCGTTTTTTTTAATTGGTGGGATTTTTTCCGTTCATTACCTGCCATTGGAAGGTTTTCTGAGAAAGATTTTTTTTTGTGGATGGCTTGCTAGGCAAGGCCAAATAATAATTATATTTAAGTCACCTCAATTGAAGTATCAACATATCCTGTAATTTTGGTATACTTAGAAGAAAAAATTAACCTGGTTTGGATGATGTAATATCTGGAAGTTCGTTACCATTCTACCTAGAATGGGAGGATTTCGTTAGCCATATTTCGTATCTCCAAGGTCATAATAGTATAAAAGAGTGAGGTCGCCGTAATGGTTCCCTCGTCAATGTAGGCAACCTGATTACGTCCTGTCAGTGCACTCCAGAATCGTTTACCACCATAGAAACTGGCGTCCAGTAAAAACTATTACATCAGGATTTTTATAGAAGATAAGTAACATACAACATTTTTCTAAATTCAGCTTTACCTTATTTAATTCGCATACACTTTATTTAAATCTCATTATTAAATGATATTTGTTTATCTTAGCCATAGCTACTCAGCTTATTTTTAATCAAAATATGAGTCCCTATTATTATGATAGATATTAAATACTTGTATAATCATATTCTGTAAAAAATTCGGTGATCACCAAGTTTTATGAATTAAGTATTATTCTGTGTATCTATTTCTCTAAGGTTAAATTCTGAGCAATATTATTTACGAATGATTTAAGGTAGATTTTTGCTATATGACATATATGCATACATTCGTTAACATAATTTCTAATTGGTTCTAAATTTTAAAAGGGAAAAATATTGCATTGTATATTAATACATACAGGGTTATTGAATATGAATGATATATATGTATATATGTTTATTTGTTTTTAGATTTAGTATAACTATTACAGTTAAAATTGCAGTTTGATCAATTTCTAATAAAATTTATTTTAAATTTTAATCAGATCTTTATTCTCAATTTGTGCTACCTGGCACTCTAGTACAATCCATTTAACACTTAAAATCATAAATAACATTATATCAAGTATTTATTATTTCACTCTGAGTATCTTCTACTGCTCTTGATACTCAGTAACAACTAACGTAAAGAGTAGTTGGCGCCTATAAATTAACATCATTTGTCACCTCATACACAGAAATAGATAACGGTAAGTACATAAAACTAACTTATTTTAACATTAAAATTCTGCCTTCCCTACCCCAAAATTCTATCGAGTCAATGAGCTAGCTGGCTAGTGTAATCTCTCCTTGCAACCATTCTTATGATAACTCTTAACATTAATCAATATATAAGGAAAACTTTTAGTTACATAATATTCGGTTTTAAAAAATTTATTATAAACATATTAAATTAACAAGAATTAGGAGCAAGTAAAGGTTACAAGTTGTCGATCTCCAACAATATTATAGCAAATTATTATAAGTAATGTGCTTAACGTGTGAGAACTAGAAGTTATATGTAATTGTTTTACAATATTTTGATTATAAATGAGGTTGTTATTTTGACATTTGATAGCCAGCAGAGGATTTAGTCAGCATAGCATTTTCTTAACTCAAAATTACAAGTGATGAAAAGTAAATGATCATAGAAACGTTCTGTGCGCGCAGTGACTTATTGACGTATTGCATAATAGAACCGACTACTCCGCTTCATATACCGCGATTTAGCGAACTCATTAAAAAGTTGGAGGAACGGAATCAATATTTATTAAATTAATGTAGTTGCGGCGCTTAGGCGCCATATGTGCGATGAAAGTATGAAAACTATTTTAAATGCATATTAAATCATTTTATAATTAAATGCAAACGCATTTTCATTTAAGAAGTAAGGCATTTTTTAAAATAAATATAGTAACTTGACTTGAATAGTAGAAGCGATTACTTTGTGATAGTCAACCATTATAATCTTTACTACACTTATTACTTGAAAATCTATATTTAGTTCACTATTTCAGCAAGATTTTAGTATCAACGACTTAACCGCTTGGATTATTGTTGAAAAAGACACATGAGGCATCTTATGTGCCTTATTGCCTGTAAACAATTATTCGAACAGATTAAAGATGAAGCTAGTGATATAACAGATGATCCAAATTTCGTACATCTTATTACAGAAAGGTGAATATTTCGAACAATTTCTATAACTCCTAAACTCATTTTATTTCCACATCCACGTAGTGGATTGAAAGTATAGTAGTCGTAAAATAAAATTAAAAATTGTTTTGTCTTGAAATGGGTTTAGAATGTCTTGAAACGTCGAGATTTTAAATTTGAACGAAAGAAATGTTTCTCTGTTCGTCGGTCTGTCTGTCTGTCGGTCTATCTGTCTATCTGTCTGTAGCTTTTTTTTTGTCCGCACGGTTTCACCGGAACTGTTTAAGATATTGACCTGAAATTTTATACATGTATATATTATAACGAGATCTGGAACTGTATTGTATTTTTAATATATCCGGTGAAGGGTTGGGGGTAAATAGAAGGAAATAGGGGAAAATAAGTAAAACAAGCTGGTAAGAGTACAGAAACGCTAAATTTGGTGCGTGTACTAGAAGCCAAGACAAAATGTTTTATAATATTTTCTATCCACCCCCACTCCCTTATTAAAAGAGTTGATAAAATTAAATTGAGATTTTCACTTGAAACTTGGTACGCGTATGTATTATAAGGACATCTGAAACTAGATTATATTTTGGCATGATTCCGTTGAAGAAGTGGGGGTAAATAGAGGTAAATAGAGAGAAATAAGTAAAGCAAGCTGTTAAGAGCACAGAAAACTTGGGATTTGGTGTATTATATACTAGAAACCCAGGCCTCAGATTTCTTGCTAATATTTTTCAGCCCCCGCCCCCCTCCACTCCATTATTAAAGGGATTGATGACATAAAATTGAGACATTAACTTGAAAGTTAGTACACGCATGTATTTTAATGATATCTGATTGAGATGATTCCTTTGAAGGGGTGGGAGGCGGTAGGTTTTGAATAGGGAAAAATAAGTAGAGCAAGCTAGAAACTTCTTTCTTAACAGATATGGTAATAACCAACGCCTGAAATTTTTCTATGACATCCGTTCCAAATATGACTAAATTCTATGACCAACAATTTCCACATACTGGAGTACAAATACAGTCAAGATTTTTCCTTTAAAGTGACTAATAAAAAAATCCGGATGTGGAAGTAGTGACTCCATAGACAGCGTTTTTCTTATGTTGAATATTTTTCCATTAAACTGTCAATTTCAAACAATTAAAGGCTTGTAAACTCCCAACCAAAACTATTCGATTTGTATAACATATTTTCTTAAAATCTGGTTACTGTTAATTTTGTATGTTACACTTTGGATGCCACTTGAAATCTATTTCTTTGTTTACTTTGTCGGGTGTCCCAGATTTAAATGGACATAATCTCGTGGAAAGTAGAGCACACTCAGCTAAGTTCAAAACACCCCTGTACTTACCAATGAATGTGAACTGTTTTCGAGATACGGGATGCTTTATGGTTTTTGACCACAAATTCAGTCCGCCATATTTTTGAAATAAGTGCACATATTTAGATAAAATTTGGTACACGTATTATTATACTCTTTTACGTTAATGAATGGCTTAAGTGATTTTGGAAAAATTCCAGGACCGACCTCTATTTTTTAATATGGCTTTTAGGGTCCTTAACATCACATATATTGTTTTTTGGTAAATGTTAGTAAACTTTTAAAAATCCTATGGACCAGTTTATAAAACAGTGTCATAATATTTGATTGCCCGTTTATGGATATTCTTCAATAAATTTTCAAAAGTATTGAAACACCAAATTTGACATTCTACAAATAACACAATCCATCATTATTTTTAGAAGAGGTTCATCATCCGTGAATAGGATTATCGATATTGTTCTTCTGTGACGCATAATCCACCTACAAAATGTTAAGCGGGGAACGTCGTCGCCGTCTTCTAGACGTTGAACTGTTTCAACATGAAATGGATACAAATTTTCCTTCTTTAATGTTCACCGTACTCTTGTCTTAGGTACTGCTAACTCATTACTTATGATGGATTATTTTCCACAACCTGTAATATTTGCTCTTCTTGTGGAAAAGCTCTGGGAACATGTTCATGCTTTGTCATTAACGGAAATTGTCCATGTTCCCTACTAAAGTGGTATACCTCTGAAAACGTTTTATGATCTGGCACACGGCGATTTGGAAAACGTCTTTGATACTCTCTTTTTGCAGCTCTAACATTTCCATAGCAAAAGCCATAGACAAAAATAACATCCGCATAATCTTCATTATTAAATTGAAACGGCGTCGTAAAATTTTTAGTTTTAATAACTGATTTTTTATCACTTATTCTAATAATTACTAAGAGCGAACAGCAATTCTTATTTGTAAAATTACACATTTGACATGTGTCTACTTGAGATTTTTAATGCAACAATGTCATGTGTTAATCGCATCGTTTTATTACTTATTTTTTATTCGTGAAATAAATGGAATGTGCTTTATTTTGGACGGAAAATACAGTGAATGTCAAGTCAAAAACATATAACAACCTCTTCTACAGGGTATTTAGCTAAAATTAATAAAATAATGATGTTAGCAACTGGATTGTGTTATTTGTAGAATGTCAAATTTGGTCTTTCAATACCTTTGAAAATTTATTGAAAAATAACTATAAACGTGCCGTCAAATATTATGACATTATTTTATAAACTGGTACATAGACTTTTTAAATGTTTACTAACATTTACCAAAAAGTAATATGCAGTGTGATGTTAACAACCCTAAGAGCTATATTTAAAAAAATATAGCGGACTGAAGTTCTGGTCAAAAACCATAAAACACCCCGTATCTCAAAAACGGTTCACATTCAAGGGTAAGTATAGGGGCGTTTTGAACTCAGCTGAGTATGCTCTACCTTCCACTAGAGTATGTCCGTTTAAATCTAGGACCCCCTGTATATTGTTATTGGTTCATATAATTATTCGATTCCATTTGCATCATTATTTTTTTGAAACTTAAGATTTAATTAGTAATTTTGTACACTTCTAACCTAAATTTGTGTGAAATCCTGATACTGGAGTCTGATTTGTGTGAACATTGAAGTAAATATCCCAGTGAAATATGCATTTTAAGTTATATTTCAGTTTAAATGAAAGTTTTCTACTTACCTCCTTATGAGGGATGTCACACAAATAAAGTATACATAGAGCTAAAATGCACTTCAAATTAAATTGTGCATGGCATTTAACTTGATCCCTGTCGCATTTAGTTGTAAGTCGATGAGCAATTTTTCAGGAGGTGCATGATATGAGAAGTTTGATAGTCTTTCTGTATAAATAACATTACGAAAAATAAATGCTTAAAGCAAAGAGAAATTTAAAATGAATTTTAAAGTATGTCGATTCTACTACCAAATTATATTCCTTGGTAATCATTAATTTCTACAAATGATACTCACGAAGAGCTTTTGATTTTCTTTCTTATTTTACTTCCTATTTCAGAATAAACATTTATATAAAAGTACCTTACTTATCTCTTTATGAAGGCTGAATGATCAATTATGCACAGAGCTAAAATGTATCTCAAATTATATTATGCATGACATGTATCTTGGTCTTTTTAGTTTTAGTTTACAACTTACGTTGTTGAACAACTTTTCTAGACCAGTAGGCAGGGAGAAGAAAGTATTAAAAAGTACATTTTTGAGCCCGGAGCAATGTTTTAATTGATTCTTATGTATTTCTTGCCACTAAACATAATTATCACCATGCGTACTTCGTAAACCGTGTACTTATTATTTAAACTAATAAAAAGAAAAAAGTTTTCTGGATCTGGAATCTGGAGTTTGCTCAAATATCTTTTTTTTTCGCCGAGATATTGCAATTTAAATAATGACCATAAGGTTTCCGTACTAATTGTATGTATTGGGAAAGATATGAACAGACAATTTTAAAAATTCGATATCTCAGCGAAAAAAAAAAAGATATTTGAGCAAACTCTACGGCATTTTATAGACGAAGATTTGTACTTTAAAATCCCATACGTGGTTTTTTGAGAAAAGAATAATCTCAAAGCTACATAACCTCAAATATGTCTAACTTTTAGGTTAGAATATCTCAAACTCCTGACGTGATAGAGCAAAACTAAAAACAGATTCGAATTCAGCGTCGAAAAATACATAAGAAACGTATGGTCTGACCCCAGATCCAGACAACTTTTTTTTTGTAAATCTGTGTAATTAGAAAACCGACTTTTTTTCATGTATTGCTTTATATCTTCTCTCCTGCGCATTTATCGCCATATGTACCGTATTAGTTTTTTGTTCTTCATTGAATTATCTAAAATATAAACTTGCTAGGCGTTCCAAATTTCAGCAAGATCGGTTTTTAACTTTTTAAGTAATAAACGATCAATTCTCTTTTCAAACCTTAATTGCCAATCGCGGCATTTATATTGTAAATAATTTAAACTGTCCAATCCAGGCTAGAAAATTTAAAAAACTATTCAAATTTAATATGCTGTTGGAGTTTTCAGAAAATATTGAATTTTATCGATTTTATAACGATTTCTTTAGAGTTGTCTTTCTTTACGCGAAGGATAATAGTCGAGTCAATGAAGGTTTTTATTTCTTAGTCCTCAGGGATAGGTCCCATTTTAATGCCTTTTTTAAACGTGTGTTTGTTAATATTACTCAAAATCAGAAACACCTCAAGTGGCGCAAATAATTATTTATGTTGTTTAGGGGTGAATGGCAGCCCTTCTCGGGGGTGGAAATTCGTAAACTCAAAATAACCACAGAAATTGATATGGGTATGAATTCTAAGCAAAAAATGTTCTATGAAGTTTTTTCTATAAATCAATATTTTTCGAGTTATTCGCGATTGAAGATGTTGATTTTTCATCCAAAGATTGCATGTTTTACAGCAAAAACGAAGCATGTTTGGTTCGCCAAGCTTAAGGTGCGCATAAGCTTGGCGAACCGAACATGTAATGTAACATGCAATGCAACAGATTCGTCAAATTGGGACGGTCTTGCGAACACGATACGAATGGCTATTTCGGAGCGCGCTGCGATCCACCGCTTGTCGGTTTTTGCGACGAACACAAAGGGATTCGCAGTGCGTAGTGGGACGGCATTCGTGGTGTTTTAATGATGTTTTAACGAACATGGAGTAGTCAGAGGAAGCGGCTTTGCTGTTAGTAGAAATTTACAAGCGAAATTGTGTTCTTTGGGACCCGACGGACCCGAATTATTTTAATAAAAACAAAAAGAAAGATGCCTGGATTGAAATTGCTGCTTCCATGTGGCAACCAGAGGAAGCATGTAAAAGAAAAGTTTATTATTATACTTTTACTATATAAGTTGATTATCATCAAATTTTTGTATTGGCCGTTACTATGCTGGAACTTCAAAACTCCCAGTAGATCGTAGAGGATTTCGTTTTTTTTTTTTTTAATATTTGCGATAATTAATAAGGCACTACTGCCTAAAACCAAAGCTTCAGCTTTACCATCGGACATGTTTTTGGTATGTTACCATCGGATAGACTAAACAGTTCACCTCGCTTGCTCGCGGCGTGTTCGTCACATCCCAAGGTTCGTAAGATGTTCGTGGCGTGATCGCGGGAGACAAATTTCAACGCGCATTGCATTGCATGTTACATTACATGTTCGGTTCGCCAAGCTTATACGCACCTTTTTATACGCACCTTAACGTTCGTTGCCGAAAACTGAATGAGAACTTTTCAACTTTAAATAGCGGAATAACGACGAATTTTTGGAGGAAAACTTACTAGATCTTTTTTAAGTACTTGAAAATAAAAGTCGTTAGCATAAAAACTTGCGGAGTTATGATGAAAATAAATCGGTTATTTCATTTTTTCGGAGAACAGATCAGCAATGAAACCAATAGCTTAACCGCAAGAACTGAAATTTAACGTAAATCCATTTACAATTCACTTCATTTCGATACTAACAATATGTTCTAGAAGTTTGAACGGTTTGGAATGAGTAGATTTGGAAAAGAGGTTGATTCAATTTTGAAATGATTTTTGAAATTTTTGAAAAAATTCTCTTCTTTTCACAATAACTCAAAAACTAACGAAGTTACGTAAAAATGCAAGAGCACAAAAACTTAAGTTCTTCTTTGCATAATATTAGTGTTTTTTTATTTCTCTAGGATGAAAATTAATTGAGATATCACCGTTTTAAGTCCGCATTTAAGTGCGAGGACCACCTTCTCCAGGCCCTTTAAGTTAAAAAGGTTCAAAAACAAAGATTTCAAGGAAGTTCAACTTTGCAGTACCTTTTAGCCCTTGAGATTCCCTGCAAAATGGTTTTTAAAGCGATTAGATGTCTTATAGAGGAGCGAAATCGACGTAGGAATGTGTCGTTTTTTTTTTTTTGGCGTAGAACCAGATGAAAGTCTGTAGATTTTGTAGAGTAGGTTATTGGGGACCTGTAATGGGCAATTACGATATTTTTCTGTGGTACAGATATTTTTTATTTCGAAAAAACTTCAGAAATTGATTGTTTGGAAGATCCGTGTTTTTTAAAATTAACATCCTCATATCTTCAAATCTAATTGAGCTATCGATCTGATTTTTTTTTTAAATTCAAGTACACACCCAAGCGCTTCCAACGGGGTTTTTGTTTATATTGATTATTGTTTATTATTTTCTTTAAATAACAATGAACTTATTACTTTGCAAAGAATGCACTCATATTTTCACTAAGCGACAAACTTTTTTATTTTTGCAAATTTTCATATACATGCAGCGGAGCAATTGAAGCCAAGATATGGGAGAAGTTTTTGAAAAAAAAATTTCATCTAGAACTGATAGTTTTTTATTTATGAATATTTTTGTGACGCAGTAACATATGGTATACACTCGGAAGGCGCGTGATTGTCACTGCAAGATGAAATATTACGACTAATATAGACAAAAAATTGGAAACAAGTAGAAAGTAATTATTTTTTATTTATTTACTTTAATCATTAGAAAATATTATTTAGGTATTAAGCAAATTACAACTTATACACTTTTCTGTTTAATATGAAATTACCATTTTCTGTATACTATTGGTGCCTAAACTGATCACGGTAATATACTAATTAGTTAGGTATAAATATTTTATCATTATTGGAGAACCAGTCAAAACAACTACTCTTCTAGTTATTATACTGACAATTGAATACATGACAGAATTTCTAGCATTTTAAAGAAAACAAGTATATCGAAAATGATTTGTTTAAATTCACACTTTTGTTTAATATGAAATGATCTATTTTGTGTATATTGGAGCCTAAATATAGTCACGCAAATAATATATTACTCAGGCAAGCAGTTTAAAATACTCATTATTGAAGAACCAATCAAAAGAACTACCCTTCTAGCTTAATACCTAAATAATATTGTCTAAGTAAAAAGTATAAATTTTAATCAAAGGTCATTTTAACATACATATTTATTGTTTTATAATTTTTATAATTTTAGCGATAGTTAAAAAAAATCCTCATCATCCTCAAATTCAAC
Organism: Stenurella melanura; assembly: GCA_963583905.1. Taxonomy (NCBI): domain Eukaryota; kingdom Metazoa; phylum Arthropoda; class Insecta; order Coleoptera; family Cerambycidae; genus Stenurella; species Stenurella melanura. Next base: position 78,878,540 of record OY757310.1, on the reverse strand, counting down.
CATACATTCTGCACAATTATTGCATATGCCACACATTTACACTGCTCACAACATTTTAGACCTTCCTTCATACAGTTAAATATTTTTTGTTATTGCAATTTTTATCGGAACAATAAAGGCTTAAACATTGTAGTACAATATCTGGAATGGGTTTTTGATTTGAAAAAACAGGATCCCAACAATCATTTATTAAAGTCCACCCCCAACCTTCGTTAGCTTCAAGCAGCGGATTTGGATCATTACTGGAGTACCATATTTTTAACTGATGCATACATCTGCAATTTCAGTACATATTGTTAAAGTTTTTTTAAAGCATTTAAATCACAATACACAAAAAAAAGTAAAACTCAATCTAATTTTGAATAGAATACTGCTTACCTCCGCAAATAATTTACCATATATTAACCAAAATATGAAAAGAAGTAACATATTTGGAACCTGATTTTCAAACTCTGCTTTATTAATATCACCCGGTGCGGGAAATCCCTGCCTTTTTAAATCAAATGTATGCATTGAATTGCGTAAGATAGACGCTACTCTGAGGAGAATCAGTATTTCCGAAGAGTCGTTGAGTTTGAAATTTTCTTTAAAATCGCTACTACTTGACGAGTTAAATTTGACAAAGTCATCGGATAAGTGTGTAGTTTCCGGATTATTTTTAGCTCTTAGCTCTTTATGATATTTTGCATCATATGCAAATAAATCTTCATAGCCACTTAATTTGGCAATCATATCTATATCGCCTCGTTGTTTTGCAGCGTACATAATTTTTGCATAAGTAGGCCCTCCGGATCATAAAAGTACTTATAACAGATTTTTACATAAGATTTAATGGATTTGCTTACCTGCTTGTACTTATACTAATTATCGTTTGTTCTTTGTTCACTTTTATTGCAAATCAAGCACATATATCAGATGTTGTAAGGCGAATTAGAGTGACGTGTTACAGAAATAGGTTTTCTCTAACACCATTTTAGAAATTACAAATTCCACAACTAAAAATTGTGTCGGAACAAGTATCATTCCAACACACTGTTATGGTATAATACCGCACGGCTTTCGACGAATCAGAAGCTGTTAGTGGTTCGGTTGCTATGGTTACGTCGAACAAAAGGTAGCTTCGCATTTGACGTTTTGAACAGTTTTAAAGTTTTTTTGTATAATTTCTAAAATCTTGTTAGAGAAAGTATAGTCTACAACACGTTTGGAATGGCATATTCCACACTCGCGAACCGTGGTCCTCGCCTTCGGCTCGGCCTACAAACTTTTCGCTCGTGTGGAATATGGGCCATTCCATAACTTGTTATAGAATATACTATTACACTTTGAGAGGTTCGACCACTAGCCGACTGGGCAGTCATATTTTGTTGACTTTTATAACTTTGGCGACAATCTACGTGGATATTTCACTTTAATTTCCCCGCTCAAAATACCAGCGCTTTGAAGTAGAATTTGTTTTCCACAGTCATCTTGTCTTTTCTCGGCACTAGATATTAATGATAACATAATACACTCCATTATGAATAAATAATAACTCTTTTAAAACTAACTTCAGAAAATTGTATTACACCCAACAACATCCACGATGTATACGAATTCACATTATTTTACTTCAGCACAATCATATTTAGCGCTCCGCTCCTGCGGACGCAGTACTGGATACCAGTAGTCATACGCCTGCCGGTGTACATAGCTACTGCGTTACAAAAATATTCATAAATAAAAAACTATAAGACCTAGATGAAAAATTTTTTTTTCAAAAACTTGTCCCATATCTTGGCTTCAATTGCACCGCTGCATGTATATGATAATTTGCAAAAATAAAAAAGTTTGTCACTTGTGAAAATATGAGTGCATTCTTTGCGAAGTAATAAGTTCATTGTTATTTAAAGAAAATAATAAACAATAATTGATATAAACAAAAACACCGTTGGAAGCGCTTGGGTGTGTACTTGAATTTAAAAAAAAAAATCAGATCGATAGCCCAATTAGATTTGAAGATATGAGGATGTTAATTTTAAAAAAACACGAATCTTCTAAACAACCAATTTCTGAAGTTTTTTCGAAATAAAAAATGTCAGTACCACAAAAAAATATCGTAAATAGCAATTTCTTATGTAAAATTGTTCACTTTATAAAACCTATAAGGTCTGAACTGGTTCTACGCTGATTTTTTTTTTCTCGAGAACGGAGAGAATTTTATGCTCAATTTCGCTCCACTATTAAGAATTAAGGAAGTTATCGTTAAAGAACCAATAAGACTGTTTTGTCAAAGCTACTGCAAAGAGCAAGATGACTGTACAACTAAGTAATGCATTGCCTCCCACAAAAAACTAAGCAGCTGAACATTTGAATAGGGTCTATTTTCAAGTTCAGATGTGGCCTGGGAATAATATAGCGCATGAAATATGTGGTTGAAAATATAATCAAAATATTCTAACGCCTCGCGCCAATCAAAATGACTCACAAAATATTCTGAAGTCACTTTTTAACTTTCTTAGTTCTAAGCACATCTAATCGCTGCAAAAATCATTTTAAAGGTCATTTCAGGTATTTAAAAAAAAGTCTGATAAGTTTTCGTCCAAAAAGTCGTCGTTAGTTATTTATCGAAAAAACTTCATAGAACATGTTTTACTTAAAATTCACCCCCTATCGATTTCTGGTTTATTTTGAATTTACAAATTTCCACCCCAAAACAATATAAATAATTATTTGCGCCACTTGGGATGTTTCTGATTTTGAATAATATTAACAAACACACATTTAAAAAATAATCATCAAAATCGGACCTGTCCCTGAGGACTAAGAAGTTTTGACGATTTTTAGGCTTCATTGTCTTGACTATAAAACAATATAGCTTTTACTTCCCTCGCATACCGAAGGGAAGCATTGTATTCGAGAGAAAATCACCCGCCGAGATTTTTTCGGATTCTGATACTTCAGATCACGTAGATTACGAAAATATAGGTGTTTCAATCCCGTCAGTCTGTCTGTCTGCCTGTCTGTTGGTGCATTAACTAAAAACTGCTTGACACAGAGCAGTCAAATTTGGTAGGTAGCTGAACCTACTGTCAGCGAAGAAATGGTTAAACTTTCTCTGGAAAATATACAGGGTAGACCGCCTAAAGGGAATAAATAATGAAAAAATTTTTTTTGCTCAAATTTAAAATTTCCACGTTTCAAGACACGCTAAGCCTATTTCAGAAAAAAACAATTTTGAACATTTTTTTCACTAACATTTTTGAAAAAATTTTTACCACTAAAACAAATGAAAACATTTTTTTTTCTTTGTTCAAATTTAAAACGTCCACGTTTCATGGCATTCTAAACCTATTCAAAAAAACAGTTTTTTGAAATTTTTCTTTACCAGCATTTTTGAAAAAATTTTTATGACTAAAATAGATGTAAAAATTTTTTTCTTTGTTCAATTTTAAAATTTCCACGTTTCATAGCGCTCTACCTATTTGTAAAAAAAATGTTAGAATTTTTTTTTACCATTTTTGAAAAAATTTTACCACTAAAATAGATGGAAACTTTTTTTTTTTATTTTTAATCTATTTATCACTGCTTACTATAGAATAGATGAAATTTTTTTTTTACTCAAATTTAAAATTTCCACGTTTCATGACATTCCAAACCTAATTCGGAAAAAAAAAATTGCAACATGTTTCTACCATTTTGGAAAAAAAAATACCACTAGAGTACATGGAAAGAAATTTTTTTTGCTCTTTAAAGTTTTCACGTTTCATGACACTGTAAACCTATTTCAGAAAAAAACACTACTGTAGAATAGAAAGAAAGTTTCCTTTTTGCTCAAATTTAAAATTTCCACGTTTCATGGCATTCTAAACCTATTTCAGAAGAAAAAAATTTTGAAGATTTTTTTTACCAACATTTTTGAAAAATCTCAAAAAAAATTAAATTTTTTGACCACCGCTATACTTCCACCCCACTACGTGAATGTGGAATTGAAAATGTGACAGATGGCAATAATATTTGGCATATGCACCTATTATACTTTTATTGAAAAATGTCATCCCAAGAAATAATTCAGTTATGGTGGACATTTATAAAGGTATTTGCGCAAGCCTTCCATATTTTGCACCTGTTATTTAGTATTGAACTTTTGCTGTTGGATGAGCACTCTGTATATTTTTTGACCAAATCTTATCAGGTTTACTTTGTAATAATAGTGATGACTATATTCCGATTATTATTTTCAATGTCATTTCGTAATTATTAATGTTTTAGAGTGACCACCATGCACAAATAAAGAGGGAAGTTCTGTGTAAATACCTTTACTGATTTTTTATTTACGAGATGTTCACTATCAAAATCCTTATCAACGACCCCCCTCCCCGTCTTTAAATTCTAAATTATTGATGCAAAATATCTGAAAAAATTTCCGAATGTAGCTCTTAGTACTTTCAACGAAAATAATAACGGGCCTGTAGTAAAGCTACTTTCTGAAATCGTTCTTTTACAGAGTAAGCTTTGTCAAAGTGAAATACATTTTATTACGTAGGTATATGGCATAAAGTTGAAGATAATATAAACAATAAAAAATTGTTATCCCTTGAACATTGATTGATTGATTGATTTGCCAGCGTAAGGTGGGCATTGTTGCCGATTCCGGGCATCCACGGAGCGTTGTTCCAACACGTAGCCTGGTCGTCCGTCGAACACGTCCAGTGGACGGTCAAACCGAGAGCCGCATGAGGCATGGCGTGGGAAAACAGGATGGGAAGTGTAGGTGTTTGTGAGATGCTTCTTTTAAGTTTTCATGCTTCTATTAAGTTTCCATCTGTCATCATCGGCTAGAGTGTGCAGGTGTTTGCGAGATGCTTCTTTTCAGTTTCCATGCTTCTTTCAAGTTTCCATCTATCGTCAGCTCCTTATTTTTCTTCTTCTAAGATTTCTGTTTCTTCTGTTTCTGAATCTGGCAGCTTTTATTTTTTTATTTGTTTTTGTTTTTATTTATTAACCGTTCCTCAGGTAAATATCCATTTACGGTTTAGTTGCTGGGAAGGGCCCTATCTCGCGGCAACAATATTTTTGCGCGTTATGAGAAGGCCATTACCTAAAATTTTTTCTCTGTTGTGTAATAAACTGCCCTGTGACAAGGGTAAATAAACCAATAAACAAATATCTTTTCAATTTTAATTTCAGCCAGATGTTTCATTCACATCTGGCTGGCTGTTGATTATTTTATATCACCCACTTGAAGAAGTGACCGAATCCAGGTATAGATTTTACGGTCAAGCTGTACACTTTCTCGTGTTGTTTATATACACTATTTTGTGTTGCTTTATTCAACCAATAAAATTTAATCAAATATTAACTAAGTATATGAAATAACTAGACTCGTGCTAATTTATATCAATCAATGAAGAATTGTTTACGCTTTAATTCAATACAATTTCGACGTTTCGTTACCGCTTTATCCGGATTTATCTCGAGATCCTGTAGGAGCCACGAAACTCGCGTCTGTCACCAAATTTGACACACTTTGAACTGAATAAGAAATTGTTATGCCATGAACATAACTTAAAATTAAATTCTAATATATCATCATTTAAAAGATCATCTAAATATACACTGACGGTGCTCTGCTTTAGATTGTAGATGTATGTAAGAATTTCTGCTGTTTCTCTGAACTCAAGTTTAAGATTTAAAGAACATGTAAAATAGTTGATAAAAAGTCAATTTAACTTTTGTAATTTTATTTATGGTTCGTGCATTGATTCTGCCGACAAGAACAGGATTTAGAAAATACAAAATTCGTGTTGTCGATTTATTTATAATCGTCGTGAATATGATCCTATTTCTAGTAAAATTAATGACTAATGGGTTACGCATGGAAATAGTATATTATTTAACGAACGATAATGTAAGTAACTCTCACGCAGATGAAGTTTTCCTATCGTGCTGTTAAATTCTTGTTTCCCATAGTTTCTGGCATATTCTATGGAGGATTCTAACTCCATCTTCGCCAACTAACTTAAGCGTCTTAGTCGTAATATTGTCGGCTCCAATTGTTTTGCCAGTTTTTAGTTTTTACCAGTTGCCTCCGCCCTCCACTTCTGATTATAGTATTAAAAGTTCGTCATTCTGCTCGCAATTCTGCAGTTAGTCATATTCTGCCTCAGAGTGGTCAGTCTCGAAAATCTTTTCGCAGTATTGGCAGAAAATATCAGTTATCTGTTCCCTGTCAAGCATACTGGTGGAGTTCTGCATTGACCACATTTTGGATTTATAGTTCCATGTAGCCATCCTTACAATTCGGAAAAGCTCCTTTGCATTGTCATGATTGTCATGTGACTTAAGTTTTTTACAGATGCCCTGAAAATAAGAATTCTTGTCTATTCGACAAAGAGTCTAAATTCTCCGCGTTGCGGTGTTGGTTTGTTATCGTCTTCCTATTCTAAAGCATTATTGACACTTTGAAACTTCAAATTATTCCTGGTTTGTACTTCACTCAGAATATCAGCAATTGTCCATAGAGCTGTCTAACATTTTACGTGCTTCTGCTGCCCCTCATTTAATGTCCACTTTTAGGGAATCCCACAAAATATTTGGACGTTCGGAATGTAATGGGGTTGTTTTAATTTAAACATTTCCTGAATTTATTTTGGAAAGCTGGACTATCAGTTATGGTGGGCAGATGTTTCTGTATTTTCCATCGACATGTTTCCAGTTTCAATTGGAAGGTGCACATGAGTCGCTGATGATCTGAACCATAGCCAGAGCCAGGTGGACGTTTACAGAGCTTTATTGGTGATTGCACCGAGTCCCTATCATAACGTATACTTATATGTTTATACTTACCAATTTATTTTAAAAACAAATATAAAACCGCTGCCTAAGGAATCACTACTTCCACATCCAGATTTTTCATCCAAGTTACTTTAAAGGAAACATCTTGACTATATTTGCACTCTAGTATGTGGAAATTATTGGTCACAGAATTTTAATAATATTTGGGGCAGATGTCACAGAAAAGTTTGAGGAGTTGGTTTCTACCATATACGTTAAAAATGAAATTTCTAGTTTACCCTACTTATTTTCCACTATTCACAACCTACCACCTCCCACCCTTTCAATGGAGTCATCGCAATCAGATGTCACTACAATACATACGTGAACTAACTTTCAAGTGAATATCTCAATTTTATGTTATCAATCCCATTAATATTGAAGAGGAGGTGGTGAAGTTTGAAAAATATTAGAAAGAAATCTGAGGCCTTGGTTTCTAGTATATACACCGAATCCCAAATTTCTGTACTTTTACCAGCTGGATTTACTTATTTTCTCCTAGTTACTCCTATTAATCCCAACCCTTCTACGGAATCATCCCAAAATATAATCTAGTTCCAGATGTCGTTATAATACATACCTCTACCAAGTTACAAGTGAATGTCTCAATTTTATTTTATCAATCCCTTTAATAATGTAGTAAGAGTAGTGGAACTTGGCACCAACCTTCTTGGTTGGGGGTTGAGCTACCTGACCAGGCGCGTCTCCAGGTGGCGGATAGGAGAACGGCCAGACTTCGCAAGGAGTAGGGCTAGCGCTGGCCATACCGTCGGGAGACAGGGCTAATAACCCAGTCCATCCTGACTAAAGCCACGCCGCGGACCAGCTCACGACTCACACCGTAAACCGTCTGGAGGTGCAACGACCCTCTGGCCAAGGTCAGGGGTACGTGTCTCCAGGGGGCACGGGGGCCTTGGCTTCATTGCCCGGACCATGTGGATGAAGTACCACTATAAAAACTTACCCAATCCCAAGGTATTGTGCGCGCCGAAGGGATGCATGGTCGGAGGGATGTTCGGCCACTAGCGACAAACCTCGGGGCACAGGGCGCACCCCGTTGTATAAATGCCTTCCACGTACGCAGGGGGTTCCGTGCGTGGCGACCACCCTTTCCCCCTTACTCGTGGGATCAATTATGGACCATAAAAAATCTAAAACAAAAAAAACAGAGGGGATCTCCTTGGGGAGCGGTCCTTCTGCAAGGGAAGGGATCTCCCTGGAGAGTGGCCCTTCCGTACAGGAAGGGATCTCTCTAGGGAGTGGTCCTTCCAAGCAGGAGGGGGTCTCCCCAAGGAGCGGCCCCTCGAAACAAACAACAGTGCAGGAAGTAATGGACTGCACTGGTAACAACAAAGCCAGCACCAATCAAGTAGCCCAGGCAGACTTGACAATGGCGGGTGGCTTAAAAACAAAGCGTCCTTCGGGAGCCCAAAGACGGAAGCTCGCGAAGGAGGCAAAGATGGCTGCAGGTACGTGGACGGTCGAGAGACCACGACCACGCAACCAACCGCAGCCAAAAAAAGGCAGGGAGGTCGAACTGGCAGGCACATCCAAGAGGCCTAGACCGGACTCCAACTCCCCTACCAAACCTCATCCTAAGAGAGTCAGGAGCGCCACGGCGCCGTCTGTCTCTTTTAGGGATGCCATGACAGGTATCAGGATGTCTGTCATTAATGTCAACCATCCTGACATCCTGCTGAATCAGGAACAAGCAGACCTGATTCAGTCCAAACTGGTGGAAGCATTGGACGCCATCCCTCGCGGGGTGGCGGGCCCGAAGTTCCAGCGGTTTCCAAAATATGAGGGGGGGATCCTCAATGTAGTTTGTGCAGACCCCCCCACCGAAAACTGGCTCGTGGAGGCAGTACGAGGGATGAAGGAGCTTGGGGAGGGGGTGTCCATCACTGTGGTGGACACCAAAGACCTTCCCAAGCGACCGAAGGTGCTCGTCTACATCCCCGAGACAGTAGACGAACCAAGGGTCAGAGACCGGCTCAGGAAACAAAACGAAGACCTGAGCACGGAACAATGGTCCTTGATGAGCCGCAAAGTCGAGGAGAAGGGGCAAACGCTGGCCTACTCCATCGACGAAAGGTCGTTGAAGGCACTTGAAGGAATGGACTTCAAGGCCTACTACTCCTTAGGAAGAGTCTCTTTTAAAAAACTAAAAGAGAAAACCAACACCCCGGATGAAGGTGGTGCAAGTAAACCTGCACCATAGCAAGGCGGCAACGTCGGTCCTTGCTAAGGTCATGCAGGGGTGTGATGTTGCACTGATCCAGGAACCCTGGGTCTACAAGGGTCAGGTAAGAGGCTTGAAGGAGGTCGGTGGAGAACTCATCTACAGTAGATCCACTGAGACTCCCAGAGCGTGTATTCTTGTTAAAGGTAAGCAAGCAGTAATGTCACTAACCAATTTCTGTTCCAGGGATTTAGTGGCAGTCAAAATCAGAGGTTCATGTGGAGGTATGCCGAGAGAGTTAATTCTGGGCTCTGCGTACCTTCCATATGACGACCCTGAGCCACCACCAACCAAGGCCGTGGAGGAACTGGTGAGGAGCTGCAGAGGAAGAGGATCTCAGGTCATCATCGGGTGCGATGCAAACGCGCATCACACAGTCTGGGGGAGCACCAACACCAACTTAATAGGTGAGTCACTTTTGAATTTATTATGGAATACAATTTAGACATAGCAAATGTAGGCAATACTCCGACCTTTGTAACTAGACAAAGGCAAGAAGTGATAGATATAACAATAGGAACAACGCACGCGTGTAACCTAGTCAACAACTGGCATGTGTCTGAGGAAGAGAGCTGCTCAGACCACAGACACATTCGATTTAACATAACGGGACTGGACCGTGTAACTGAAATGTATCGTAATCCCCGCAAGACGGACTGGGAAGGATATAAAACAGACCTCGCCCGGGAACTTGAGAGGATAAAGACGAACATTAGCAAAGAAGAGGATGTAGAGATGGCTACGGAACAAATACAGAACGCAATTATCTCTGCATATGAGGACAACTGCCCTCTAGTGGTAAGGAAATCCACCAGGAATGTGCCCTGGTGGAACAATGAACTTAGCAACATGAGGAAAGAAGTGAGAAGAAAATTCAATATCGCAAAAAGATCAGCCAACTGGGATGAATACAGGACCTCTTTGACTGAGTACAACCAAGCACTGAGAAGGGCCAAGAGAGAATCCTGGAGGAGACACTGCGAGAGTATTGACAGTATCCCGGAAAGTGCCAGACTCCAGAAAATTCTCTCGAAGGACAATCATTGCTCAATAAACTCCCTCCTAACGGAGACAGGAGAATACACCAAGACAGGAAAAGAAACCATGGAGGAACTGCTCCGTGTGCACTTTCCTGGATCTAACATTATTGAACAATCACTTGAGGAGTGGCTAAGAACAGGACTGGTGACAACTGGAATCAGGGCCACCAGGACAGACTGGTCAGTAACCAAAAAAGTGATAGATCAATCCAAAATCAAATGGGCAATAAACTCATTTGAGCCCTACAAATCTCCGGGTCCGGACGGAATTCTGCCAATAATGCTTCAACAGGGTATAGACCTGTTGGCATCTAAGCTCTGCACACTGTACAGAGCCAGCCTAGCGCTGGGATACATACCAATGAGGTGGAAACCAGTTAGGGTGGTATTTATACCAAAGGCAGGGCGGAACTCGTACACCCTAGCCAAGTCCCTAAGACCCATCAGTCTTATGTCATTTCAACTTAAGACGATGGAAAAAATGCTCGACAGGCATATTAGGGATGATGTTCTGGTTAGAAGTCCATTACATCAGAGCCAATTTGCATACAGAGCAGGCATGTCTACAGAAACAGCACTTCACCACCTAATTCAGAAGGTGGAGAAGGTTCTGGAACATAAGGAGGTGGCACTGGGTGCTTTCCTCGATATAGAGGGAGCATTTGATAACACCTCCTTTAACTCCATCATTAGAACTGCAAGAGAGCGTGGCATCGAGGACACCTGCTGCAGGTGGATCGATGGCATGCTCAGAGGCAGGATGGTATTCACCACTATGATGGGTGAAAACCTAGGCGCGTCAGTTGCAGGAGGCTGCCCGCAGGGGGGTGTTCTGTCCCCTCTGCTATGGAATCTTGTAGTTGACAGCCTACTACAGAAGCTCACAGTTGAGGGATTCGAAGCTCAAGGATATGCTGACGACATAGTCATCATAGTTAGGGGAAAGTTTAACACCACAGTCAGGGATCGATTACAGATGGCACTGAATATGGTTAAAAAATGGACCGATGATGAAGGGCTGAAAGTCAGCCCTTCAAAAACCCACATCGTCCCATTTACCAGAAGGAGAAGTCTGGAGGGCCTAGGTCCTTTAGTTCTTCAAAACACACAACTGCAGATGTCGGGAGAGGTTAAATACCTTGGAGTCACTATAGACTCCAAGCTTACCTGGAACCAACACCTAGACAGGATAATACATAGGTCGGTAGCCACATTGGCAACCTGCAGGCGATCATATGGCAAAACATGGGGGCTCAGGCCTAGTGTATTGCATTGGCTTTACACTAGTGTTGTAAGACCCACCATTACGTACTCTGCTCTAGTCTGGTGGTCAAAGACAACTCAGACTACTGCGGCGAATAAGCTGAGCCGGGTACAAAGACTGGCCTGCTTAGGAATCACAGGTGCTATGAAGAGCACCCCCACGGCAGCCTTGGAGACCCTATTAAACCTCCCCCCACTTAGCATAGTGATCCAGGGAGAGGCCAGAATGGGGGCATATAGGCTGCAAAACTCAAATACCCCGAATCTAAGATCGGGAGGACATTTGAGGATAATAAACACTGTAGAAGACCCTCTATTGAATATGAGGTCAGACTACATGGTACCAAAAATCACCTTTAACAAGCCCTTCAATATCACCATTGGAGATAGGAAGGACTGGTCAACAGAAGCTCCTGACATACTACGAAAGGGCCTAACCTGGTATACTGACGGGTCTAGGACAAACACAGGAGCTGGAGCTGGAATACATGGTGAAAGACCCAGGGCAAGTATAAGTCTTTCCCTTGGGCAACACGCCACTGTATTCCAGTCAGAAATTCTGGCTATACTCGAATGTGTACGCGAGAATGCAAACCGACAATATGTGAATCAGCAGATCTCCATTGCATCAGACAGTCAGGCAGCACTTAGAGCACTAGCCTCTAACAGAGTGTCATCCCGACTGGTATGGGACTGCCATGAAGAGCTGAAAATTCTGGGCGAGCAGAACAGAGTCAAACTACTCTGGGTGCCAGGACATTCCAGAATTGACGGCAATGAAAAAGCTGATGAACTTGCTAAACAAGGGGCAGCTAACATATTCTATGGCCCAGAACCCGTGCTGGGCATTTATAAAAGCTCAGCCAGAGGGGTGATTAAAGACTGGGTCAAGAGTAAACACAAGAATCACTGGAGGAACATTCCAGGAAATCGACATGGAAAAACACTTATTAAAGGTCCATGTGCAAAACAAACTGCAGAACTGCTCACAATGAACAGGACGCAGTTAAGACTAATAACAGGACTTCTGACGGGACACTTTCCTGTAAAAAAGTACCTGAATACAATCGGCAAATTCGACGGCAACCTAGACTGCAGGCTATGCAGCAAGGAGCCGGAAACGGTCGACCACATCATTTTTTACTGCGAGGCATTGGCTCGCAGAAGATATGGCATCTACGGGCAAACACGAACAGACCCGGAACTTATCAGCACCCGTCCGACCATAGACCTGTATCATCTGATTAGAGGTACAGGGGTACTGGAGTGGGCGGAGTGAAGCATGGCAGGGAGAGCACAATAAGCCCAGGAGGCTGCAGTGCCCTCGGAGTTTTCTATTAACAGACGAGCCCTGGAAAAAAAAAAAAAAAAAAGGGTAGTGGAAGGGTTGAAAAATATTATTAAAAAATCTGAGGCCCTGGCTTCTAGGACATACACCGAGTTTCAAGTTGCAGTACTCTTACCAGCTTGCTTTACTTATTTTTCCCTATTTACCTCTACTTACCCCCATTCCTTCAACGCAATCATGTCAAAATATAATCTAGTTTCAGATATAGTTATAATACATAAATGTACCAAATTTCAAGTGAAAATTTAAATTTAATTTTACGAACTCTTTTAATAAGGGAGTGGGGGTGGTGAGGAGATGGAAAATACTAATAAAAAAACCTGAGACCTCCGCTTCTAGTATATACACCAAATCCCAAATTTCTGTACTTTTATTAGCTTGTTTTACTTATTTTCCCTTATATATCCCTATTTAACCCCCAACCCTTCAATGGAATCATCTCAAAATATAATCTGGTTCCAGATGTCGTTATAATACATATGCGTACAAAATTTCATGTGAATATCTCAATATTATTTTATCAACCCCTTGAATAATGAACTAAGGGTGGTGGGGGGCTGAAATATATTATTAAAAAATCTGAGGCCTTGGCTTCTAGTACATACACCGAATTTCAAGTTTCTGTACTCATACCAGCTTGCTTTACTTATTTCCCCCTATTTCCCCCTAAATAACCCCCAATCCTTCAACGGAATCATCTCAAAGTATAATCTAGTTCCAGATATCGTTATAATTCATACGTGTACCAAATTTCAAATGAATATCTCAATTCAATTTTATCAACCCTTTTAATAATGAAGTGGGGGTGGGGGTTGAAAAATATTATAAATAATCTGAGACCTCGGCTTCTAGTACATACACCGAATTTCAAGTTTCTGTAGTCTTACCAGCTTGCTATACTTATTTTCCCCTATTTGCCCCTATTTAACCCCCAACCCTTCAACGGAGTCATCTCAAAATATAATCTAGTTCCAGATGTCTTTATAATACATATATGTACCAAATTTCAAATGAATATCTCAATTTTATTTTATCAACCCTTTTCATATTGGAGTAGGGGGGGTGGTGGAGGTTGAAAAATATTATTAAAAAATCTGACGCCTTGGCTTCTAGTACATACACCGAATTTCAAGTTTCTGTAGTCTTACCAGCCTGCTTTACTTATTTTCCCCTATTTACCCCAATTTAACCCCCAACCCTTCAACGAAATCATCTCAAAATATAATCTAATTCCAGACGTTGTTATAATACATACGTGTACGAAATTTCAAATGAATATCTCAACTTTATTTTATCAACCCCATTAATAATGGGGTAGGGGTGGTAGGGGGTTGAAAAATATTATTGAAAAATCTGAGGTTTTAACTTCTAGTACATACATCAAATTTCAAGTTTCTGTGCTCTTGCAAGCTTGCTTTACTTATTTTTCCCTATTTACCCCTATTTAACCCCCAACCCTTCACCGGATATCCTCAAAAACAAATCCAGTTCCAGATTTCGATATAATATACACGTGTACAAAATTTCAAGTTAATATCTTAAACCGTTCCGGAGAAAACGTGCGGACAAAAAAAAAAGTTACAGACAGACAGACAGACAGACAGACAGACGGACCGACAGACAGACAGACAGACAGACAGAAAATTTTTTTTCGCTGAAATTTAAAATCTCGACGTTTCATGACATTCTAAACCTATTTCACGAATAAAAATTTTTGAAAATTTTTTTGCGATTACTGTACTTCCAATCCACTACGTGGATGTGGAAGTAATAAGATGACATGTTTCTTATGTGTTTTAAAAATATGTTATTTATAATTATGAGAAGAATCGGATGATAGAAATTTAATGATTAACTGTAAGCATAGGACAAATTATAATAGTCAAATATAAAAGTTTTATATTCAATTAGGTCAATTGCATAGATAGGATTTCATTTCCTCAGTTATAAAAATGGTATTAAATCCGTGCTCATAAAACCACATTAAAGATATATTTATGTAAGTCATTATGGAGTGTTTTTAAGCAATAATACCTCCCGAAGACTATTGTAATAAGAACTTTATGATGCTGAGCGTGAAACTGTAGATTTAAAAGGAGGGTTATATTTCTGATTCAGGGAATGTTACCAATTGGGAAAACTGCGCCTTTCATAAAAAATGGAAAATATTTAATAATTAATTCTCCACGAAGATAAGCACTCAGGCACTACCAATATTTCAACTCTTTTTGTGGTGAACAAAATACATAATTTAATATCGTAAATGTTACATATGATGCAACACAATAAAGATCTCGTACGGAGGGCTTGCAATATTTGCTTGTGTGCAGAGTGATTCATAATGGAAGGGACATATTATACAGTATGTCTCACTTTTCATGACTCCCGTATCACAGCTCCCTTATTGACAATGCGATTTTTAAAAGATTAGGGAGGAAGACACTTACTCATCACGAGATTGTGTCGTGGTAAAATATTTAAAAATCTACCAGTGGCGTTCGTCCTTATGAACATAATTTTCCAAAAAATATATTAGGCAAAGTTTTAATTGTAAAACAATCTCATAATCTTATTCGCTGTCATCAAAAACTCACTAATATCGAATTTCAATAAGATAGTGTACTTGGTTTTCACGTAATAAGAAAACTTCCGGTCGGTAATGCAGATTACATGTTTGAATGTCCCGCCAACTTGAATTTCCGGTCGCAGCCATCTTGAACTTCCGGTCGCCGCGATTTTGAATTTCCGGCCGGTAATGCAGATTACATGTTTGAATATCCCGCCATCTTGAATTTCCGGTCGCCGCCATCTTGAACTTCCGGTCGCCGCCATTTTGAATTTCCGGTCGGTAATGCAGATTCCCTACTTAACGACTATCTGGACTGTCTGAATTGTCTGCCCCAATCTGCCCCAACCGTCGCCATACCTACTGCCAACTGCCAACTGCCCAAAATTAGGGGGTCAATGTCTGGACTGTCTCGCGGAAGTGCCGCCATACCTACTAATGTTCCTTTTTAAAGTACCAATTATTAGTCGTAACTTTATTTTCGGACATAATGAAGAGTTAAGCCGGAGGAAGACTGGCTTTTCATTTATAATCAATCATGTGACTTCAGTCAGTTTACTTAATACTTAGTCTAAATCAAACATTAGTTGACTTGGAAAAAAATTGTTCAATTTTAAACAAATTTAACGTTCTAAATACAATAATAAGCACCATAAGTGCAATATAACCAGATTTGATCGATATCCAATTTCTTATATTTTCTAAAATTATACTGATAAAAGCAAAGCAAATTTTCAGTGGGATTAAATTTCAATAACATCTACCTCTCAAACATAAGTTGGACAATTATTGAGCAAACTGCGATTTAGTTATAATAATAATAAATGCTGTTATTTGGAATAATATTTTACATAAGAGAATGATAACATATGCAAAACATTTTTTTTTAAACTCTTGTTCACAATAAGTGTGTCTATGTAAATGTTATTATTTATTGAATTGTTCCTGAATTAAATTCGTTTTATTCAATTTTCTTTTGTTTCCAAGTCAATTAATGTCCGATTCAGACTGTTAAGTAAACTAACTGAAATTACGTGGTTAATTACAGAACAAGCTGTCTTCCTCCAGGTTAATTAACTCTTCATTACGTCCGAAAATAAAGTTATGACTGATAATGAATATTTTAAAAAGGAAGGTTTTATTTTTTTATTACATGAACACCAAGTACACTTTCTTAGGGCCCTTTTATGCAGTCGTTTTGTGCCGCCCTTGTCTCGACTCCAAAATGCGGCCAGCAAAGAATTTATATAAATAGAAGCAGATACACATTTACAAGTGTGTTGGCAACATAGTTCAGACATTACATTTTACAATCATCTCTTTCTTTATGACCAAAATTACTATAGCCCCATCTTTGTTGCAGCCACCGTCATTTTGACACGACAAATAAATGTAAATATAACCTTAAACGCCCAATTTGTGAAGCGTTTTGATCTGTAAGTAAACTATTTTCAAATGCTGAGGAGACAAAATATGACTTAAAATTGCATCAAATAACGTTTATATGCTGTTTCTCTAATACGATGACAGTTTAAAGACAAAATATGTGTCGGTCGTCAACTTATTTTGAGCTGTATACCTACATATTTATTTTCCTAAAATTGACACTTTTATTTACCATCAAACTACAGCAATATAATTAATTTTAAGGAGCCCTGGATTCGGAAAAAGCTGTGTACTACAGTCAAATTAAGTAGAGGTTGTTTCATTCAATAAGCCGATTCAGAAATTTGTTCGCATCCCTTACAAATCAGAAAAGAAGTACCTAACTAATTTACAGGAAATCATGCGACAGTTCATTTCTTAGGATTTGAAGTAAATGGCCCCTTGGTTCATTTATATTTTGACAAATTGACCTAGACTTTTTTATTAAAAAAAATATTCCTATATACTGTGACAAAAATAAAACTACTTACGAACTGTTTCTAATTCCTACATGCCTACAAGTAGTGGATTGTCTAGTAAAATGGAATTCTACCCGGCCACAAAATGGACTGTGAATTTGAGCATCTGCAAGGAATGTTAAGGGGCAAGGGAATAAAACAATCGTTTACAATACTTATATATTTTTGTACAAAAATATTTGCACTAAACATGAAAATAATTTAAAGGTTAGTTGAGTCAAACATGAACAGCTGTTATTAAATAACTAGATTTAGACATATGTCTATGCTACACTTATATACCACGGCCTTGAACAATCTGCAACAGAGATAGCGTTAAGGGCAATGTTGTATCTTAGAAAGAAATGGCGAGAGAAAGGTATGTTGGACATGTTGGCAACAGTATCGTATGACTTTTATACTTTATCTCTGCTTCTATTTATATAAATTCTTTGGCGGCCAGTTGTTCTTGTGCACGCGAACAGCAAGTAAAACGGACGACACTAAGACGTTGACAATTGCGGCTGCGTTTTGTAAATCACAGGAAACAAATGGATAATTTTATGCACTGCCGTCAGTTTTACTTGCCGTTCGCGTGCATAAAAACAACAGGCCGCATTTTGTGGTCGCGAGACGGGCTGCACAAAACGCCTGCATAAAAGGGCTCTTACAAAATGTGGCCGCATTTACCGTCGCGTTACCGAAGGCACAAAACGCACGCATAAAAGGGGTCTTATTAAAATTCGGTATTAGTGAGATAACAACGAATAAGATTATGAGATTGTTTCATAGTTAAAACTTTGCTTAATATCTTTTTTAGGAAAATTAGGTTCATTTTTCTTCATAAGGATAAACGCCCCTGGTCGATTTTTAAATATTTTACCATGAAACAGTCTCCCGATGAGTAAGTATCTTCCACCTAATTTTTTATTTTTTTTGTAAAAGTTTCATAGCTTCTTTCTCGGAAGATTTTATTAATCTTCCATGTTAATATTTGTAAGTTTTTCACAGTTTCCTTTTTTAATTAGATCAAAAAACCTGTTTAGGTAAATGGCGTAAAATACACACCCTAGTAGTACAGCAAAAATATGATACCACCCGACAATATTGCAAAACAAAAGTTATTTGCGTCAAAATGAAAAGAAAAATGAGTGAACAACATGTCCAAAATTCTGGCTATTCCAGTTGTAAGACTGTAATTATTTTTGGAAAACTGAGATTTAAGAAAAACGTTTGATAGTAGTCAAACGTGTGGTCAAAGAAAGTGTGACGTACAAAAACGTGATGTGTCAAAATAAAAACATTTTGAAACCAGAAAAGTTTAATAAATATCAAGGTAAGGTGCCGGCGACCCCTAGAAAAATCAAAAATATTGGCCGAAATTCGGTTCTTGGCCAATAACTCGAAAAATAAAAAATGCATATAAAAAAACTAATAGCAGAAGGCGGTGGAGGGGGAAATTTTACATCATAATCGTATATGAAGTTTTTTGTATGATAAAAAATGTAGTGTTTTTATTTAACTCACGAAAATGGAAATGGAAATCGAACGTGGCGACACATTCCCGAACGCGCTGCACTAAATTTATTGTAATTTTTAACTGATTAATGAAATTGAGTTGAACAAAGCTTAAATGACAGAAGAAACATGTGACTATTGGATTACTATATTTTCAAATATAAAAATGAATGTATGTAAAAATAGTATACAATAATATATGAAGTTGGAATGTAAAGAGATTTCCGATTAAATCGGTAAAAGCTCTACCATTTCTACAATTTTTAAGATAGAAACTGGGAACTTTCATATATTACTCTTTAAGTAATGTATAAAAAGATACCATGAGTGAAAAAAATCTCAAATATTTATTTTTGAAGATGTACTTCCAAAATTTCAAAATCTTGAGAAAGTGGTAAAATTTGATATGTATAACTAACTTTAATCACCTATTATTCTGGTTTAAATCTGGTTGCTGGATTTCTCGAGATGCGATTTTTAAAGCTCCAAATTTGTACTTTAAGATACTTCAAGGGGATTTACCTTAAAAATTAAATAAGCCCTCTTTATTTTACGAAATAGAAGAAACATTTTTCTTTGCTCCAAAATTCGTGAATCTAGGGGGTAAAATAAACGTTCATAACTTTTATTTGAAAAATTATTTGGTATACCCATCCATTGGATATTTTTATACATTATTTCAAGAGTAATATGTAAAAGTTTCAGATTTTTTTCTTAAGAATTGTAGAAATGGTAGAGCTTTTACCGATTTCATCGGAAATCTCTTTATGTTCCGACTTCATATATGTACTATTCCTACATACAATCATTTCATATTTGAAAATATGATAATCGAATAGTCACATGTTTCTGTTTTCATTTAAGCTTTGTTGAGCTCAATTTCATTTATTAGTTCAAAAGTTACAACAAATTTAGTGTAGCGCGTCCTAGACCGCGCACGCTTCGCGAGCCGTTCTTATGTGTCGCCACGTTCCATTCTCGTGCGTTAAACAAAAGGATTTGGAGCCTACATTTTTGATAATAATATTAATAATAATAATAATAATAATAATAATAATAATAATTTATTGGTCATTTAAAAAAAATACACCGTAGTGTTTTGACACGTCAACATAAATAGGTAAAATGAAAAAATATAAATGTAAATATAAATAGTAGACAAAAATATAACTGTACAAAACATTAGGACATAATACTAATATAGTCAAAGATCGTACGAAAGACCTTCATATGATGTGAAATTTCCCCCTCTATCGCTCAGTGCTATTAGTTGTTTTGATACATAATTTTTATTTTTCGAGTTATTGGCCAAAAAACCTAATTTTGGCCAATATTTTCAATTTTTTTTAGGGGTTGCCGGCACCTATCTGCCGCAGTTGAGATTCAAACTCAGAAAAGATAACAGCGACTAGCCGTGTTGTGGGCCTCAGCAGTGATCTATCCCATTTCTACCAGCTTAGTAACACATTGAAAACGTCGCTAAACATCCATCTCCTAGGCAATATTCAAACCCGAGACCATGCAGCCTGAAGCCTAATACCCTAAGCTCTAAGCCACTGAGTCAGTACTCTTCATCTTGTACATTCATTCCATCAAAATGAACGGCGTCGTGCGTTGTGGAGTGGTGGTTACCTCTTTATGGTCTACGAAATAATACACTAAACACTATGTGGGCAGATTGGTGTCTATTGAAATACCTACGCTGATATATGAGACTTGACTTGACTTGAAGTATTCAGATGCAAGATAGGTACTTCACTGGGTGAACAAAATTTGCCGCGACAGGAATATCTCACGGAAATAGGATTAGACAAATATCAGAGTTGCTGAAGTTCTAGTTTTACCAATCTTCTCAAACGTCTTTGAGACATGGACCATTAGAGAAGCAAACAAATGGTGTATTGATGCTTTCAAGATGGTTGTCTGGAGACATTTGTTACGAGTTTTCAAAATGGCTCATCGCTCCAGCAAATTGATTTTAAAAGAAATAAGTACATCCCTAAAGAGAATATCCAGTATCGTGATCACCCGAGAATAGTTGGTAGTTGATAGAGAAAATAAGATGACAAGAGATGAAGAGGAAAACCTCCAAAACATTGGGCTGACAAAGAGATGACAAAGAGTTTTGAGTCTGGCTGTCCTATGTGCCATACGGCAATGGGAGAAGAATTATAACATTGCGTACACTACGGAACATCTATCATCTTTGTGAATAAGAAGAAGACACTATTCAAATGTTTCCATTTCAAAATCTATATCCAAAAATGATATCACCATACTCTTCAGAACTTTGGCAATAGTAAACTTTGCGAGTAGCCCAATCATGTTAATTAAATCTAAGGGTTACCTATTTACGGAAATAAGTCTTTATAAAAAAATGTGTTTAGAATGCCATACTCATTGTGATATATGTATCAGAAATATCTTTATTTTGCGCATGTCTCTTGTCTCGAAATATGTTCATATTATTTCTATTGTATTAAAATCGCATCACATTTCATTTGTCAAATTTTGTCAAAAATTTATAAATCACTCTGTATTCTACCTTATATCATAACACATGAAAGTTACAAGCAACGATAGGCGCAGATGTTAACTGACTAAAAAATAAGACACATTCTTCCTCCAGATACATGAGACAGATGGTGTATAACTTGAAAAATACTTGGCATCTTACCAAACTATTTGGCTCAGGTTCTAAAGATATCCTTTTTGAGTAAAAAATTAAGTGCAATTTCAGATATTCATTATCTTTCATGTGCTATAATAAATAGTCGATACAAAATATTATCTTTGACCTGGGTAGAAATTATTTAACCTAGCTAATAGTTTTTTAATAGTACGTGCTGAAAACAAACACCAGAGGTTATATCGAGTTTTACAAAAATAAAAAATGGGTAAATATACCGTAATGCTTAATAGGTCAGGATGAATTTGCTCTTCCATTTTTAATGCCCATTCTTGGTGAAATCTCCACACTTAATAGAAACGTACGTACGATTTGTAGATGTCTAAATATTCTGAAATGAGATATATGACATCATCAGACAACTTTAGAGCAATGTTTGAAAATGGCACACTTCGTAGCTCTTTGCCACATACATACTGAAAATCTAGGGGTAGTGAATTTGGCGATCAGTATCGGAGATACTCCAGTATATGAGCTGTTATAACGTTGCTCTTTCTTCAAAATAATTAACGGCGAACTATACTTCGCCAGAAGGGATAGAAGAACAGAGGGTCATCATGTATATTTAGTATACAATTAGATTCAAAAGTGAACCAATGAATTGAAATTTTACAATTAGGTGTTCACACTATATACAAATTTGCCTTTGTGATACTATTAAAGTGAAGTACCTACTTGTTATACTAAAGTACTTCTTGATATTTAAATAGCACTCTAGCGACTATCAAATTAAAATTTCAACAAGTAAATAACACAAAGTTTTAATAATTGAACAAGTATGCAAAACACGTTATGATAGGTGGTGGCGTCATCTTTTTTTTAGTGGCTATTATTTTATTATTTCGTTTAAATAGTGGTAAACATACCATTGTGTTCGCTTTATTTACTTACGTTTTACATGTAATTAAGTAAGTAATGTCTAATGCGGGATTTGTAAAAGCTTATTCTGGAAATTTACCTGAAGTAAATGTGTTTTGGTATTGTAATTAAAACTCTTCAAGGTACGTTTTTGGATGTATTTTTGCATCTTAACACAAAACACTACTTAGTTTTCATTATAAAATGATAAGACTTTGCAAAATAGCATGTGTTTATACTTCACAATCACGTTTGCTTACTGACAATGCAACTGATGATGTCATGAATGAGCAGCGAAATTATGTAGTGTTTTTGGCGGTAAAATTCAAAATTAAAATGACTTATTTTAAGGTATTATTCGACTGATTGTCAAAATTCAAGTGTTTTTAACCATAATCAAGTATTATCTTCACACTCAAAGAAGATTTAAAATTTGTGGAAACGTCTAATTGTTGAAAAATACAAATAACTTAGAGGCCATATTTAATATTTCATAATTTGTTGTAGTCGGCCATCCAGCATATACATTATAATTCCTCAATACATATTTGCCACTACGCAATAATTTGTTTTCTCATACTCAGTTTTGCAGCGGGCCTTTACATATCCTTCAAAACAAGGTCTGTTTATAAAATGATCCAGCATAATATAAACAAATACCTGCAGATAA
Source organism: Stenurella melanura (assembly GCA_963583905.1). Taxonomy (NCBI): domain Eukaryota; kingdom Metazoa; phylum Arthropoda; class Insecta; order Coleoptera; family Cerambycidae; genus Stenurella; species Stenurella melanura. The sequence continues at coordinate 78,855,647 of OY757310.1, read as the reverse complement.
TACGGCGGGACATTCGTCAGTCTTAGACAATGTGTCATAGAGTGAAGTTCGATTGCCTTTTATTCCTTTAGAATAATTAGATGTGTATGGAATCTGCGATACAATTACTCGAGGATCGAAAGCCGACTCGAGAAATTGCACAAGAACTTGATATTAGCTACTTAATAGTGCAAAGAATGAAAAAATTGATGCAATTTTCCCATAGCACAAAGTGTGAGAGGTCTCCCAAAGAAATTATCAACTCGCGATGTCAGAAAACGATTCACGATTCCAGTGTGGCATCTGAAACCAGTGCTATTAAGGCAAGATACTGGTAAGTTAGTAAGTGTATAACACATCGGGCATTGCGTGTTTCAGATTTTCGAGCTGTCGCATGTCGCCAGGTAGAAAGATAAACATTCGCTTACTATAAAAAATATCAAAGGCACAAAGTCCTTTGTGAAACAGTATAAAAAATGAACCGATGATAATTAAGTTACTGAAATTAATAGATACACTACAGATGGTCACCAGTGCACATTGAAGAAGGGGAGAATTGCTGTGAATGAAGAATTTCATTCAAACTGTTAAACACGGTGGGGGCAGCCTCAAGGCGGGGGTTGCTTATCAGCATACTTCGAATTTTCTCCACGAAAATTCATTTTTGAACCACTGTGCGGCGCTTTGTAAGTGAGATATCGGCCACCAAAATGAAAGGTCCGAGGATTTCGCTTCTCAAGCGTTAGGGCCCAGCTTCGAGGGCCATTTCTGCCTAAAATAAGTTAATAGAAATCTGAATAAATTAAGAGGTACGTAGAAAGACGTAAGAAATCGTTTGGCGCTAATATGAGTTCGAGGCGTGCTTTGGTTTTCGAGATATGGCCGCTCGAAGTCACTGGAAGCTGAAAATCGAATTCATTTGCCGCTTCCCGAGGTCATATCTCGAAAATCAAACGAGATACAGAGCTGCGGTTTACTCTATTCGAGTTTTCTCGCCTTCCTACATACCTCTGAAATTTCTAGATACTCTACCTTATAGTAGAGTGCTCACGTTGACAAAAGTCGCTTAGTTTTTGGTCTCGTTGGCACTTTTAGAGTAAAATGTATGACCTTGAGAGATGTGTGGCTTACACCTTGTAGATTAAGAATCCGCTTGTCGTCAAAAAATCGTCACGAATATAAGGGCACAAATCAAAATTTTCTAACTAACCACACCACGTGATAGAGCCAATCATGAAGCATATTTTATCCAAAAATCATTAAATTCTCTGTAGAATCTCTATTTTTAAAATAAATAAAGAAACGAACTTTTACATTGGCTTATATGGCAGTAAAAATAAAAAATCCTCATTATATCCGTTTGACTACGCCTCAAAATTAATTATTTTTCGACTATTTTTCCGTTCCCACGACGATATCTCCCAAACTATTATAGTTATCAAAAAAATATATTCGTTATAAAATACACTCTATGTTTTCCACGTTACTGTGGGTTTTGAAACAGATTTTATTGAGAATGTAATAACGATGATATTTATTAATGTGTAGCGTGATGTCAATTTCCAAGCTTATTGGCGGCTACGTTCGTTGGAGATACTCGCTGTCCCGCTACTTTTGGACCGTTTCAACAACCCGCGCACCTCCCTCAATGACGTATAAATCAGTGCCTTGTAACTCTTGTGTTCATGATAATTTTAAATCAATGTTTTGAAAATCATAACTATTAAATAAATATAAGTATATTTGTTGAATATAAATTAATTCTGTGTTATAATTGGACCTATAATAGACAAGTTATAAGAAACTTACTGTTTACTGTTTACAAAATACATTCAGCTGATAAGTATTTTTCACTAGAATTTTCTTCCATGAAGGTAGCTGATGTATATGTTTTAACCTCCCCACATTAATTTTAGAATGGAAAGTACTACTGATGGCACAAATTCGGAGAGTGAGATTGAGACCAAAATTAAATTCAGAGATTCATAATCCAAGAATTTATGCTTAATTGGTGTGAGACCGGGGGCCTTAATCAAGGGTTCTGAGAAATCGATTACAACATTTATTGATTGTTTATAACTACGTGAGAAAATAAGTAACCGAAGAGAAAATGATTTATATTCTAGAACTGTCATATCGAAAAACAAACAATTTTGACGGTTCGATTTGGCACCAAAATTGCTTTTCTAGTTTTACTAGCAAAAAAATATGCATATAGAAAATTTAAGGTGAAAAACAGTTCAGATGGATCGAATGCCTGTCCATCAACTTCTTCAGGTGTGTCCTTGAGTAAAACTAATTTTGTTTATAGAGAAATGTATTTTTTTGTCAAAAAGCATAAAAAAAAAAGCTTTCTCAAGTAATGACCGGAAATACAGAAGGAAAAATAAGACTAACGGCCAACCAAAATCTCATAATTTTAGAAAATTGGTGTTAACGATGTAATAGCCATGGAAACTAAATATCACGTTTCATGTTCCTTAAGTAAATGCAAAGATCTAATCTAAGAATAAAAGTAAAAGTGGAAAACGGATAATCTAAGGAGATCTGGGATTTACTAAAATATGTAAAATTCTTGAGCAAAGTTCTTTAAAGAAAAAAAGGTTTAGTATGTCGTCGATTTATGAGAATTATTTAGGATTAGATGGATATAAGTCTAAAAGACATATCAGTGGATTACTTATAAATACATTTACTGACAAAGCAGTGGAGATTGTTAAATCTACAAGAGAAGAAGAATATATTGTTCTATATTCTGAATTTATTTTATTTTTTATACGTTCGAAATTATCTTCTTGAAAGTAAATTGAAATGATTTTACTGGGCGCCAAACAGTTTCTTAAAAGTTGTTAATATTATAGACTATAGAACACCATTAGCATGACCATCTATAATCTATAGAATGACTCTTACTCAAGGTTCAACGAAGTCGGTTCAATAAATGCTCATCGATCAAGATAACAATCTAAATAAATCAAACTCAATATTGAACGAACAAAGTATTAATTTATTAACAAATTTGAACTTGGAATGTAATTAACAAATTTAAATAACAAAATCTAACTTAACTAAAACTGATAAATATGGCCTTTTATTTAAAATAAATATGTACCATGGATTTATGATATTGTAAAGCTTTACCTTGTCTAGGTTTCTTTCGACTCGAGTAATGTTAAATTATAACCTCTAACTGGTTATTATAATCCTTGAAATATTATGTCACTTGACTGACTTTTTAACCTCTCAAGGCTTCTTCTTCTTCTTCTTTACTAGATTGACGTTTGTTTATAACCTCCAATTTATTTTCAAGATTTCCTTGAAATATTTCTATCACTTGATTGACGTTTGAGTTCCTTCACCATATAAATTTGCTAACTGGATTAACAAATACTTCACTCCTCTAAATCTGCTTTCCGGATAATCTACTTCGTAATACTTTCAAAGTTTACTCACTTTTTATATTTAATATACTTTTACAATTTTTTCTTGATATCAATATATTTATTTTTTTATTTTTTATTTTAACGTCTTATTTATTTTAACGTCCTGGCGAAGTTTAGCTAAAGCTATTCCACCACTTAACCAGGACGTCGAAATGAGATACGGTCACCCATCCAAGTAACGGACTGGATTGTAATATTCTAACCTTCAAATTATTCACCACTTTTCTTTTATTTTCAATTTATTAATTATTCGTGGATGAATATTTTTCGCAGCTCGCTGTTCAGCGGTGTATGATCAACTGATTTGTTATTTTAAGTCGTTTATTTGGGTTAAATTCCAATATTTCAATTGGTTTTTCCTATTTTGATCTAATATTTCAAAATTTAATTTTAATTTAATTTTTAAACTATTCAGTTTTGTTTGTTCTTTATATTAATTGAATACTGTTTTTAATTCTTTTATTTTCCTGATGAATTTCTTATTCTACTTTTCAGGATTAAGTGAATAATTGTAATTACTCGAAATATATTGACATATTACATATACTTTTTTTAAATCTACTTATAACTACAATTAACAATTCCAATCTCAAATAAATACTATTTCATACATTTAAATGAATAGCAATGATAAACACAAAATGCTAGTAGCTAAAACATACTGCAGTTTTTCATACTGACAGAATATTGATATAATAAACTAAAACAAGAAATTGATACGCCAACAAACATTTAACATCATACTATTAGTCCTTTCTTTCTGCATGATGTGAAATATCATTTACAAAACACCTTTCTTTCTGCAATGATATTTGAAAATATCTGAAAACTTAAAATGTCATTCAGTGTTTTGTAATATATGGACTTACTATTTCTGAAATAATCACCCTGCAATGCAACTACTGTTAATAGTCTTTCATTCAATATTCATTTTGTGTAGATTTACAGTGTTTCTACACAATTTAAAATTTTCAGGCCTAAGTTTTGACATGAATATCAGATTTTATAAAATTTACTTTATTGTTTTTCAAATTCATTCTAAATCATTTTAAATGAGACTGTGGGTCTCTGCAAGTTCATGTTTTATAATATGCTATTTAGAATAACCTTGTTAAAACTAAAATAAATTCATTTTATGTTTATTTAAATACTTTGTTCTAATTCAATATCAAGTTCCATTCTCTGCATCCTACTCGCTGAGAACAAGTCGACTTGAATCAATTAAATAAACCACAGATATTCCTGCTTCTGTATGATCCGTTAAAGTAAAACTGTTATGGTTGTTTTCTAAAATACATACAAATTTGTGAATTTTATTTATGATTTCAAACACGATACTTAGGTAGTGTTCCACAGCGTGGATACACAGCAATATATATAATTCCACAGAAAACGAAGCATGAAACAGTTCAATCTCTAATTGAAGAAATACCCCAACAAACTTCATCCAATTATAAACAGATCTTCAGATATGTCACATATTCAAAATGTTTGTTGTGATATAAAAGCAGCTGTCAGTGATATTCCAGAATTTATAAAATATAAAAATTTGGATGTTAAAAGTTACTGTATTGGTTAATAAGTTTTCTAGTTTCTAATGATGGCAATAACTAGTAATGACAAAGAAATTCAAACTTTAAGTATATTATGTCAAGATATCACTTTAACATATTCGAAAGTTAGGATGTTAACACCGAAACATATAGGTTTCGGAATCATGATACATCAAGAGACTAAATGCTTTATTTATATTAACGTCCTGGCGGAGTTCAGCTATTGCTGCTCTACCACTCAACCAGGACACGTACACATAGACATCAACACAACAACCATTCCCTGCGATATTGCCATCTACCGCAGCTGAGACTCGAACTCAGGAGAGATAACAGCGACTAGACATGTTGTGCCACCCAACAGTGGTCTAGGTCACTGCTACCGTCTCGGTAACACATGAAAAAACGCCACTAACATCCATACCCTGTCCAGGATTCGAACCCGGGACTTCGTGGTCGCAAGCCAAACACCTTCAGCACTGCGCCACCGAGCTGGATAAAAAAGTATTTACAGCCTTCATACTTCAGGTCATTGCATTTCTTATAAAGATGTACTTCGATTGCGAAACACAATTGCTCAGGAAGAGATTAATAACTATGTCAAAAATGACTGTACGATTATCCCAAGACAGTTAGTTAACAATAAACTTGTCCAATTTGCAGCGGACAATATAGATATCTTGGGAGAAACATTAGATAAGTCGTCAACTTTTTACGCAACACAAATGATGATTTTTCAACGAGGGCCCTCAAACGATAACTCTAATGAAGCATTAGAACTTCTTCCGTACAAGGCGAAGTTGACTACTCCTGACAATTTTTATTTGCTGAGGTGAAGTGATTGCTATAAAACAACTAAAACTCTTTCATAAATAGAGAATAAAGATTTATTGGTTGACAATAGTAAAATAAATTATATAAATAATTTTAGATCCGACAAAAATTTGTTTTTAGGCTCCTCATGGAGGCGCTCCTGGTGCCCCGATTGCCATTAATATTCAACTACGTTCTACCTTAAACCTCCCAGATCTCATGTTTAAAATTTCAGAAATTCCATTTCGTTATAATTTGAAATTTTGATTTTTACACGTCAATTTACCTATACATGAAAGTAAAAATAATTAATCATGTGTAGGTATTCGTTCTAATTGAAACTTGGGTGCTCCAGGAGTCAGAGGGGGGTGGTAGAATCAGAACAGCAAGGGTCTTAAATAAAAAATGCTTGAGATTTTTTTTTCGAACAAAAGCTTCTTTAATTAACAGTATTAGGAAATAATTTGGAATCATATTATTTTTTTTTAGTAGGTAACCTGTCTTCAATTCCTATAAAAATATTTATGTAAAATTTGATATCATATCATGCAGTCTTAAAATATAACTATGGAAATCAGACTTTCTGCTTGGTTGTACCTATTTATAATGCAATCTATTTTAACACATAATAAAGAAAGCATTTTATGTCAACAATGCAAGTTTCTTTACAAATCGCCTGTCTCACTACTTCAGCTGAATTAAGCTTACAAAGTCCGCATGATTTTTATCATCTGCGTATCAGAGGCCTTCATTTATTCTAGCCTCGTTGACACATGTATCAGCTAAGATATTAGATTAAAGCGTCTTTGATCCGCCACACACACACGCAGTCGTTCTGATTTGTGGTCTTTTAAATCATCAGATTACCAAGCGTCAGATAAAAGATACTCTACACAAAAATAGCGAGTTATTGGCTATTTCCGTAATTGAAGATAAAAGGACTATGTGTAAGATGTCGTTTACTTGAATTGAAATTTAATTTTATATCTGCTACTTACAGCTGCTTAGATTTTGTATCCTGTTGTCTGTGAATTATGGCTACGATCATTTTAATTATATGTTTCCAGAGTATATTCCTTTACCTTGATTCTATTTATACTCGCGGCTGTACTTTTTTAACGTTTAATTGCTCTTACAGCACCGCAAATTGGCTTAAGTGCAAAAGCTTGCTAACAGCAGTTTTAATTATTTTTTCCGTGAAAAATACGTCCACGTCATTAAATATAAATGTACATGGAATGTGGTTAAGGACTTTTTGCCTCAATAATAAAGATAACGCGCTTTTTTTGGGAATAGTGGATAATATGAAACTCGTTAATTTTTCCACATAAAATAAACGTGCCAATTTTTTCATTTCTTTCACTGGTTTAACACTTAACACTCCAAAACCTACTCTAATGTTATATCCAAAGTAAAGTAAAAATGTTTTATATAAAACATGAACATGAGCGTGTTTTTAGAATTATTTTAGTCGGTGATTTTAAAAATGTCAGTGCACGTAATATACAGGTTCTAATAACGTTTTGTTGAGTGTGTAATCTCAATAAAAAGTTGACAAATAACAGTAATGGAAAGCGGTTGGATTATCAATTTGAAAACACTATTTTTAAACTGGTTTTCATATTTTCTGAGTGAATTTGTATTAAAAATTTGTAATTAATGTGCATATACATGTATGTGTAAGCTATTTATGTAGTTGTATACATATTCATAATTTAGAATATTACTTTTTGTCGTTACTTTGACAGGGAATGTAATAATAGATTCATATTTGGTACAGCTAATATAGTAACGATCTTTCAGAAGTATATGTAAGACATGAGAAAAAATCCAGGTCCGGAGTCACTGAAATTTATATTTCTTCTTCACATCTAAAAAACATGACCATGTATATATTTTCTTGAAATTTCTACACGATGTTCGAAAGGAACACAAAAAATATAAGCAAAATCGTCCATATCACTTTTTTGTTACACCTTTGTGGTTATCTAAATAAAGTGTTTAATATACAAGAGTATGGATTTCAGTACGATATTAAATGAAAGTCACGTGAAATAAATAACTTTGTAACTGAAATTTGCACAAATTCTATTGAGGCTACGTGGTCTAGGTGAATCCTAAGATAAAAGGACTATGTGTAAGATGTCGTTTACTTGAATTGAAATTTAATTTTATATCTGCTACTTACAGCTGCTTAGATTTTGTATCCTGTTGTCTGTGAATTATGGCTACGATCATTTTAATTATATGTTTCCAGAGTATATTCCTTTACCTTGATTCTATTTATACTCGCGGCTGTACTTTTTTAACGTTTAATTGCTCTTACAGCACCGCAAATTGGCTTAAGTGCAAAAGCTTGCTAACAGCAGTTTTAATTATTTTTTCCGTGAAAAATACGTCCACGTCATTAAATATAAATGTACATGGAATGTGGTTAAGGACTTTTTGCCTCAATAATAAAGATAACGCGCCTCTTTTGGGAATAGTGGATAATATGAAACTCGTTAATTTTTCCACATAAAATAAACGTGCCAATTTTTTCATTTCTTTCACTGGTTTAACACTTAACACTCCAAAACCTACTCTAATGTTATATCCAAAGTAAAGTAAAAATGTTTTATATAAAACATGAACATGAGCGTGTTTTTAGAATTATTTTAGTCGGTGATTTTAAAAATGTCAGTGCACGTAATATACAGGTTCTAATAACGTTTTGTTGAGTGTGTAATCTCAATAAAAAGTTGACAAATAACAGTAATGGAAAGCGGTTGGATTATCAATTTGAAAACACTATTTTTAAACTGGTTTTCATATTTTCTGAGTGAATTTGTATTAAAAATTTGTAATTAATGTGCATATACATGTATGTGTAAGCTATTTATGTAGTTGTATACATATTCATAATTTAGAATATTACTTTTTGTCGTTACTTTGACAGGGAATGTAATAATAGATTCATATTTGGTACAGCTAATATAGTAACGATCTTTCAGAAGTATATGTAAGACATGAGAAAAAATCCAGGTCCGGAGTCACTGAAATTTATATTTCTTCTTCACATCTAAAAAACATGACCATGTATATATTTTCTTGAAATTTCTACACGATGTTCGAAAGGAACACAAAAAATATAAGCAAAATCGTCCATATCACTTTTTTGTTACACCTTTGTGGTTATCTAAATAAAGTGTTTAATATACAAGAGTATGGATTTCAGTACGATATTAAATGAAAGTCACGTGAAATGAATAACTTTGTAACTGAAATTTGCACAAATTCTATTGAGGCTACGTGGTCTAGGTGAATCCTAATTCCAACACGCTTTAAAAATCAATTTTGGTAAAAAATGTAGCCCTGATAAGTAATCGGGTATAAATTAACAATATATTTAATCATGGTAGGCTTATTCAAAGTAACATATAATAAAAGAAAATCTCCTAAACAGTTGAATAATTCATTGTTTATAATTTAATGTGTCAAAAATCCGTATTTAGTTTGTGACGTACATTAAATTGTGAAAATTTGTGTCAAATATTTCAATTATGCCACTTAAATTTACAAACGTGGAATACGCTGACACAATATTTATTCATGGTTTCTCTAATGGAAATGGTAGGTCGGCGGAAGAGAATATCGGCTGTGTTTTCCTGATCGTCGACACCCAAATCACAAAACCTTCAGTATAGTATTCCAGTACTCAAGACAACACGGAAAGTTTCCTAGTTCTGCAGTTGTGGAGCGTGTTTTACAACAAGACGTGCAGGAACAAATCAATATTTTAAACATAGTTGAACAAAACCCAGAAATTAGCACTAGAAGAATCAGTTCAGCAACTGGTATTCCTCATTGGCGAGTATGGAGAACCCAAAAATAAGAATGTTATCGGCCTTATTATATCCAACAGGTATAGCGTCTTGAAGTAGGTGACGAGATCCACCGCTTGGCATTTTGTCGTTGGTTGTCTAACCATCGCCCGGTCATTTACAGAAATTTATTTACGGATGAGGCATAATTTACGATGGATGGAGTGAACAACTCAAGAAATAATCATAACTGGGCACAGGAGAACCCGCATGCGACACGCCAACGCCATTCGCAACACAGGTTTTCTGTAAATGGTTGGGTCGGGCTTGTGAATATGTATTTGAGAGGGCCACATTTTTTTTTAAGAAAGATGAAATGGTCATATTTTGCAATTTTCGTCCAAACAGTTTACCGAATATGTTAGAAAATATCCGTATTAGAAGCATGTTGTTTCAGCATGATGGGGCCCCACCACATTTTAGCATTCAAGTAAGAGAACTCTTAAATAATGAGTGTCCTAATAGATGGATTGGTCGCAGGGGTCCACATGAATGGCCACCAAGGTATCCTGATTGTAACGCTTGCGATTACTTTTTGTGGGGTCACTTAAAAAACGAAGTTTATAGCGTCGAAATTAACAGTAGACAACAATTAATCCAGCGCATCATTGCAACCTGCGACGAATTACGGAATAATCCGGCAATAATACATCGAGCAGTTCGTGACCTAACTAAAGGCGGAAGAAAAGGCACGGAAGTTGAGGGAGACCACTTTGAAAATTTACTTTAGTGCAAATTATGTTTTATTTCTAAACACATTTAGTTATTGGTTTGTTGTTTATTGTTACCTGGATGGGAATTATTTTATTTAATTCTGTTTTAGTTTGTTCTGCTTTTCAATTTGTATTAAGTGTGAAATATTGCTGATTTTCTTGATTAAGGTAACTTGTTGCATAGGCTTAAATAGTTATTTGTCACTTTAAATAAGTTTAAACGATTAATTAAATACTCTGTTATATACTTATACCCGATTATTTATTAGGACTACATTTCTTGCATGTTTTTTAGAGGTAAAGAAGAAGTATAAATTTCAGTGACTCCGGACCTGGATTTTTTTATATTTTACATGAAGGTCTGATTACCACTGATGTTCTCTACCTCCTATTAAGCTATGTCGCTCTCATCATGCAACACCCTGTATGCATGTATTTGATGTATTCTACTTCACATCTGCTGCTATCGTGGTCATTTATTTCTCATCTTAGTTTAATTCATCAGAAATAACTCCATGTTATAGTATTATTATTTAGGGTATAGTTAGTAAATTACTACATTGCAATAGTTCACTTTGGTTTCTTGAGGTAGAACAAAAGCTTGTACTATCGATTAAGGACCCTTTAACATTATGTAGCATATACATATTTTTCTGTTGTTTGATTGTGTTTTAGTGTATTTGCTGCTATATTTTGTTAATAAAAATATTTATAATTATTATTATCATTTTTGTTATTATTATTGTTAACCATGAATGTTATTATTGAATTTTAATAATATTTAACGAGAAGCTTTCTCTTGCAGGTACATCAGTAATTATCTTTTATTAGTTTCCTTTTTAAAAACATGAGAGATAAAGGAAGAGCGAGAAAGTGATAGCAGATTCATAATTCTCCGAGAGATAAAACAAATCTAAATCCCACCACTCGGCAACTAAATGTTAACTGACAATTAAGCCCTCTCCTCCACAGAGGCCACAGTCTACTTATTGAAAATTGGGAGGAAATTAAGTGCCGAAAATTCACTGTGACATATAATTTTACACGTTCTTTGGAGTATGTAATACCTCAGCAAATATTATATAATTTTTCACTTTTAACCCTAGCCTCTTGAAGGATAAAAGTAGCGGTTTAATGGTGAAAGGAGAATAATATTTAGTGAAGTTTGAACGAAAGAGAGAATTTGTCATTTGCTTTTAATTTAATTAACAACTAGGATCATATAAATGCTTACATGTTTAAAATTTGTGACTCTTTTTCTAGGTCCCACTGATTACCGGCAGATTGTAAATTCTTTGGCAGGAAATCCTTAACAACTCACCTGAAATAAGAAAACAGGGTTAGTTAAGTTCCTCATTAAAAGTACACAGGTAACTAAATTATACGATTATTATCAGGATGACAATAATTTAATGTTTGTAAACGTTTGCTAACCATCTTTTTAAGGTCACCGTATTGATTTTATTAATTTTATATAAGTAAAGGAGACGGGAGGACAACATAGGGGCACTATGGTGGAACAAAGAACTAGATAAAATGAGAAAAGAAGTTCAATCGAGCTAAAGATTCGGGCAACTGGGAGCTATGTAGATCTACACTAACAGATTATAATAAAGAAAACAGGAAAACAAAAAGGGAATCTTGAAGGAAGTTCTGCGAGGGTACCGGATGGCTCGTTGCCTAGTATCAATCTGAGATTGGTGCAAAAACGTCTTATTTGAAAAATATGTTTTAAACCTATTTCAACCCACCGATGCGCGAGGCGACGCACAGTGGGAAATTTGGCAATTTTTTTGGACCATTTGACGCACAGCTTTTGAACGATTTGAATAATTCTTTCTTTAAATACTGGTGAACGATTCTAGTTTACCCTCCAATTGCTACAATTAAATGTCTATTCTTCTGATGAACGTATCTGACCTAATATATGAACATACAGGGTTTCAGGATCTTCTCAATATATAATTTCTTACTCTAGGTTGTTTAATGAATTGTATGTATGAATGAAATTAATTTTAACAACCTAACAAATATAAAAGATAAGAATATTTACTCAAGGATGACGTTAAATTCAAGCTACATAAAATATAATAGATGTATTTGTGTTTACAATTAAGGAGCAGATAAGCACCTTTGAGGTTGCATAACTATGGGCTCCTTATACTTCCAACTTCTTATGCTTTTTTAGCTCTAAAATTGAAATTTGGTTACTTTTTTACCTTACGTGCGTTTTTAGTTCAAATAGTAGCTATTTTTAATTACATTATATATATTATAACATCAGCGCGCTGATGTTCCGATATTGGGTCAGACACGTTCAACAGCAGAATAGGTATTTAAATTTTAGCAATCGGAGGGTAAACTAGAATTATTCACGAGTATTCAAAGAAAAAATAATTCAAATCGGTCAACAACTGTGCGTCAAATGGACTTTTGTCCAAAGAAAGTGCTAAATTTCCCACTGTGCGCCCGACGCTAGGAGTCAAGCCATAGGCCTCAATAGCGGAAATGGACCGACGCTGAATAAGTGAGAAAAAGACCGATTTCAAATTGATATTAGGTAATTAAATATAGTTCCTTATTACATTGGGTTGATTCTACGGTTGGTTCCTTGTGAAACATTCTTCAATAATTTAAATATAGAGGAAATTATGCTTTTTAATGTTTCAAAAAGTTTTATTAAAACTCTACACGTGTTTCGGCTTATTAGGCCTTTATCAAGAGTACAAGATATTACTGAGTACAAGATATCACTCAGTAATATCTTGTACTCTTGATAAAGGTCTAATAAGCCGAAACACGTGTAGAGTTTTAATAAAACTTTTTGAAACATTAAAAAGCAAAATTTCCTCTATATTTAAATTAGTACCTTATTGTCTTCTTTAAGAGGTAAAACTGAGTGAAATTCTGTTTCTTACTTTTTAGACGGTATCATATTCTTTTAAAGGGCTTAATTTTTATTTCTCTTTTATTTTGTACAGAAACTAATTATATATCATACCAATCACACAGAATTGTTTGAATCAGAGCAGAATAGTAATTAAATATTACGTCACAATCGCATACAAGTGTGTGTAATTTCATGTGTTATTTTAGTTTCGACGTTATAATCTCCATAGGTTCAGTAACTGAATGTAAATTTAAAAGTAAAGAATGATTTATCAGCAGCTTCAGTCGATCATTAGTTCCTCGTAATGTATCGAGGAAAAAACAGCAGTGTAACGTAATGCATAGTAGAAAGAACAGAACTTTAAAGGAAACGCCAACTATCCTTATACTAAATGAGCTTCTGTCTACCCACGTTCTACGCTTCTCGAATAAATAAACGGACACGGCGGCGGCGTTATTTTAGAGAAATACGGAATATGCAACGTTTTGAATTGTATCTGTAATTGCTTCATTACAAACAATTCATCTTTTTAATGTAAGGCTCTTTATCTCCGATTCATCCGACAGCTAAATTTTACAGATTATTTAGCTCGTTTATCATCCACCTGTGTTATTATTCAAATCCTGATCTAATGTGTTCTTAATAATAATTTATTTTTAGGTCAATTAGCCAGTAAGGTAAGATTTCAATTAAAGACAAATGAATAACACTTAGGTAAAAAGGTTAAAGATATCTGTGCTGTGTAGTACAGTATGCTCGAGTAGGACGTGTTTTAGTATCGTCCTTGGTAAATCCAGTAAATCTATTCAGTCTATTCAGTCAATTATTATTAAACTATTAAATAAAAAACAGGAAGTTCACCTGTATCATCGTTCCGGTAGTTATTATTATTATTATTAGTGGAGTTTGAGGAATATATACCAATATGACGGCTAAAAATAAACAAGATATGAAAAGTATTATAAAGGAAGCTATTAAAGAACTGTTAAGTGATGATGAATTTATCGCCAAGATAGCCGAAAAAGTTACAGATAAGGTAGATAAAAAGTTGCAAGAATTGGAAACAAGAACTGCCGTATTAGAACAGGAAAATTGTTACTTAAAAAATAAAATGGTGGAAATGGAACAATATTCACGTCGGAATAATATTAGAATTTTTGGAATACCAGAAGAAAAAGGTAAAAAGGAAAAGGAAACCCTTGTCGGAAAAATGAAAACATTTTTTAAAGACAAACTAAATGTTGAGGTGGAATTTTCGGACATTGAAACATGTCATCATATAGGTGAGAGCAAAGATGGTAAAAAACAAATATTCATAAAGTTTACAGATCACCTAAAGAAAGTCGATATTATGAAACATAGGAAATCACTAAAAGGTTCTAAAATTGTTATAGTCGACGATTTAACCAAGGAAAAACAATCGCTGTACAAAAAAGTATTACAAAAATTTGGGAAAACTAATGTCTGGACATCAAATGGTAACGTAATGTTGAAAGTAAAAGATGGAGTAACTGTTATAAAAAATGAGTCTGATTTGGAAGAATACGAGTGATTTTAGTACATAATTATTAGGTTAGTGATTTTACTAGGGATAGTTACTGATATTTCTTTACACAAGTATATTGTATTGTCTTTTTTTTCTTATTATTATATTACACATTCTTTGATAACTAGACTTAATTAACTGTTTTAAATAATTGGGGATAACTTAAAACATTATTTTAATTATTGGCATTGAGTGAACACATCAAACAATTTACTTTTTATTCCTTTGCTCCGTATTTGTTTCTTATAAGTATAAATAAAAATAAATAAATATATATAAAAACTAAAATAGGAACTGTACTTTTTATGTATTGGTATCTTATCTGAAAATGATTAGTAAAATAATTAAAGTGGCACATTTAAATGCTAGATCTCTTATTTCCAAATTTAATGAATTTAAGCACTTTTTAACGATTAATAATATTTCAATAATAGGAGTGTCCGAGACGTGGCTCGCCTCCGGTATTGCTGACAATATGATTTACATTGATGGTTACTCTTTAGTAAGGTATGATCGCGGTAGTAGAGGAGGGGGGGTCTGCCTTTATATTCAAAATAACCTTAAATATAATACAATCGACTGTATGCAAAATGTCACCGAGTGTTTAGAACAGGGATGGATATGTGTCAAAATTAATAGAAAGACGCTGGGAATCGGAATTATCTACAGGCCGCCTAATTCACAATTGCAATCATTTTTGGAAACCTTTGAGGAAACGTTAGCCAGTGTTTATATGCAGTGTGATAATCTAATTTGCGTCGGAGATTTTAATATCAATCTACTAGACATTCATAGTAATAATGCCGCGCAGTTTGATACTTTACTAAGTGGAATAGGCCTAAAGCAAATTGTTAATGAACCCACTCGCATAACTCAAAATACTGCCTCTTTGATAGACTTTATAATTGTTGATAATTATTTAAGCTATGGTAACTGCAATGTTAAGGATATCTCGAATATATCGGATCATTCTGCAGTTATCTGTGACATAGAAGTAGACGTTAGTAAAATAGATCCAATTGTAAGAAGTTATAGAGATTTTAAAAGATTTAATTTAGACAGTTACGAGAACGACTTACGTGAAATTCCATGGCATCAAATTTATGATCTAATGGAAGTGGATGATAAGGTAAGGTTTCTAAATGACAATTTAATTTTTTTAATGAATCTACATGCTCCAATTAAAACTTCAAGATTTACAAAACCTCCATCCCCATGGATTACAGACAACATAAAATTAATAATGAATTTACGAGATAAGGCTCTAAATAAGTTCAAAAAAACACAAAATATAAATCATTGGAATTATTATAAAGAACTTAGAAATTATACCACTTTTGCAATTAGAACCGAAAAAAGACGCTACATGGAACACAAATTATTAAATTCAAATAACAAACAGTTATGGAACATAGTTAAACAGTTCGATATTAACAACAATAATAGAAGCCAAATAATTTCAAATTTTAACCTTAACGAAATCAAGGAATATTTTTCAAATGTATGTTCTACTAGAGAAGAACCTAATAAAAATTTAATAGATTTCTACAATAATAACTTAAAATCAAATAATCTGAAACTGTTTAAACTAATCGAGGTCACAGAAATTGAAGTTTTAAAGGTCATAACAAGTATTAAATCTAAAGCCTATGGAATGGATGGTATAAATATAGTAATGATTGAACTTTCTTGTCCATTTCTATTGCCATATATAACACACATAATAAATTTTTGTTTTAAGCACTCAGTATTTCCGAAACAATGGAAAGAGGGTAGAGTTACACCTATTCCAAAAGTAGATTCCCCTAAGGAAATAAAAGACCTCCGCCCAATTACTGTTCTACCGGCTTTATCTAAGGTAATAGAAAGGATAATTGAAGGACAATTACGTCACCACTTAATAAAATATAACTCCTTACCGCCTAATCAATCAGGTTTTCGTCCAGGTCACAGCTGTGGAACTGCACTTCTTAATATAACCGATGATATTATTCAAGAACTGGACAAAAAAAATGTTGGAGCCTTAATACTACTTGATTATACTAAAGCTTTTGACATGATCAATCATGACATATTACTTGCAATACTCCACTTTATAGGTTTAAGTCAAAGCACTATCATGCTATTCAAAAATTATTTAGAGGGTCGGACACAAAAAGTGATATTATCTGGGGAATCATCAGAGAGTTATGATACTGTCAGAGGGGTTGCTCAAGGGTCAATCTTGGGACCACTTTTATATACGATCTATACATGCAACTTCCCCTCTGTTCTTAATACCTGTAATTATCATATGTATGCAGACGATACGCAACTATATCACTTTTTTGATCGTAATAGTATTGCAGCTGAATGTCAAAGTATTAATAACGATATAAAAGCTTTAGTAAATCTTTCCAAACAACACAATCTTAAAATCAATTCCACAAAATCTTCGGTTGTATTATTTGGTGACCTCTCGGAAAAAGACATGGTGATTGAACTGGGAGAGGATAAGATAGAGGTGGCATCTAAAGCAAAAAATCTAGGTATGGTTATAGATAATCAACTCAGATTTACGGATCATGTTTCTTACTTACTAAAAAAGTGATGTATCCTAACAGACACACTTTAAACAGAAAATCAAAAATAATTTTATGCGATTCTCTTGTCCTTTCTCAGTGCAATTACTGTGACTTTGTTTATGGGCCATGCCTTACATCAAGAGATTCTAAAAGAATACAAATCTTACAAAACTCATGCTTAAGGTTTATATATGGTATACGTAAATACGATAGAATATCACATACTCTAACTAAAGCCCATTGGCTGGACATGGCTAGTCGTAGAAAACTGCATGCTTATATACTATATCATAAAATTTTAACTAATCATACTCCGGCATATCTTCATAATAAAATAAGATACAGAACAGATATTCATAATATAAATATAAGACGTAAGGATGCATTAACTATTCCTCAGCATAAATCCTCGCTGTTCCGAAGATCCTTTGCATATAATATAGCCGCACAGTTAAACGAGTTACCAAAAGAGTGTAAATCTCTGTCAGTAAAACGGTTTCGTACCTTTGTTCTCAATCTGTTACATAAAAAACAAGAGCCGCACTAATAGTGTTTGTGTGTTCATATCTGTTCATTTTTGTTCTAGTAACATATAGTGTTAAGTATCCCCAATTATGTCATAGCCCAAATTCTGTTAGAAGCATATATCGTTTAGTTATACACTACTTTTTCTCTCTACTTAAAATTTATTTTCGTAATGTAAGTACCTGAGGCCAAAGTGGAAGAGCAGTTAATTTCAACTGAACTTGCGCCTTTTAAACTTATATATTGCATAAAATAAATATACACATATATGTACATTACCTGGGAAAACATTGTACTATGCATTTATATTTTGTTTAATAAAATTGTTTATTATTATTATTATTATTATAAATTGTCATTACACATCTGAATGGTGTATTTGGATAATATGAAAGATGATTAGTTTATTACTAATTCTGCTCAATGTCGTTATGAATAATTGAAAGAATCAATATACGATTCCAGTGTTTTGGGCCCTCACTTTAACCACGAATATCTCAAAAACAGAAGAGCTGAGAAAATTGAAAAAATTATACGGGCGATTTAGTGGTAAGTGTACATATTTTATCTGCATATGTAGGTTACTTGAGTCATTCCATGTCACCTATTCTTAGTGAGTCAATCATCTTTAATTACCAAGATACAGAGTGTTTTATATATTTTGCCCATTTTTGTCTTGGACCATAATTTTTAGAACCACTGCGTATAGAAAATAGAAAAACAAAATTTGGTATACATATTTTACCCAATGAGCCATACCAATTTCTCAATTTAATGGAATCAATCTACAGGGCCGGACAGAAAAAAGGGGCCGAATTGTTAAATCTCAAAAACAACAATCTGTTTAAAGTTTTGGAAAAAATCATAAGAGGTAAGGCAAATTAAGTACATTTTCAAAATCCGCGTCACATTTTTCTACTGCCTCTTTTTGATAAAAAGAAATTTCACAAAACTTAAGAACTGAGTAGTTCATACAATATAGCGTTTTTTCTTTATAATTGAATTAATAAAGACTTTCATATTCAATAAAAATACCATTCCATGCACGTAAGTCCTGAAAAGTATTCAGCCATCCAATTAAAACCAATAAATTCACATATTATTAATTTAATAATCTTAAAATCGTACAAGTAGTCTTTAACTACAACAATTATAATTCCAAACATTCAAGTGCTTTGTCAAATTTCTGATAGTTGATCATTCCTAAAGGGTTAAGCTAATGTTTGTTTAAACTTTTCTCACCTGAATAATAATAAAAAAGTTTAAAGTAAAAGGCTTCAAAATTTCTCAAACGAAGAATATGGAAATATGTTGCATGTTTTGTGATGGTAATAGCCAAGCGACTGCTAGAGAGTATGCTAGAATATTTTCAGAACCCCGCATGCCTAATCATCAGACTTTTCTTAAAGTGCTTATTTACTTCAATGGGCGATTTCTAACTGCAAGTCTGATGGGACATCAAGAAAGATGCCATTTAGTCTTTGAAGAAGAAAATTTATAAATATGGTTGAAAATAATCCTAAAATTGATACCCGAAAAATTACTAGCGCATTAAATATTCCACAATCTACCGATGGGCGAACATTAAAAAGACATGGATTATCAGAAACCGAAGAAATCTAAGTAAGATATTGTATACAGATGAGGCGCAATTTACAAGGGACGGTGTGTTTAACTTCAGGAATTCACAAGTTTGGGCAGAAATTTACCCCCATTCTGAAAGACAGTCAATTTTACAGCATAGATTTTCTATAAATGTTTGGTGTGGTGTTTTTAATGGCCATTTAATTGGACAACATATTATTCCCAATAGACTGAAAGATGAGATTTACTTAGATTTAATCAAAAACATATTGCCGGTCTTGTTAGAAAACGAGAATATTGATGCAATGTTCTTTCAACACGATGGAGCTTCTCCACATTTCACATTAATTGGGAGAAATTTTTTCAGTAAAAATTTCCACCGAGAAGTCCCAATTTTAATGTGGTAGATTATTACTTGTGGGGAGAATTAAAAGCAATGGTTTATGCTAGAGACATTAACATCGAGGAGCAGTTGGTCGAAAGAATAAACAATGCCAGTGAGGAAATAAGAAATAATCCTGGTAAAATTAGAAGAACAGACAACAGTTTACCTAAAAGAACTAGAATGTGTATTAACAAAAACGGTGGTTAGTTTGAATAATGTCTGTAATTAATGTAATTATTCAAGATACTGTTCTCGATTTTCTAAAAATAACACAAGTTTACAAAAAAAATAAATGTTCTGACCAATGAGATTCCATTACCGTACCCCGAAGGTTTTTGGCGTGCTAAACACAATACCGTAGTCCGTCTTGCGCCATTACGTCAGGATTTCGAGAAAACTTAACCCAAAAGTGATAAAAATACAACATTTTAGAATTTTGTGATTTTTTTATTCGAAAAAGAAGAAGTTCAGACAAAAATTGCAAGAGACAAAAAGAGTTTAGAATCATCCCAGGAATATTCTCAAATTTTGGAATTGTCCAATGCCCTTTTTTATGCACTTGAAAACTCCACAATGCCCTTTTCTGTAAAGTGCATTGGAAAATTCCGAAAGAATTTGAGAATATTCCCGGAATGATTCTAAACTCTTCTTGCCTCTTGCAATTTTGTCCAAACATCTTCTTCTTCGAGTAAAAAAATTGCAAAATTCTAAATTCTTGATTTTTAGGGATATTAAAAAAAATGACAATTTCAGAAAACATTTTTCGAACAAAAGTAGCCTATTTTTAGTCAGACAATCCGAATTTGCAATAAAATTCAGGCCAAAATATTGAGTGAATATTAATTTGTGCATAAGCGAAGGCGAAAAGGGTATTTTTAGCACTTAGGTTAAGTTTTCTCAAAATCTTGACGTGATGGGGCAAAACGGATTACGGCGTCGTCTTCAGCACGTCAAGAATTTAATGGAATCCCATTGGTCCGACATTTTTTTTTTTTGTAAACCTGTATAATTTTTCGTAGTTTGTAAGATTCGTTTTTTAGTATGTTAATTTGTTGTAAAATTTCCTTTTAATAAGAAAAAGGAATGGAAAAATGAGACGCGCAATTGAAAATGTACTTTATTAGCTTAATTTTTTCCGTTAAATTGGGAAATCGGTATGGCTGATTACGTAAAACTTTCCCACCTGCTATTTTATACCTAGTGGTTCCAATATTATGGTCCAAGATAAAAATAGGCAAAACTAATAAAACACTCTGTGTTTTGGTAATGAAGGATTACAAATCCACTAACCATGTGTAATGGAATCGTCCAAGTAACCTACATATGCAGTTAAAGTATGTACATTTACAATGAATGCTTATCAAGAATTCACTATAAATTACTAATTAAAATTTACATAATTTACGTTCGATAATGTTGAAAACCTACTAGGCTATATTGATAATTGTTCTACCTTCTAAAGAGATATCGACCATGGCAGCTTTAAATTCATTATATTTCGTAAAATGTGAACTTATGTGAATAACACTTTAGATCTCGATAAGACACGAGTTATCTTAAATAAATAATAGTTTTAAAAAACTAATAGAACACGCTTTAATAGCAAACCGAACTAAAATGTAAAAAATAATATAATGCAATAATACAATGCAAAAAAGCGTGGGGTGCTTATTACTATGAAATATTTATACCAGTTGATATCATGCACCCCACGCTTTTTGTATTGTATTTCTGGAACCCACAGATACCGATTTTCAGTCTAATCCGACGATAATTGATAAAACCTATCCATGCTGACGCCGCAATTTTGAATTTTTAAGTTTTGATGACATATTTGTTTTCTACTTTCCTTTGATACCCATATCAAGGGGGTTGTAAATAAAATGATAATTCGCCATCTTAGGACTACGGCCATTTTGAACATATGAAATTGAGTATACTGTATTGTATTGTCATCAGAGCTACACACAATTGCCAAGTTTCATGATGATACAACAATTAGAAGTTGATGAAAATTACGTTGAAAGATTCCGTTACATTGATAGATTGATAGACACAGGTGACGCTAATAAAAGCGTGTTAAAAATGTGACCACATGCTTACTTGATTATTTTTAAAGTTATTTAACAATGACTGTTTATATAAAATGTAAATATTTTCAGAAACAAAAAATTCGGATATGTGAAACATTATTTGAGTTATCAGATGCTGTAGATAATATTAGTGTGATTACGGGGCTAAGTCATTCAATAAATATGTATAGGGGTGCATTTAGGTTGTTCTCAGCGAATGTAATTCAAATCTATTAGACACTAGGATAAACGATAAAAGTGGATAATACAGTCTAACCGTTCATTCGTACACCTCTTTAATACTTTCAAATTGTTTACGTTCGAGAGTGTTTAATATGTATTAATTTATATCGATACACAATTTCGTCATACCAGCTTTCCTCACTCATTTGTAGAAAACTGTTTTTTATCATTCATCGTTCATTTATCGTTCATTCTTACTCCTATTTAATACTTTCAAATTGTTTACGTTGGAGAGTAGAATGTTTAACATGTATTAATTTATATCGATATACAATTTCGTCATACTAGCTTTCCTCACTCATTTGTAGAAAACTGTATTTTATCATTCATCGTTCATTCTTACTCCTGTTTAATACTTTCGAATTGTTTACGTTGGACAGTGTTTAATGTATATTAATTTATATCGATACATAATTTAGTCATGCCAGCTTTCCTCACTCATTTGTAGAAAACTGTTTTTTATCATCCATCGTTCATGTATCGTTCATTCTTACTCCTGTTTAATACTTTCAAATTGCTTACGTTCGAAAGTAGAGTGTTAAACATGTATTAATTTATATCAATACACAATTTCGTCATGCTAGTTTGCCTCACTCATTTGTAGAAAACTGTTTTTTATCATCCATCGCTCATTTATCGTTAATTCTTACTCCTGTTTAATACTTTCAAATTGTTTACGTTGGAGAGTGGAGTGTTAAACATGTATTAATTTATATCTATACACAATTTCGTCATACCAGCTTTCCTCACTCATTTGTAGAAAACTGTTTTTTATCATTCATCCTTCATTCTTACTCCTGTTTAATACTTTCAAATTGTTTACGTTGGAGAGTAGAGTATTTAACATGTATTAATTTACATCAATAAAAAATTTCGTCATACCAGCTTTCCTCACTCATTTGTAGAAAATTGTTTTTTATCATTCATCGTTCATTTATCGTTCATTATTACTCCTGTCTAATACTTACGTTGGGGAGCTTATAAGCAACAGTATATCTGTAAATCACTGCGGCATTTTTTTCGTTCCATCTTGAATGACGATAGTTTACATCCTTTCTGGGGGTGTTACTTAATAACATTGATGAGTTTCAAACTCTAAGGGTACAACATGATTTTTGCCAAGCACACCATCCATAAAAATGTAAATCCGATTAGTTTCTTTCTGTTTTTCCAGCATCAAACGACACCCATATCACCCGATCCCGAGGGTATCCAGCAAACAACCAACTAGGTACCCTTACCCTAGCCCATGCCGGCCTTCGACGCTAAAACAAGCGTCCTTGGCCGAGCACAATCCTTGAGCTACACAGCCCAAAACTTCCTTCCGACGAAATTGGAGCTCATGATGCCAATTGGCACCCTGGGCTCCGACTAGTCACACACCCCCAAACCCTTCCAAACTCCGAGAGGGTGCGGCAACAGCCGTTCCCTCTCACGACAGACGAAGGACGCTCCCGGGAGCCGACATGCCAGCGAAGAAAGAAACTCAAGACAGAAGAGCCCCTAATCATCCGAGACCGTCATCAAAGTCAAGAATATTAGCGAGCATCCTACGGACATAGGGGTGACATGTCGCAACCCCGTGGGGGTGGTTTTCAAGCACAGCGTTGAACATAGTCTAGTTTCTTCTCACTTCAACACAACGCAGATGTTTCGAATTTTGTACCTTTACCTGAAGTATCGGAACTTTTATTAATATTGTTCAATGCTTTTGGAAAACATAGTAAAAATAAACACTGCCTAAGGAATCACTACTTCCACATCCATTTGCCATCTGTCTTTTGAAAAGAAAGCATCTTGACTATATTTACTCTCTAATATGTCGAAATAATTGGTCATAGAATTTTAATAATATATTTGAGGCACATGTCATAAAAAAATTGAAGTATTGTCTTCTACCTTGTACGATAAAAATAAAGTTTCTGGACTCTTTTTAGCTTGCTTTGCTGATTCTTTCATATTTAGGTGTACCAAATCCCAAGTTATCGTACTCTTACCAGCTTGCTTTAATAATTGTACCCCTATTTACGCGAATTCTTCACCGGAATTAGCGCAAAATATAATCTTGTTCCAGATCTGGTCATGGTGCATATGTGTACCAAACCTGGAAGTTACCTTAAATCGTTCCTGAGAAAACATGCGCACAAAATCAAGTTACAGACTGACAGAAATGCAGAAATATCTTTTTGCTCAATTTTAAAATCTCGACGTTTTATGGTAGAATGCCATAAAACTTATTTCAACAAAGAAAAAAATTAAATTTTTTTCACGATTCTACACTTCCACTCCATTACGTTGATGTGGAAGTACTGTTTTTAATGAATTTGTTAAGAAAAATTTTAAAATAATGAAATCTTAATAGTTAGGCCTTTCACTTGCCTAAATTAAATCAGGAAATTTGAAAGGAGGTGGGTAAAGTTCGGCCTTTCTTCAACCAGCAGAATCATGAAAATAAAAAGTTATTATTTGAGCCTTCTTTTAAATTTGTTTTTAGTTTAAGTGTTCAAAATTATGTTGAAATAAAATTGGTATAAGATATCTTACAGTAAGTTGCATTAAAAATGTCTCAAGCATAGCATATTTGTTGGTTCTCTAACATGCTCGACATTTTTCGAGCTTTCAATGATATTTCATTATAAAGCGCACCACGAACCACTACAAATTATTTAGTAATAATAGTTTATAAGCTTCTTTCTAAGCGTGAAATTACTGTGGTTCATTTAGCTCTTTGTAATGAAAAAGTCCTTGAAAATTCGAAAAAACGTCGAAAGTGCAAGAAAATCAACAAACATGCTCGGTTTGAGAAATTTTTAATGCGACTCACTGCAGGGTAACTAATATCAATTTTATCTAAACATAATGATTGTGATGGGCGCAAAAACGCCGATCTTTACCTACCCCCTTTTTACATTTTGACCTACAAAAGGTCGGAAAATATTTTTTTAGTACCAACTCCCCGAGCTGCTTACATATGAAATTCCGTATTTTAAGCTATAATAGTTTCAAAGATAAACCGCTGTGACAGACATTTCACGTGAATCGTGAAGTAATATTTGAAATTCAAGTAGGATGGGCACTCATCGGGACCACCGACTTTGTTGTCTGTGACAAACAGCCGTCACCGTATATAATTAGAACACTGAAGACGCCTTTTTAGTGAAATCCTAATTAAAACTTAAACGAGTTGTAGTTTAAAACAAAGTAGCCAGCGTTATTTTAATTTATATAAGAAAATATACGTATAACTTTTAGTACACCCGATGGCATAATTAGGTACTATTTTCTTAAAAGCACCAACTTCAGAAATTAAGCAGCGAATTAAAGAATACTAAATTATATTATAAGAGAAACAGAAATGTCTTGAATTTTTTCCTACTAAGAAAATATGCACGTTTTTAAAGGGCTCTCTTAAGGAAGAAGCCGTGTTTTCATAGTTCAGTTCAGTCAACATTTTTTATTGTGAAGGATTTTATTGCTGGAGGCAAATTGTTTGGCCTCGGCTGTATTCATACATAGTTCATAATGTTCTGGTTCGGAGTACGAGAAATTGAGGTATACCGTGAAAAAATTACACATAATTTATAACTTTACATAGAGCCTTCCATTACCCATTGTTGCCTGAAAGGATATACACATACACACAGTCTTTAAAACAGGACGATCTAAAAAATCAACAAAGAAGAATGGAATTTTTCAGTACAAACATGTATGTCTAATTTGCCATCACTGAAAAATATTAATATAAAATGTTCCATCTAAGAATTTTGAATAAGGGTCAATTAGAATGAATCCTTCTCATGAAGATAAGACAGAAAGTTTACTTATGTAAATATCCCAACCAGCTTTTTTATAATTTAAATATTTTACGATATTTTGATTTACTGACATTTTATTAATGCCTATAAAAGGCGAGTTGAATGTATTAGAGTTTCAGAAAATACTATTTCGCTGTTTACAATTGAAATTTTTATAAAATCATTTAAACGTGTCTGTAGCAAAATTAAGAAATATCTTATAGCGCAGATAAGCCATTACCTTAGAAAAGTTTCCGTGACTAACTTATAAAATATTAAAGCTTATGAAATTAAACTGTTTTACAGCGCTCTCTTTTTAGGGTTCAGTAGCATTTCCAGCAATGGTTATAAATATAATTATTAGATATAATATATACTTATTTCTTATCTTATAAAACAGTTATATTGAAGATCTGTTTGTAACAATTTTGCTTTTAAGAATAAATTACTGTTCCAGAGTATGTTATATAATTATTATACATATAGCGGTATAGTCTGCTGTAATATGGAAACAGCAACAAAGTTATTACAAGTTATTAAATTTGAGTAAGCGCTGTATATCTAATGAAAAACATCGTGGTTGAATGAGAGAGCCAGTGAAGAGAAAGAAAAAACAATATTTGTCTATTTGATTGGCAAAATCACCAAAATAACGTCCACATTACACAGATATAATAAAAAGTAGGTAATATTTATGCAACTGCAAGCAATCGATAACACCCATTTTGTTCAAACTCGTACAATCGGGGTAACTCCGGTGTATAGTTGACTACATATATTTATTGCACATAAAAACCTTCAAAACTTTGCCGTTTACATATAAAGGGGAGAGCGGAGCATGCTGCAGTTTTCTAGATCATGTTGAATCGTAAATATAATATATTGCTTAATACATAGAACATCCTTATTCCCATGTAAAGTAAAGATTTGGTTTTTATTTCCCTGTGCGCTTGAAACATAAGATACATCTTCTCAATAAGACAATTATATTATATTTATTTAGATAGAAAAGTATTTCTAATAAAAAGACGTTAAACACACTTTGACTCTGATGTTGTGTGGCTGCTATTCTTTTATTTTTAACAAATATAGACTTTATCTGCCCCTACCACTGACATTTCGTTCCGTGAACGGACGCTAAATCTATATAATGTATAGTAGAAATTTTATATGCAATGTAAGATGAAATTTGAAATTGAGATAAAGTACGCTGATTTTCTAGTAATCTACGTGACCGTACCTTTAAGTAGTAAAACAGGTAGGTATAATTAATTATTCTAATATAAAAAATTTATCGAGAATTTACAGTAAACCTCTAATTTTAAATTACATAGCCGTTCAGTAGAAACATTTGAGATCATCAATAATTTACTGTCAATTATCTTCGACAAATGCGCTTTAAATCTGGGAAAATCACTTGAATCGGCAAGGTGTAGTTGTTTACTTCTGAAGGAAAATAGCCATTAAAGGAGAAATCCTTTAGTAATAAAACGAAACGAGTTTTCCATTTATTGATTGACTAATACGAGCAAAAGTAAATTTATTTTTAGACATATATGGATTTGCGAAAATATTGCCATAGAGATAAATCTCGAAACCCATAAAACAAGTAACAAGTCTAATGGTAGAAAATACATACTTAAGCTACAAAAGCTTGCGTCCATATTCTTAAACGCAATTTATGTTTATAATGAAAAGGCTATATACAGACTGTCTATTTTACGAGGGCCACACCAAATATCTCGCTTAATATCTATTGTAGAAGAATAAAGTTTTAGAAACAGTTATCCCATTTTTTGTGAGCTATATTTCAGTAAAAAGAAATTTGAAATCCATAGCCTACTTTATGAGATATATTACAAAAACCTGAAAAATAGGAAAACCACAAACGGTTATAGCTTCCTTATTTGAGGAGATACGAAAAAAGTTAAAGGAATGAAAGTTGACGGCAAAGACAATAAGAATAATAACGTGTAACAGAGCGGAGCATGCTGCAGTTTTCTAGATCATGTTGAATCGTAAATATAATGTATTGCTTAATACATAGAACATCCTTATTCTCATGTAAAGTAAAGTTTTGGTTTTTATTTCCCTGTGCGCTTCTCAATAAGACAATTATATTCTATTTATTTAGATAGAAAAGTATTTCTAATAGAAAGACGTTAAACACACTTTGACTCTGATGTTGTGTGGCTGCTATTCTTTTATTTTTAACAAATATGAACTTTATCTGCCCCTACCACTGACATTTCGTTCCGTGAACGGACGCTAAATCTATATAATGTATAGTAGAAATTTTATATGCAATGTAAGATGAAATTTGAAATTGAGATAAAGTACGCTGATTTTCTAGTAATCTACGTGACCGTACCTTTAAGTAGTAAAACAGGTAGGTATAATTCATTATTCTAATATAAAAAATTTATCGAGAATTTACAGTAAACCTCTAATTTTAAATTACATAGCCGTTCAGTAGAAACATTTGAGATCATCAATAATTTACTGTCAATTATCTTCGACAAATGCGCTTTAAATCTGGGAAAATCACTTGAATCGGCAAGGTGTAGTTGTTTACTTCTGAAGGAAAATAGCCATTAAAGGAGAAATCCTTTAGTAATAAAACGAAACGAATTTTCCATTTATTGATTGACTAATACGAGCAAAAGTAAATTTATTTTTAGACATATATGGATTTGCGAAAATATTGCCATAGAGATAAATCTCGAAACCCATAAAACAAGTAACAAGTCTAATGGTAGAAAATACATACTTAAGCTACAAAAGCTTGCGTCCATATTCTTAAACGCAATTTATGTTTATAATGAAAAGGCTATATACAGACTGTCTATTTTACGAGGGCCACACCAAATATCTCGCTTAATATCTATTGTAGAAGAATAAAGTTTTAGAAACAGTTATCCCATTTTTTGTGAGCTATATTTCAGTAAAAAGAAATTTGAAATCCATAGCCTACTTTATGAGATATATTACAAAAACCTGAAAAATAGGAAAACCACAAACGCTTATAGCTTCCTTATTTGAGGAGATACGAAAAAAGTTTAAGGAATGAAAGTTGACGGCAAAGACAATAAGAATAATAACGTGTAACAAAAAAATCGAAAAATGCAGTTGGCTTTGACATACGCTATTGTGCAAAAATGAAAAATACATATCTCAAAGTAGGCCATGACGCCATTAATTCCGTTATTTTTTTCTCATTCCAACGATATAAAACATGTCACAGAAATTTTAACCGATAGTGTCAATATTTAATATTTTACGAATACCACAATTCATATAATTGAATCGTAACAATCAGCTGTGCCATAATTAGTGAAAAACAATGTATACAGTTATTAATAAATTTGACAGATTGTCACTGTTGTATGTTGTATGTTGCGTTGTCGAGTTCTAAGACAAATTTTATATCAGTAATTCTGGTGTATACCAATAATAACAAATTCGATATGATTAGCATTTATTGTCAGTGCAATTTTGACGCTGAGATGGCAGTCACGGTTTACGGAGATAGATTTCCAGATGCTCCGCAGCCAAATCGAACTATGTTTAGGAAGTTAGTTCAAAATCTAAAAACGCACGGTTCATTTTCAAAAAAAGTAGTAAGGCGAGCGCATGTTGCGGATAATGTAAGAAAAGTGAATAGAGTAACGAATTATGTTAACCAAAATGAGGAAACCTCTTTGAGACAAATTCAGAGAAACTGTCGCATAAAAAAAGACAGTGCAAGAAAAATATTGAAAAAAAACGGATTTCGATGCTACAAAATGAGGAAAGTTCAACATTTAAATGAGGGAGATAAGCCAAGGAGAGTAAGATTTTGTAGATGGTTATTAAATAAGAAAAGGAATGACGCGCTGATATGTAGCAAAATTCTTTGGTCGGACGAATCAAATTTTTCTAATACTTAATGGATTTTTCAATAGAAATATGCATTATAAGTGGACACGAGAAAATACACATTGGTGCAGAGAGACTGCTTTCCAAGAAAGATTTTCTACGAATGTTTGGTTGGGTCTTTTAGGGACTAAAGTAATTGGACCTTATTTTTATGATGGCAAATTAACCGCTCGTAGATACCTTAATTTCCTGCAAAACGAATTTCAAGATTTTCTTTATGAATTAACAGTGGCAGAAAGATTAAATTATTCATATTTTCAACAAGATGGGGCTCCACCTCACACTGCTGTAATATATACAAATTATTTAAATCGAGTTATGCGAGATAGCTGGATAGGCACCTATGGACCCATTCTATGGCCAGCTCGATCACCAGATATTACTCCCTTGGATTTTTTCGTCTGGGGTTACATTAAAGACAAGGTATTTCAAACTGCCCCTGAAAATATTGAGGACATCAAAACCAGAATTCGAAACGCATGTGAGGCAATTACTCCTGAAATGCTCCAAAATGTAATGCGTGACGTGTCTCGTAGCGCACGTTTATGTGTCAAAATGCATGGTGCACAATTTGAGCATTTGTAGTTAGAAAAATAAATACACACAATTTCTTTTCAATATAGTAGTAGGTAGTACTGTTATACATAGTTTTTCGTTTTTTTCTTTGGATGTTCGTTTTGTACTTGTATTTTTATTTATGAGATATTTATTGGTTTGTATTAAATTGTAATAAATAATTACGGAATTATAATTATTATAAAGCGAATTTTTACTATTATGGCACAGCTGATTGTTACGATTCAATTATATGAATTGTGGTATTCGTAAAATATTAAATATTGACACTATCGGTTAAAATTTCTGTGACATGTTTTATATCGTTGGAATGAGAAAAAAATAACGGAATTAATGGCGTCATGGCCTACTTTGAGATATGTATTTTTCATTCATTCATTCAACAGCGTATGTCAAAGCAAACTGCATTTTTCGATTTTTTTGTTACACGTTATTATTCTTATTGTCTTTGCCGTCAACTTTCATTCCTTTAACTTTTTTCGTATCTCCTCAAATAAGGAAGCTATAACCGTTTGTGGTTTTCCTATTTTTCAGGTTTTTGTAATATATCTCATAAAGTAGGTTATGGATTTCAAATTTCTTTTTACTGAAATATAGCTCACAAAAAATGGGATAACTATTTCTAAAACTTTATTCTTCTACAATAGATATTAAGCGAGATATTTGGTGTGGCCCTCGTAAAATAGACAGTCTGTATATATTTATATGAATATTTATGATAAATATAAGTACGTTCTTCTTTTCATTTCCATCAACGTAGTGGAGTGGAAGTATGGTAATTGCAAAAGAATTATCGCAATTTTTCTTTGTTTGGCAGGTTTAGAATATCATGAAGTGCCGAAATTTTAAATTTGAGCGAAAAGAATGTCGGTCTATCGGTTGGTCGGTCTGTCTATAATTTCTCTTGTGCTCACGTTTTCTATGGAAAGGTTTAAGGATTTACTTGAAATTTGGTACACATATGTATAATAATGAGATCTAGAACTAGTTTATATTTTTACCTTACTTCGGTGAGAAGTTAGAGGATAAATAGCAACAAATAAGGTAAAATAAGTAACTGAAGCTGATAAGGGTCCATATAATATACATTTGCCACCTCCCATCGCCATCTCCAATTTCATATATATAAAACTGAGATATTCACTTGGGTACACGTATGTACTAGTACTACACTGACGTATAGACTAGATTATATTTTGAGATAATTCCGTTGAAAGGTTGGGGCTAAATAGGAGTAAATAGGGGAAAGTGAGTAAAGCGAGCTAATAAGAGTCTAGAAATTTGGGATGTAATGTATATACTGGAAGCCAAAGCCCTCATTACTACCTCACAGCCAATGATTTCAAATATTGTATTATTAAATTTGTATGAGCAATTATTCCCACTTACTAGTGTACAAATAAGACAATTAAATAAATAAAATTTAAAAAAATTATAATATCAAGATGCTTTTGTTTAAAGAGACTTGGATTTGGAATCTGGATGTAGAAGTAGTGATTCCTTAGGCAGCGGTTTTTTCAAGGTGCAATAAATTACAAAATTTTTATTGATAAAAATCTAATTGATTATTGTACCACTTTATGGTTATCCAACACATATTTCAATATGGTAGGTGAGTGCTTTCAATAGACCATAAAAATTCAAAAGGAGATTATTCTCAATTTGATCCCTGAGTATGTTTTGTTTTCCTTGTATGTACATTGATTTCTCTGGGATGGTATTTCCACTAAATCTTTTGCAAACTGTAGAGTATGACTCACCTGTGGTCCCATATTGTTTTCATACAGCTATGTTTTAATATAAGAAGAGCAAAGATTGAAGGAAAGTACTCTTTATTCGAGAATATGCAAAGTTATGGCGCAGTCGTCGATTCAAGTTAAATAGGAATGTTTGGAGGGGCTGATACTAAGTCTGATACCAAAAGTTAGAGAATTTGATTGTGCTGCCATGATTCCATAACTTTTGTAGATTTACATGAAATTGGGATACTAAAAGGAATTAAATATATAACCGCCTTCAAACAATACAAGTACACTAATAATGATAAAATAATATTTCACTATTCAGCAGAGGGTGAGCCAAATAGGAATCGTGGATAGGTGGGCTATTTAGAAGTTAGTTAGCCCTAATGACCTATATCCAAAGTATCACCGTTTTTGAGATATTACTTCTTTTTGAAAATTTCCCTCAAATCAGCCTTATAACATTTTTTTTATGGCTGTGTTGCAACAATTGAAAATAATTTTTATTATTTTCTGAAATGTGTATCTGTATGTGTATCTGTGTTCTAACAAAATCATAGGGAACACTGATAATTTAGGAAAGAAATTATTAAGAGCTAATAGAGTTCAAGAAGACAGGCCTATTGTTTCTCAAAATGACGGTTGTCTGGCACACTACAGAAAAACCGTCAGTGAGCACTTAGATAATGTATTTCCCAATTCGTGGATTTGTAGAGGTGGCCCTATTCCATAGTTCGTACGGTCCCCAGACCTGACACCTCTTGATTCACACGTCTGGGGACGGGCTAAAGGACTTGTGTACTCACAAGACATTCACAACCAAAACCAGTTAATTGAAAGAATTAACGCTGCTTTCGCAACGATGAGAGAAGAGATGCGGCCCCGTACAACAACGGTAGAAATCCGAAGATGTCGCGCATGTATAAGAAATGGGAGAGCGCAATTTGAGCAAAATTTATGAATAAAAATTTTACAAAAACTTTTGTTTGTTTTTACTTTAGTTTCCCTTAATGTAACTCAGACAGATATTCTTTTAAACAAATTACCATAAATTTTCTAATGTTATTTAAAAAGTTTTCATTGCATATGGCGTACGGTTAAAAATTATATTATAAGGAGAAGTTTTTGAAAGCATTTGAACATCTTGATAGCTCTTTCTTTTTTTGCAAATTCAAGGGAAGGTTGAACTTTATGATCCTTTCTACCAATTCTGGGGACTCTATTAGCTCTTAATAATTTTTTTCTTTAATTATATCAATGTTCCATATGGTTTTGTTAGAACACAGATACGTTGCAGAAAATACTGAAAATTATTTTCAACTGTTACAACCATAAAAAAATTGTTGTACAAGCTAAAAGGCTGATTTGAGGGAAATATTAAAAAATAATAATAATAATAATATCTCAAAAACCGTGATACTTTGGATAAAGGTCATTAGGGTTAACTAACCTCTAAATGGCCCCACCCGTCCACCATTCCCGCTTGGCACACCCTCTGACGTACACCCTGTATATTATGTATAATTATTATAAAAAAGAATTAAAAATCGCATCCCTCGGATGGTTAAAGTGGGTTGTGAGTTATCATACAAAATACAATTAAACACGTTTTCTCCTTTAATCAGCTAGAAATTAGTTTTCTTCGGCTATTTGCTAAAAACTATAGCAATGCTTTCTGATTTTACAGCAAACGGACAAAAATTACTATTTTTAATATTTATTTAGCTTACAACTGTTTTGATTTTAAATAGCAAGTTACCCTGTATTGCCAATGTCAATATATACCGAAATATACTCACCATGCATAAATATTTATTCCCTGTGATATTGACAAAGCGTATTTACAAATGGATATTCTCTGTCATTCAATACACATTTTGATTCGTTTAAAATATAAACATCAACAAAATTTGCGCTGTTCATAGTTTCCAGAAATATTTAGGAAAGTACAAGATTGCTTTTAATTAAGTAATAAGTTCTAAAATCATATTTCTACCAAATTAGGGTTTCAGTAGATATTGCTAATAATTACGTGTATCGACATATGAAATCTGAAATATGATAACAACGGCAATATTTTCATGTGAAATATTGTATAGCCACTACCATTCTAACTATATTCACCTGTAAACACTGTTATTTAAAAAAAAATGCAGTGACTTTAAATAATTAAATGATTATATATTCAAATCATTTTCTTTATAATAACTACTTGTTTAAAAAATAACGACGATCTGTAACATCGAAGAGAGTAATTTAAACAAATTCTTCATAAAACTATTACAAATTTCTGTCAATATAAATTTCTTTAGCTTCTAGTTCAAAGCTACCATCACTTGCTACTCTACTGATAGCATCTAATGCATTTTGGATATTTTTTAAGAAATATCAAATGAAATGCATTGTAAAAATATTTTATTGCAATAAACCAGCACTGAAGTAAATTCCAATTGAGACCGAGAGACTACCTTCATCTGAAGGTACACAACTACCATCTGCAGAACATTTTCGGTCTTATTAGGTCTCGTCAGTTCATAACAGGAAGCTACGTGCCCTACTGTGACTAGTCGGCGACAACGTAATTAAGTAAACATTTATTTCCCACTATTATCACAATAATTAAAATAGGTGATGTCAATATACTTATAATGTGACAACAAAGAGACCTACTTATAGCTAGGGAGGTGGTGGCAATATGGGTATATGATTTCATTGTAGTTAGCAATAACATGGAATGAAGGTGCTGATTTGGCACCCACGAGCTCCAAGAATTCGTATGCTTTGCTACTTTGCTACTTTCATTCGCAAATAAGCTCCTAAGTTTACATGTGAATTTTCCAGAGAACCTAGAATTTCATGATGATATGCTGTGGAATGCAGGTTTGTAATTTTTACAAGTTCACATATCTCCTTAAAAATTGTAGCTAAAAATTCAGTGCCTTGATTTGAAATAATTGCATTCGGTATGCCATAGCTCAAAAAAAATTATCTACAAAAGCCTTGCTACTGTACGGGCTTCTTTATTTTGTAAGGGGTAAGCCTCTACAAAATTAGTCAACTCGCATTGCAAAGTTAAAATATATCGATTGTTTTCTGAATCTACCTCCAAAGGTCCTACTAAATCTAAAAAAACTTTTGAAATTCTGAACAAGCGGTACTTGTAACCGTCATGGGTTCTTTGTTTGGGTTTGTGTTTAAAGTGTTGACAATCATCACAACTCTACAAATTTCTCAATATGTTTACGGAAACCTCCCCAAAAAGAATGTTTTACTTCCCTCGCATACCGAAGGGAAGTATTGTATTCGAGAAAAAATCACCCTCCGAGATTTTTTCGGATTCTGACGTTTCAGAACACGTAGATTACGAAAATATAGGTTTTTCAATTCCGTCACTCTGTCTGTCTGTCTGTCTGTCTGTTGGTGCATTTACTAAAAAACTAGTTGACGGAGAGCAGTCAAATTTGGCAGGTAGTTGACGCTACTGTCAGCGAAGAAATGGTAGAAATTTCACTGGAAATTATACAGGGTGGACCGTCTAAACGGAATAAATAGTGAAAAAAAATTTTTTTTGCTCAAATTTAAAATTTCCACGTTTCATGACGCGCTAAACCTATTTCAGAAAAAAAAATTTTTTGAAAATTCTTTTCAAACATTTTTGAAAAAATCGGTAAAGTTATTTACACAGAACTTCCCTCGTTATTTGTGCATGGCGGTCACTCTAAAACGTTATTAATTACGAAATGACATTGAGAATACAGATCGGAATATAGTTATTGCTTAATAGCAATAACTATATTCCGATCTGTATTGTCAGGTTTTTTTGTAATAATTTACAAAAAAACCTGATAACTTTTGGTAAAAAAAATATACAGAGTGCTCATCCAACAGCAAAAGTTCAATACTAAATAACAGGTGCCAAATATGGAAGGCTTGCGCAAATACCTTTACAAATGTCCACCATGACTGAATTATTTCTTGGAATAGCATCTCAAATGGGATTATTCAATAGAAGTATATAATAGGTGCATATGCCAAATATTATTGCCATCTGTCACATTTTCAATTCCACATTCACGTAATGGAGTGGAAGTATAGTGGTGGTTAAAAAATATAAAAAATTTTCAAAACTTTTTTTTTTGAATAGGTTTAGAATGTCACGAAACGCAAAAATTTTAAATTTGAAAAAAAAATATTTCGTCTATTCTATAATAGTGATAAATAGATTACCTAAACATGTTTTCAAATTTTTTTAAAATTTTTCAAAAACATTTAAATTTGTTTGAATAATTTTAGAATGCCATGGAAACGTGGAAATTTTAAATCTGAACAAAGAAAAAAAAATCCATCTATTTTAGTTGTAAAATTTTTTTCGAAATTTTTTACAAATTTTCAATTTTTTTTTTTAAATAGATTTAGAGCGCTATGAAACGTGGAAATTTAAAATTTTAAGAAACAAAAATTCCATCTATTTTAGTGGTAAAAATGTTTTCAAAAATGTTGGTAAAAAATTTTCAAACATTTTTTTTCTTTTAAATAGGTTTGGAATGCCATGAAACCTGGAAATTTTAAATTTGAACAAAGAAAAAAAATTTTTTAGTGGTAAAAATTTTTTCAAAAATGTGAAAAAAAATTTTCAAAATTTTTTTTTTTCAGAAATAGGTTTAGCGTGCCATGAAACGTGGAAATTTTAAATTTGAGCAAAATAAATGTTTTTTCATCTTGGTAATAATTTTTTCAAAAATGGTGAAAAAAATGTTCAAAATTTTTTTTTCCCGAAATAGGATTAGCGCGTCATGAAACGTGGAAATTTTAAATTTGAGCAAAAAAAATGTTTTTTCATCTTGGTAAAAATTTTTTCAAAAATGTTGGTGAAAAAAATTTTCAAAATTTTTTTTCCGAAATAGGATTAGCGCGTCATGAAACGTGGAAATTTTAAATTTGAGCGAAAAAAAATTTTTTTCACTATTTATTCCGTTTAGACGGTCCACCCTGTATATTTTCCAGTGAAATTTCTACCATTTCTGCGCTGACAGTAGCGTCAACTTCCTACCAAATTTGACTGCTCTCCGTAAAGTAGTTTTTTAGTAAATGCACCAACAGACAGACAGACAGACAGACAGACAGACAGACAGACCGACAGACAGACAGACAGACAGACAGACTGACGGAATTGAAAAACCTATATTTTCGTAATGTCCGTGATCTGAAACGTCAGAATCCGTAAATATCTCGGAGGGTGATTTTTTCTCGAATACAATACTTCCCTTCGGTATGCGAGGGAAGTAAAAATTTTTACCAAGATGAAAAAAATTTTTTTTTGCTCAAATTTAAAATTTCTACGTTTCATGCCACGCTTAACCTATTTCAGGAAAAAAAAATTTGAAAATTTTTTCACCAATATTTCTGAAAAAATTTTTACTACTAAAATGAAATAATTTTTTTTTCTTTCTTCAAATTTAAAATTTCCACGTTTCATGGCATTCTAAGCACGATTCAAAAAAAAAAAATTTGAAATTTTTACTTCCCTCGCATACCGAAGGGAAGTATTGTATTCGAGAAAAAATCACCCTCCGAGATTTTTTCGGATTCTGACGTTTCAGAACACGTAGATTACGAAAATATAGGTTTTTCAATTCCGTCAGTCTGTCTGTCTGTCTGTCCGTCTGTTGGTGCATTTACTAAAAAACTACTTGACGGAGAGCAGTGAAATTTGGCAGGTAGTTGACGCTACTGTCAGCGCAGAAATGGTAGAAATTTCACAGGAAAATATACAGGGTGGACCGTCTAAACGGAATAAATAGTGAAAAAAAATTTTTTTTCGCTCAAATTTAAAATTTCCACGTTTCATTACGCGCTAATCCTATTTCGGGAAAAAAAAATTTTGAAAATTTTTTTCACCAACATTTTTGAAAAAATTTTTACCAAGATAAAAAAAAGTTTTTTTTGTTCAAATTTAAAATTTCCACGTTTCATGACACGCTAAACCTATTTCTGAAAAAAAAAAATTGGTAAAGTTATTTACACAGAACTTCCCTCGTTATTTGTGCATGACAGTCACTCAAAAAAATTATTAATTACGAAATGACATTGGGAATAATAATCGGAATATAATTATTGGTATTATTACAAATAAAACCTGATAACTTTTGGTCAAAAAAATTACAGAGTGTTCATCCAACAGCAAAAGTTCAATATACTAAATAACAGGTGCCAAATATGGAAGGCTTGCGCAAATACCTTTATAAATGTCCACCATGACTCAATTATTTCTTGGGATGCCATTTTTCAATAAAAGTATATAATAGGATATGCCAAATATTATTGCCATCTCACATTTTCAATCCCACATTCACGTAATGGAGTGGAAGTATACTGGTGATTAAAATATAGAACAAATTTTCAAAAATGTTTTCTGTCTATTCTAGTGTTAAATTTTTTTCCAAATTGGTGAAAATATGTTGCAAATTTTTTTTTCCGAAATAGGTTCAGAATGTTATGAAACGTGGACATTTTAAATTTGAGCAAAAAAATATTTCGTCTGCTCTATAATGGTGATAAATAGATTGCTAAAACATGTTTTCATTTTTTTTAAATTTTTCTAAAACATTTTTAAATTTGTTTTAATAAATTTGGAATGCCATGGAAACGTGGAAATTTTAAATCGGAAAAAAAATTCCATCTATTTGTGGTAAAATTTTTTTTAATTTTTCTTTAAATAGATTTAGAACGCTATGAAACGTGGAAATTTTAAATTTTGAGAAAAAAAAAATTCATCTATTTTGGTGGTAAAAATTTTTTAAAAAATGTTGGTAAAAAATTTTCAATTTTTTTTTTCTTTTAAATAGGTTTAGAATGCCATGAAACGTGGAAATTCTAAATTTGAACAAAGAAAAAATTTTTTTTTAGTGGTAAAAATTTGTTCAAAAATGATTGAAAAAAATTTTCAAAACATTTTTTTTTTCTGAAATAGGTTTAGCGCGTCATGAAACGTGGAAATTTTAAATTTGAGCAAAAAAAAATTTTTTCACTATTTATTTTTTCACTATATACAGGGTGGACCGTCTAAAGACGGTCCACCCTGTATATTTTTCAGTGAAAATTCTACCAGCTCTTCGCTGACAGCAGGGTTAACTACCTACCAAATTTGACTGCTCTCCGTCAAGTAGTTTTTTAGTTAATGCACCAACAGACAGACAGACAGACGGAATTGAAAAACCTATATTTTCGGAATCTACGTGTTCTGAAACGTCAGAATCCGAAAAAATCTCGGAGGGTGATTTTTTCTCGAAT
This sequence comes from Stenurella melanura, assembly GCA_963583905.1. Taxonomy (NCBI): domain Eukaryota; kingdom Metazoa; phylum Arthropoda; class Insecta; order Coleoptera; family Cerambycidae; genus Stenurella; species Stenurella melanura. The sequence continues at coordinate 78,816,154 of OY757310.1, read as the reverse complement.
ACAATACTTCCCTTCGGTATGCGAGGGAAGTAATATACATTATTTTTTAATTTTAAACGTTTTTCATCACTACTATAGAAAAGAAGGAAACTTTCCTTTTTGCTCAAATTTAAAATGTTTGACATTTTAAACCTATTTCAGAAGAAACTCCATTACGTGAATGTTGGATTGAAAATGTGACAGATGGCAATAATATCTGGCATATGCACCTAATATACTTTTATTGAAAAATGTACAGGGTGGTCATGAAAAGAAATAATTTAGTCATGGTGGACATTTGTACAGGTATTTGCGCAAGCCTGCCATGTGTGGCACCTGCTATTTAGTATTGAACTATTGCTGTTGGATGAGCAATCTGTATATTTTTTTGACCAAAACTTAAGTTTTCTTTGTAATAATAGCAATAACTATATTCCGATTATTATTCTCAATGTCATTTCGTAATTATTAATTTTTTAGAGTGCAGAAATAACAAGGGAAGTTCTGTGTAAATACCTTTACCGATTTTTTTTCTTTGTTCAGATTTTAACTATCCACGTTTCCATGACATTCTAAAACTATTCAAACAAATTTAAAAATGTTTTTGAAGAATTTAAAAAAAAAATTGAAAACATTTTTAATCCATTTATGTATCACTACTATAGAACAGAGGAAAATTTTTTTTTTTTGCTCAAATTTAAAATTTCCACGTTTCATGATATTCCAAACCAATTTCGGAAAAAAAATTGCAACATTTTGTTACCAGTTTGGAAAAAAATTTAACACTAGAATGCTCAAATTTTAATGACATTCTAAACCTAGGTATTTCAGAAGAAAAATTTTGAAAATTTTTTTCACCAACATTTTCAAAAGGTTTTTACCACTAAAATAGATCGATTTTTTTTTATTTGCTCAAATTTAAAATTTTCACGTTTCTTAGCATTCTAAACCTATTTTAAAAAATATGTAATTTCTAATTTCTAAACTTTTTTTGGCACTACTATAAAACAGAAGGAAACTTTCCTTTTTGCTCAAATTTAAAATTTCTACGTTTGACATTTTAAACCTATTTCAGAAGAAAAAATTTTGAAAATTATTTTACCAACATCTTTGAAAAATTTTAAAAAAATGAAATATTTTAGCCACCATACTTCCACTCCATTACGTGAATGTTGGATTGAAAATGCGACAGATGGCAATAATATCTGGCATATGCACCACCTATTATACTTTTATTGAAAAATGTACGGGGTGGTCATCCCAAGAAATAATTCAGTCATGGTGGACATTTGTAAAGGTATTTGCGCAAGCCTGCCATATGTGGCACCTGCTATTTAGTATTGAACTTTTGCTGTTGGATGAGCAATCTGTATATTTTTTTGACCAAAACTTATCATGTTTTCTTTGTAATAATAGCAATAACTCTATTCCGATTATTATTCTCAATGTCATTTCGTAATTATTAATTTTTTAGAGTGACTGCCATGCACAAATAACGAGGGAAGTTCTGTGTAAATACCTTTACCGATTTTTTTTATATTGTTAAACATACGAATTATTTCTGCATGCCCACCTGTTGGTAGTGATAATAATCATTCATTATAATTTGTCTAGTTTCATAATCTATGATATTTTGAACAACTTTCTAAATAGTTATTTTTATGCTACTATTATTTTATTTGGGAACTTTAAAATATTTTCAAGGATTTGTGCGCATTCCTTATTTTTTTAAATTATAAATTTCGGAATTTTATATTTATCATAAATATATTTCAGGTATCTCAACTCAACATAGTACCCAAGTCTAATGCCGATCGATGATCCTGTTTTTAATAAATTATTCGCCAATCATTAATACATAATAAGTTCCCTACTTGGCAATCATACCGTTTTTCAAAGTCTGAACAAGAAATTGGACATAACTGGAAATAATCCTTAGGCGGTTATAATATTTCTACGACGCCGGGGTGATCAATTCTTTTGTCGTTACTAGATTCATCAAAACCACTTTGAACACTATTTGCAGACATTTGTGCCCTTGTTGTAACATATATCATATTACATACGCTGGTACTCAAATTTTTTAATTCGCCCGAAGTTATGACAACTGCAACATTTTGTTTCCCTTTTATACATTTTAATCGTACTCTTCGAGAGCTAACCTGAATTTTTTTAACCTAGATGGATTTGTCATTCCGAACAAATGAATTAATGGCCTATGATCAGTTAATATTACGAACCTTCTTCCGTATAGATATGGCCTGAAATGCTTTACCGAAAATACAATACTGGCCAGTACTAATTCGCTGTCGCTGTCGTTTTTCTCAGCTTTGCTAAGAGATCGACTGGCAAATGCAACAGGTCTGTCGTCGCCATTTGACAATACGGCCTCAAGAGCATTTCTAGATGCAACGGTTTTCAACTGAAAACAATTATCATCTGAGAAATTTGGATTCTGTAATACGGGAGCTGTAACTAAGGCTTGTTTCAATATTTCAAAAGAATGCTGACATTCCTGAGTCCAAACAAAGTTAATATTTTACCTAGTTAAATTATTAAGCGGCGTTGCAATATGTGCAAAATTTTGAATTTATTTTCTATAATAATTAGCAAAAGCAAGAAATCTTTTGACTTCATTAGAATCGTTATGAACTGAAATTTTTTTAATCACTTCAATTTTTGAAGGATCAGGTAATACACGTTCTCGAGAAATTGTATGTCCTAAATAGAGAATTAATTTTTTCAAAAATTCACATATATTCAAATTTAACTTTAGATTTATTTCTCGTAGCCTCTGATTTTTGAATTTTTACTAAGTTTCTATTATGGTTTAATAAATTATTTCCAAAAACAATTAAGTCATCTAAATATACAGAGCAATATTCATAGTTTAATCCTGACATTGCAATTGTCATTGCTCCAGCAAAAGCATTGGGACTAATTTTCAACCCACTGGAAGCCTCGTCATTTGGTACTGACCACGATCTGTTGTAAAAGCTGTATTTTTTCTGCTAGAATGGTCAAGTTCGATCTGATAATATCCCTGAGATAAAGCAAGATGAGAAAAATATATAGCACCAGACAGTGAATCTAAGATTTCTGTATTTGTTTATTTAATTGCCTGAAGAAATTGTATGTCCTAAATACAGAATTTCTTTTTTCAAAAATTCACATTTATTCAAATTTAACTTTAGATTTACTTCTCGTAGCCTTTGATTTTTAAATTTTTACTAAGTTTCTATTATGGTTTAATAAATTATTTCCAAAAACAATTAAGTCATCTAAATAAACAGAGCAATATTCATAGTTTAATCCTGACATTGCAATTGTCATTGCTCCAGCAAAAGCATTGGGACTAATTTTCAACCCACTGCAAGCCTCGTCATTTGGTACTGACCACGATCTGTTGTAAAAGCTGTATTTTTTCTGCTAGAATGGTCAAGTTCGATCTGATAATATCCCTGAGATAAATCAAGATGAGAAAAATACATAGCACCAGACAGTGAATCTAAGATTTCTGTATTTGTTTATTTAATTGCCTGTAACCTACGACAACTCGCCATTTTTTAATTCCGCTCTGATTAACTTTTTTTGAAACAATTAGCAAAGGCGCTGACCATTTTGACCTTGTTTCCTCTATAATTCCCTCTTTTAACATTTTATCAATTTCCTGGTGAGTTTCTATTTTTTGAGCGTGAGGTAGCCGATAAGGCTTTACGTACACAGGCTTAGCAGATGTATTTAATTGTATTTTTTCTTTATAAATATTGGTTGGTTGTTAATGGATCTCCTTCTAATTGAAATACGTCAGAGTATTTAACGCAAATCTTTGCTAAGGTACATTTTTCCTCTTTACTTAAATGATCTACTTTATATGTTTTTAATAGTTGATTCGCTCTATCCATTGAAAAATTTTGTAGAGACATTTTTTGCTTAAAAATGTATGCTCTTTATGAAAATATTTTTTGTTTTTCCATACATCGACTCACGTTAAACATTTGGAAAATACACCGAAAAATAAAATAAATTATGTAAACTTTAGATGCTCTTATTAATTACACTTAATAGAACTCATAAAAAATTAAATCATCTGCCTTCGAACATGTTTGAGATTTATAGACAAAATTAGCTACACCGCCTTGACTAAAGAATATTATTGCAGTACTTGAATTAAAACAGTATCTCCTTACTTCCTAGGCATATCAAATTTTCAGATTCTTCACTCATAGAATACATCCGAAATATTGAGTATAGTAATTTGAGGAAATATGTATGAATGACACCAGAGAGTAAGACGAGATATTATTGGATGTAGATTACTCAAGATAGTACTAAACTCCTAAGTTGAAACATGTCCTGATGTTGCGAATGCTCATGTTCCACATTTTAATAAAAATTCCTTTATTTTTGTCTATTTTCAAAAGAACTATAGTTAATTATTAAAATACCTTTTATTTCAATCCCCCGTAGATTATATGATTTCAAAATATTAATAAATAATCTCTCTCAGCATCAGCTAGATAATGTTAGCTTCGTGACATTGGTAAAATGATTTGATGCATACATACACTATTAAAATATTTTTAAATTATGGTGAATATTAAATAAAAATCTGACAGAGAAGTGTTATAAAACCAGAAATATTAAGTGATGAATGTGTTGCAAACAGAAAACTTGGTAATATGAATAGGGATTCAAAGTTTAGCTTTGTTATATCAATTTTATTTAGGTAGAGGTGGTAAACATAAAAATAAAATTAGCAAAATAGCTGAATATTCCATAAATTATGAGTATAGGAAACGGTATATTATTGCTCAATTTGATAAGTAATTAGTAATTGTTATTCAGTGAGGGCATCATAAAATGCCCAGTAGCTCCAACAGAAAGAAGAGATGAGTCATAAAAACCGCTACCTATCGAAGCACTACTTCCACATCCAGATTTCCCATCTATCTTTCTTTATACCAAAATACTTGATAACATATATGCACTTCAATATGTGGAAATAATTTTTCATAGAATTTTAATAATATAATATTTCAAATAATTTGCTCCAAGATGGTAATGGAGTTGCTGACGCTAAGAAATGTTTTGTGAACATTTGTTCTCATATACACACTAAATAGCAATTTTATTTTGTTCATACTAATAGTAATAAAAGTTTTTTTATTGGTTAAAAATAAATAAATAACCAAAAGGCCATCGACCGAAGTCCTTCAGCCTATATTTTGTTAACTCCTTTAATATTAATGTTTTTGTATAACTTCTTCATTAACTTGCTTGCTTTATTTTTTTATAGGTCTTGCCATTTTGTGAATTTCCTAAATTTTATTTATTAATTTCTTTTTACATAGGTAATTTTTAAATTATATTCTATTTTAATTAAATATTAGGTGGCGTGGATGGTGTGAATAGTAGGTGTTTATATCCAGGAATTTGAAGATTAGCGGATTAGAAGGAGAAAGTTAATTGATTGTACCACGTAATTAGGAGAAGTTTATTGTGGATGAAGTTAGAGGCAATAGGAGCACCGGGTACGATATCATAATTGATTAAACAGATAGCCTAAATAGATTTCGGTCACTAAGTGCAACTTACATTTTCATTTAATAAAGGATCATAAATAAAACTCACAATATCTTAGAAAATCAGACTTACAATCGTAAAAATAAAGTATCACAGCTTTGACTACGTCAAAATGAAGTTTCTAGTTTACATTACTTATTTTCCCTTATTCACAACCTACCACCTCCTACCTCTTCAATGGAATCATCTCAATCAGATGTGGTACTAACATCGAAGTGAATATTTCAATTTTATGTTAACAATCCCATTAATAATGGAGTGAAGGTGTTGGGGTTTGAAAAATATTAGAAAGAAATTTGAGGCCTTGGTATTTAGTATATACACCAAATCCCAAATTTTTGTACACTTACCAGCTGGTGAAAAATATTATAAATAATCTGACCTTGGCTTGTACATACACCGAACTTCAAGTTTCTGTACTCTTACCAGCTTGCTATACTCATTTTCCCCTATTTAACCCCCAACCCTTCAACGGAATCATCTCAAAATATACACCAGTTCCAGATGGCGTTATAATACATAGGTGTACTAAATTTCAAATGAATATCACAATTTTTTTTTTAACAACCCCTTTAATTGAAAAGAATGTTCAAAAACGAAACAATTTCTGTCGGAAAATAATAGTTTATTCAGTAGCTCAGACAAATTTAAGTTAGTACACATGAACCCGCGACCCCCCAAACTCTACGGCCTTATTAAAAATCACAAAGAAAATGCACCCATAAGACCAGTAGTTTCGTATATTAATAGCCCTACAGAGAAATTAGGTAAAAAAGTCAATTCAATTTTTAAAAATCTCACTAAATTCAAAGCACAACACGCGGTTAGAAACTCTATCGAACTCACGGAATTATTACACGATAAAGTGATTCCAGAAAATAGCAAGTTAGTATCTTTTGATGTTTCAAATATGTTTTCCAATATTCCCACTGCCGAATGTAAATCTTTAATAATCGACATTCTAGATAAATCACAGATAAATCCAATAGTAAAAAACGAATTAATATTAGCTTTAGATTTATACATTGACCAAAACTATTGCCAATATTACAATAAATATTACATTCAGAATATGGGGTTAGCTATGGGATCTCCATTGAGCCCCCTTTTGGCAGATATCTTTATGTCTCACTTAGAGGAAAAAATTACCAATTCTCAGCTAGGAAAAACACATATAAAATTTTGGTTTAGATATGTAGATGATATATTAGCCTGCTTCACAGGTACACAGAGACAACTAAGTACATTTCTAAATTACATAAATAACATTCACCCTACTATTAAATTTACAGTGGAGACAGAGAAAGATAATAAAATCAATTTTCTGGATCTAACCCTAACGCACAAAAATAAAATTCACTTTAATATTTATAGGAAGCCAACTTTTACAGATACTACAATCTCAAATTATTCACGTAGCCCCAAATCTCATAAACTAGCAGCATATAATTCCATGATTCATAGAGCTTTATCATTACCTCTTTCAGAAGAAAATTTAAGAACAGAATTAGATACCATAAAGTCAATAGCTCTAAATAACGGTTTTCAGGAAAGAACAATAGTAAACTTAATTAACAAAAAACAATTTAAATTAGCTTGTTCCAGTATATACCCACATATTAAAAGTAGTAACAGTAAAAAATACGTATCCCTAACATACTACGGTGACATATCTGAGAGAATTGGTAACATTTTGTCAACTCATAACCTGAAAGTTAGTTTTAGACCAGCTTTCAAATTATCCAATATTTTGTACAATGCTAAGGATAAAACCGATCCTCTAAAAAAATCAGGAGTTTATAAAATTACATGTCCAGATTGTAATGCCTTGTATATAGGTCAAACTGGTCGTTCATTCGAAATTAGATATAAAGAACATTTACGGTGTTTTAATTTCCAAAAAACAGATTCAAACTTTGCAAATCATATTTTAGAAACAAATCACAAATTTCCGGATGTAAACGACCTAAAGATATTACATGTGAAAGATAAAGGTTTTAAATTAAATTTACTAGAATCAATAGAAATTATCAAACATAACAAAAATCCCGAAAATAAACTTCTAAATGACCAGTTGGACCTATATCAATCCACCCTGTTTAATGCATTAAAATAATCCCTTATAACCTTATTTACATAATTTATTACTTATTCAAAATTCTTAATATTTAATTTAATAATGCATTAAAATAATCCCTTATAAACTTATTTACATAATTTATTACTTATTCAAAATTCTTAATATTTATTGCTTTCTAATATCTGATAAATTAATACCCAGAATAATGTAATTAGGTACTTAGTATAAATTAACACAACCCTTTGTAAATTCATTCATTTGAATCAACGTTTGAAAATGGTACGTTACAGTACCGAAACTGCAGTAACGTGTATGTTACAATAAATTTTAGTGGTAGAAAACAAAGTAGTTTTCCTTCTCATATCGTGATAAAATTACCATTTTATCCGTAATTAGTTTTATTACAATTCTTATGAATAATTATTTATTATTTATATCTTAATTACAATCATCGTTTCAAACTCAATTAATTACATTATGGATACAAAATTGGATATTCTCACTTTATATCACATGCTTATATAAAGCAAAATAAAAACTGTATACATATGTCGTGACTAAGCTTTACTCAGTTTACAGATGCAGGGATTGTTCTATGGGTATAGTGCAGTGTTTTGAATCATGTTGCACTCGGTGATGACACTATATCTCTGCGACTAAATGTAGCTGTCAAATTAGCTCCACCATTTGGTGTTTAATTTGCATGAAAGCTCTGCTCTACTCGTATCTTTTTATAATTATTTATTATGTGATAAGTATTTATGCAACAAGTACAAAAAATTGTTGTTTTGGCACAAAATCTGAAAATACCGTAATATATTTTTGCATAATTTCTTATAAAATATGTTTATATAGTAAAAATGCATTTTTTTATATTTTAACTCAACTAAATATCATGATGATTAATCGTTGTTAACCACAATTAATTGTTTGCGTACAAGTCATTAAATTGTGCACATAATTCTTTTATTGATGCATATTATTATTAAGTTATTATTATTATTAAATACAATAATGTGTACTTCACATTGTGCCTTGACAACGATTTATAAATAAATCAAAGAAAGTGCTGCGAAAGTTATGAAAGTTATATTTAATAGACATTTAGGAATAGGTTTATTTATTTCGTAACAAAGAGATATGTTTATTTAACTGTATATAGTCTTTTTTCTTAAATAAAGAACACTGTTAAAAATTATCAAATTTTTACCCTTCTAATAAAAATTAAATCGTAGTATAAAATACTTATTTTGGTCCTAAAATGACTGTAAAAAATACTTATTTAGCTGAAAGCAGTCGGGAACATTTTCGAAATGTGCTATTACGTAATATAAATTTAACATATTATAAATTTTTCATAAATCATCTACTCAGTATTTATTCAATTTCATTTCAGGAATATGAAATTAGTTGGTTTCTGAACATTTTAACAGATTCTAATGCAAACATTTTTTTTTACTCCTCATTTTCATAGTTTTATTTTTTTATAATTCGTAAGTACGGCAAGACTATGGTAACCGCAGCACCACATATTGATGGCTGATGGCTTCTTGTAGAACTCGGCGAAATAAGTTGAAAATAAAGAATAATTTTTTTCATATTTTCAGGTAAGTATAGAATTTCAAAAATGTAAAATGACATTTTTTGAGAGGCCTATAAAGTGACATTATTAACTCCGAAAGAGGTATTGTTTATAGTATTTACGAATTATAAAAAAAATAAAACTAAAAACTAACAAAAACAATTATAAATACATTTGTAATAATAGTACGTAATAGCACATTTCGAATGTTTTCGGGCAGTTTTCCGCTAAATAAGTATTTTTTACAGTAATTTTACGACCAAATTAAGTACTTTATACTATCATTCAACTTTTATCAGTGGGACAAAAATTCAATCATTTTTAACATTGTTCTTTACATTACCTATCTCTCTGTTTAATTTATGCGATATTATTGTTATGAATTACACCCCCTTGGAACGGATTCATACAGGGTGTTTCGTAAAAGGTGGAAAATACGTAACATTATTATCTACGCGAAACTTTAATTTATAAACCTTTGTATTTGTGCTTTGGTACTTAGAGGTATATTTGTATTTAAATGTATTTCACCTCTAGTATCATAGGTGCGACAGGCTTTTAAAATCGATTTATGAAAGTGAATTTGGAGAAAATTGCTAATTTCTTGATGTAATTACTTTAAATAGATATTTTTGTGTATTTTCTTCTAAGTACCCAACTGAAAAGAAAATAAAAGATATGGACACTGTAGTATATTCTGTCTTTGAGTTCGAATGAACTCTACATAGCTTTACGTGGTGAATATTATACAATACTAGTTTTATTTAGAAGTGTTGTTAGAAGGTATTTTTAGTAGATTACGAATTATTGAAGTGTTGCTGACTACGAATTACTATTTGACTAATAAAAATAAAAAAATATTAGCTATGTACTTAATCTCTTAATCTCAGTGGCACTGTGTACAGGCGAGTTGAGCTTTATTCGAGCAAAATGTTGATCAAAAGCTATACGCACTCGGCCACGTTCGACTGCAATTTTTGCTCCTTGTATAATGTAATCGATACAATAGTTTGGTATTTGTGAGCAAGAAACTTTGTTCTTCAGAGTTTAACTTTAAAGTGTAAACAGCACCAAAGGGGGTATCCTAGGAAATAAATTTACAGGTGATTTTAGTATTATATTAGTAAAGTCTAGAGCCAGCTACGATGCATTTTAAAGGAGGAGAGGTCGACTAAAGGTTATGCAAAAACGAAAATCAGATTTTATGTAAAATTTTCTGCTGGATTCGAATTTCGAGTTCGCCAGTTAATTCGGAATTGCGAAGTTGGAGAAAAAAACACATTTTTGTCAAAACTTGGAAACGCATGAGAATGTGTATTTTCTTATTTCTCACTCAATATTTTGAACCTTGTGATAGATATTAATCTCAAATGTTATAAATATATTCCTCTCATATTGTTCTTGATTGATGTATGAAGCAAAATTGTTTTACCGTGATATCTTTTTATAAGGAATATATAAATTATTACATGTTATGCAAGAATACGGAAACGCATTGTAAAATATAGTGAGTGAGAAACAATTTTATTATTAAAAATAGAAAGATAGTATAACGACAAAAAGTGAAGTTTAAAGGTCAAGGAACTTTTTGGAAACTACATTTACTTTTGTTGCTGTTTAGTTTAGTTGCAAATTAATTTGTTACGGGTTAAATTGAAATTAAGAAATACAAATTGAAATTTGATTCTAAATTACAATTAGTTCTTAAATCTTAATGTCGGCTAGCTCTATCACGAGAATCTCTATCACGAGAATCTCAGAGGTGAGGGAAAAGTCATAAAGGTTTTTTATTTGCCTAGTCGGTCCCCATTATTTTGTATTTTGTAATTTTTTTTACGGTTTCCATAGATATTTTTAATCTACTACACGGATATGGAAGTAATTAAATTGATAATGTTTCGCTTAATTTACTGTTTTTTCCTGAAAGAAATGATAAAAGTATAAATTATTACTTGTTTCAAACTTTAAAATATCTAGACGATTCTAGCGTTACTAAAAAGTTACCCGTACATTTACTAAAAGTACGCGTTAAAGACTCATCACGTATTACCAATAAATCTCCAACAGAAAGTTAGAAGCTTAATAGTAAGTTCGAAGTGAAAAAAGCAACAAATCTTTAAGTGAGATGGAATTATGAGGTGAAAATCAATATTAAGGTCTCTACTAATTTTCTTGTCGCATTTTAACTTGACAAACACAGTGCACAATACGATGTTTTTCTCTCTTAAAGAAAATACCTGTTTTTAGTATTGACAAACTCACTAGTTTTTCTGTATCGTTTGTTCAAAGACAACTTCATTCATTACTAAATTGTCCGATTTAATTCACCATTTTCTCTTAAAATCTGAGCGTTTATGAAGTTTATAAGTTTATTCATTTCCTCAACTTGACTTCGTAGACATATAAGAATGAGCTGCGGATAAGGGTACTTGTGACTCCTGTAACTCCTAAGAAGCATGAGAACAAAGGCGTACGAAGACAGATACACTGAGTATCTGTCTACCGGGTATGTGGTGGTAGGTTCATGATAGATACTATCATCTCAGCATGAAAGGGGGGAACTTCGCACAACCGTTCTCTGTTTCGAAAGTAAGACGGAGATAGTGATTTTCCTTCTCGATTTAACTTTTCCTCGGTTTCGTTCAATGTTTACGCATACGAAATCCTCGATTCATTTTTTTGTATTTATATTTGACTGGACGTATTTCTCTTCATCACTGAATTTTTGCCTGAGTTACTTCGTCGACAAGTGTTACTTTTCCTTAGTTACAACATGTATTACAAATGTAGAATTTTATCACGAACATTAGAGATAGTAAGTAAACTCCCAAAGTTGTCAAATAATAAAGCGCAACAAATCATAGTGTCCAATCTAATTTTTCCTACGGCGAATCTCATCACAAAATATTCTATTTCATTGGTAGAACGATAGGTTGGGAAGATAGGAGCGGCACACTATCGAAGAGTGGGTCAAGAAGTTATTTTCTTCAAGCTGAAACTATGATAATAATATCTGAACACTTGAAAAAATAACTACAAGGAAACATCAGCTCTACGACTACATGCCGTATTACTATATTATTACGATATTTACTATATTATTACCATAGCAACAGCTGTAGGGTATGACACAATTATTAAGACCATTGCATTGTAGACAGTTAGAACTCCAATTAACAAATAGTTTGTAGAGCATGTAAATTTTCTAAAGCGCTTGAAGTAAATCTAGAAATAAATCTTTCATACAGAGAAACAATTAAAATTTTGACATACCTGTTATAGCATTACATTGGTTTGGTAGCTACTTAGTGGGCAGGATGCACAAATTAATTTTAAGAAAACCTACTGAGCAGACAAAGTTTTTGTATTTAGGGGGGAGTAACTATGAAAATACGTACTTCAAGGATCAGTGCTAGGTCCTCTTCTATTTCTACTTGCTATAAGCGATCTACCATATTACTTCCACATCCACGTAGTGGATTGGAAGTATAGTAATCGCAAACAAATTTTCAAAAATTTTTATTCGTGAAATAGGTTTAGAATGTCATGAAACGTCGAGATTTTAAATTTGAGCGAAAAAAATTTCTGTCTGTCTGTCTGTCTGTCTGTCGGGCTGTCTGTCTGTCTGTCTGTCTGTCTGTCTGTCTGTCTGTAACTTTTTTTTTGTCCGCACGTTTTCTCCGGAACGGTTTAAGATATTGACTTGAAATTTTGTACAAGTATATACTATAACGAGATCTGGAACTGGATTGTTTTTTGAGGATATCCGGTGAAGGGTTGGGGGTTAAATAGGGGTAAATAGGGGAAAATAAGTAAAACAAGCTTGTAAGAGTACAGAAACTTGAAATTCGGTGTATGTACTAGAAGTTAAGGCCTCAGAGTTTTTTATAATATATTTCAACCCCCCCACCACCCCTACCCCATTAATGGGGTTGATAAAATAAAGTTGAGATATTCATTTGAAATTTCGTACACGTAATTATAACGAGGTCTGGAATTAGATTATATTCTGAGATGATTCCGTTGAAGGGTTGGGGGTTAATTTGGGGTAAATAGGGGAATATAAGTAAAACAAGTTGGTGAGACTACAGAAACTTGAAATTCGATGTATGTAGTAGAAACCAAAGCGTCAGATTAAAAAAAAATATTTTTCAACCCCCACCACCCGTCTACTCCAATCTGAAAAGGGTTGATAAAATAAAATTGAGATATTCATTTGAAATTTGGTACAAGTATGTATTATAACGACATCTGGAACTAGATTATATTTTGAGATGATTCCGTTGAAGGGTTGGGGGTTAAATAGGGGTAAATAGGGAAAAATAAGGAAAGCAAGATGATAAGACTACAGAAACTTCAAATTCGGTGTATGCACTAGTGGCGAAGGCCTCAGATTTTTTAATAATATATTTCAGCCCCCCACCTACCCCTACTCTATTATTAAAAGGGTTGATAAAATAAAATTGAGATACTCATTTGAAATTTGGTACAAGAATGAATTATAACGACATCTGGAACTAGATTATACTTTGAGATGATTCCGTTGAAGGGTTGGGGGTTATTTAGGGGGAAATAAGTAAAACAAGCTGGTATGAGTACAGAAACTTGAAATTCGGTGTATGTACTAGAAACCAAGGCCTCCGATTTCTTAATAATATATTTCAGCCCCCCACCACCCCTACTCCATTATTCAAGGGGTTGATAAAATAAAATTGAGATATTCACATGAAATTTAGTACGCATATGTATTATAACATCTGGAACTAGATTATATTTTAAGATGATTCCTTTGAAGGGTTGGGGGTTAAATAGGGGTATATAGGGGAAAATAAGTAAAGCAAGCTGGTGAAAGTACAGAAATTTGGGATTTGGTGTGTATACTAGAAGCAAAGGTCTCAGGTTTTTTTATTAGTATTTTCCATCTCCCCACCACCCCACCCCCACTCCTTTATTAAAAGAGTTGTTAAAATTAAATTTAAATTTTAACTTGAAATTTGGTATATTTATGTATTATAACTATAGCTGAAACTAGATTATATTTTGACATGATTGCGTTGAAGGAGTGGGGGTTAAATAGGGGTAAATAGGGGAAAATAAGTAAAGCAAGCTGGCAAGAGTACAGAAACTTGAAATTCGGTGTATGTACTAGAAGCCAAGGTCTCAGATTATTTATATTTTTCAACCCCCACCACCCCTACTTCATTATTAAAAGGGTTGATAAAATAAAATTGAGATATTCATTTGAAATTTGGTACACGTATGAATTATAACGACATCTGGAACTAGTTTATACTTTGAGTTGATTCCGTTGAAGGATTGGGGGTTATTTAGGGGTAAATAGGGGGAAATAAGTAAAGCAAGTTGGTATGAGTACAGAAACTTGAAATTCGGTGTACGTACTAGAAGCCAATGCCTCAGATTTTTTATAGTATATTTCAGCCCCCCACCACCCCTACTCCATTATTCAAGGGGTTGATAAAATAAAACTGAGATATTCACATAAAATTTAGTACGCATATATAATATAACGACATCTGGAACTAGATTATATTTTGAGATGATTCCGTTGAAGGGTTGGGGGTTAAATAGAGGTATATAAGGGAAAATAAGTAAAGCAAGATGGTAAAAGTACAGAAATTTGTGATTTGGTGTATATACTAGAAGCGAAGGTCTTAAGTTTTTTTATTAGTATTTTCCATCCCCCCACCACCCCCACTCCCTAATTAAAAGAGTTGATAAAATTACATTTAAATTTTCACTTGAAATTTGGTACATTTATGTATTATAACTATATCTGAAACTGGATTATATTTTGACCTGATTGCGTTGAAGGAGTGGGGGTAAGTAAAGGTAAATAGGGAAAAATAAGTAAAGCAAGCTGGTAAGAGTACTGCAACTTGAAATTCGTTGTATGTCCTAGAAGCCAAGGCCTCAGATTTTTTAATAATATTTTTCAACCCTTCCACTACCCTTATTAAATTCTTAAAGGGGTTGATTGAATATTGAGATATTCACTTGTAATTTGGTAGACGTATGTATTATAACGACATCTGGCACTAGATTATATTTTGGGATGAGTCCGTAGAAGGGAATAAGTAAATCAAGCTGGTAAGAGTACAGAAATTTGGGATTCGGTGTATATACTAGAAACCAAGGCCTCAGATTTCTTTCTAATATTTTTCAAACTCCACCATCTCCGCTTCATTATTAATGGGATTGATAAAATCAAATTCACTTGAAAGTTAGTACACGTATGTATTGTAGTGACAGCTGATTGAGATGACTCCATTGAAGGAGTCGGAGGTGGTAGGTTGTGAATAGTGGAAAATAAGTAGGGTAAACTAGAAACTTCATTTTTAGCGTATATGGTAGAAACCAACTCCTCAAACTTTTCTATTACATCTGCCCCGAATATTATTAAAATTCTATGACCAGTAATTTCCACATACTAGAGTGCAAATATAGTCAAGATGTTTCCTTTAAAGTGACTTGGATGAAGAATCTGGATGTGGAAGTAGTGATTCCTTAGGCAGCGGTTTGTGTATTGAATTTGTCGAAAACGCTATTCGTTGGCGATTCGCCTTTTCTGGTAAAATGCGATACATCAAGAAATATTCTACGTTATGTAAATAAGTGCTTAAATGGTATGCGTAATGGTATAGGAGCCAGCGTAAAGTTACCTGACACGTTTGTATAAGCTGGAGACATGACTAATCCTATTCTATATACTATATGATAATTTTTCTTAATAGTGGAATCTTAATTTAAAAATTCAATTAACTGTTAAGAAAGTCAACTTGATATTTATTAGTTATAGTTTAAAAGTACACACCATGTAGGTTCGAAATGTTTGCCTGTGGGCAGTAACCGGAATTTATGTCTGCATCCAGTATTTTTCTTACCTGGATGTTTACCGATCGAAATTTTGTAATTACTAAGTGATAATTAATTGATAACAAAGAAATCCGCTTGATGTTATCATAACCAGTAACATAGCATGTAGCTTTAGAATGTCTTCCACTTCCAGTCGTATTTTTGTAGTCTACCACTAAGTGGTAACCAAACGATAAATAATGTACTAGCTTGAGCTAATTGTGAAAGAAATTTCAAGTTATTTAGGAAACTTTTCACCATTAAGAAAATTTCCCAAATCAATTTCTTTACCTGCAGTACTTTGAGGAGCAGGATTAACAATGTCGATAGTTGATACAAATGAATCAGGTAATTGAATGCTTGCTCCTGTATAATAATTTGTGTGGAGCCAATAAAATTGAAACTAATTTTAACAAATAATATTGTACAAATTCTAAATAATTTTAAGTAAACCATCAAGTATGACGGCTGTAAACTTTAATGTCAAATTTTCTTATGATATGATACTTATTTATGAAATAAATTATAAAAAGTTGGTGTATTTTCTTAAATCGTAAATGTTGGACAATTACAACGAGTAAATAAAATACGAAATCATGCATTTTCCCTTAGTTTGCTCACAAGATATTTTTAATTCTTCAATAAAATAAAAAACTTAAATATTAAATTTTGACATTTTGAATGGATGACATTCCTCTTACTGTAAGTTCCACAGGATGTGATATAGTCGGAAATTGAACAATTAATATTCAAAATAAATACAACAAATTCCTTTGACACGTTCAGTTATATTAAAAACATAACGTAATATGAGATAATAAAATGTTTTCATTAAAAATTATCTTATTTAGATTCATTGAAAAAACGGCATATTCTCGTTGGGGGAAAATTACATATTTTACTAGTGATAAAACCGTTATACTTCTCGCCGATTTACTGCACTTTTTATATAATTGTTGCACATTCTATAGAATACTCTTCGCAGTTTTTTTGTAAATAATATTAGTTTGAGGCATTTTTAGTTTCATTACAAAACATAAAAGAAACAAGCTAACCGTTATACTCTTTGCCGATTTACTACATTTTTATATAATTGTTGCTCATTCTATAGGATACTCTTCGCAGTTTTTTTGTAAATAATATTAGTTCTAGACATTTTTAGTTTAATTACAAAACATTAAAAAAAAAAATGTAATTTTTACTTCCCTCGCATACCGAAGGGAAGTATTGCATTCGAGAAAAAATCACCCTCCGAGATTTTTTCGGATTCTGACGTTTCAGCTCACGTAGATTACGAAAATATAGGTTTTTCAATTTCGTCAGTCTATCTGTCTGTCTGTCTGTCTGTCTGTCTGTTGGTGCATTTACTAAAAAACCACTTGACGGAGAGCAGTCAAATTTGGTAGGTAGTTGACCCTACTGTCAGCGAAGAAATGGTTAAACTTTGACTAGAAAATATACAGGGTGGACCATCTAAACGGAATAAAAAGTAAAAAAATCTTTTTTTGTTCAAACTTTTAAAAAAAATTTTCACCAAAGATTTAGAAAAATTTTTTTCCACTCAAATAGATGAAATTTTTTTTTTTTGGTAAAATTTAAAATTTACGCGTTTCATTGCATTCTAAACCTATTTCCAAAAAAAAAATTTTTTTGAATTTTTTTTACTTAAGTACCATTTTTGAAAAAAAATTTACCACTAAATTTTTTTTTTCTTCAAATTAAAAATTTCCACGTTTCCATGGCATTCTAAACCTATTCAAACAAATTCAAAAATTTTTTTAAACATTTTTTGATTTATCACCACTTACTATAGAATAGATGACTTGAACAGATCCAAAAAAATTTTTTTTGCGCAAATTTTAAATTTTCACGTTTCGCAACATTCTAAACCTATTCCAGAAAAAGAAATTTTGAACATTTTTTTCACCAACATTTTTGAAAATTTTTTTACCACCAAAATAGATGGAAAAATATTTTTTCTTTGCTCAAATTTAAAATTTCCACGTCTCATGACATTCTGAACCTATTTCAGAAGAACAGAATTTTGAAAACTTTTTTACCGACATTTTTGAAGGATTTCAAAAAAAGTGAAATTTTTTAACCACCACTATACTTCCACTCCACTACGTGAATGTGGAATTGGAAATGTAACAGATGGCAATAATATTTGGCATAAGCACCTGTTTATACTTTTATTGAAAAACATACAGGGTGGTCATCCCAAGAAATAATTCAACCATGGTGAACATTTGTAAAGGTATTTGCGCAAGCCTTCCATATTTGGCATCTGTTATTTAGTATTGAATTTTTGCTGTTGGATGAGCACTCTGTATATTCTTTTGACCAAAACCTATCAGGTTCTCTTTCTAATAATAGTGATAACTATATTCCGATTATTATTTTCAATGTCATTTCGTAATTATTAATTTCTTAAAGTGATCGCCTTGCACAAATAAAGAGGAAAGTTCTGTGTATTTACACACACAAAAATCGGTAAAGGTATTTACCTTTAGCGATTTTTTTTTCTTTCTTCAAATTTAAAATTTCCGCGTTTCATAGCATTTTAAATCTATTTTTTTTTTAAATCGAAATTTTTCTTACCATTTTTGAAAAAAATTTACCACTAAAGTAGATGGAATTTTTTTTTCTTCGTTCAGATTTATAATTTCCACGTTTCCATGGCATTCTAAAATTATTCAAACAAATTTAAACATTTTTGAAAACATTTTTAATTTACTTATCACTACTGTAGAATAAACCGAACATTTTTTTTTGCACAAATTTAAAATTTTCATGTTTCTAAACCTATTTCAGAAAAAAACTAATGAAAATTTTTTTCACCAACATTTTTGAAAAAATTTTTACCACTAAAATAGATGTAAACATTTTTTTATACGCTCAAATTTAAAATTTTCACGTTTCATGACATTCTGAACCTATTTAAAATAAATACATAACTTTTTAAATTTGTAAACTTCTTTACCACTACTATAGAATAGAAGGAAACTTCACTTTTTGCTCAAATTTAAAATTTTTACGTTTCATGACATTCTAAACCTATTTCAGAAGAAAAAAAAATTAAATTTTTTTACCAACAATTTTGAACATTTAAAAAAAAAATGTAATTTTTTAACCAACATTATACATCCACTCCATTACATGAATGTGGGATTGAAAATGTGACAGATGGCCATTATATTTGGCATATGCACCTATTATACTTTTATTGGAAAATGTACAGGGTGGTCATCCCAAGAAATAATTCAGTCATGGTGGACATTTGTAAAGGTATTTGCGCAAGCCTTCCATATTTGGCACCTGTTATTTAGTATTGAACTTTTGCTGCTGGGTGAACACTCTGTATATTTTTTTGACCAAAAGTTATCAGATTTTCTTTGTAATAATAGCAATAACTATATTCCCATTATTATTCTCAATGTCATTTCGTAATTAATAATTTTTTAGAGTGACCGCCATGCCCAAATAATTAGGGAAGTTCTGCGTAAATACCTTTACCGATTTTTTTTTAATTTAAAATAATTTATACATTTTTTATTTATCGATCGAATTTGCTTAAAAACAATAGGGTTCTTCCTCTAGCTAACACTAACTTACCGTCCAAATTTCAATACAATCGGACTTTTCGTTCTTAAGTTGTCGTGCTTACAAGAAACGTGACGGACGGACGGACAGACGGGCAGACAGACGGGCAGACAGACGGGCAGACAGACAGACAGACGGACAGACGGACGGACAGGACAGGCAGATGGACAGACAGACGGACGGACGGACATTTTGAAAGTTGTTCAGAATTCGATCACCAACACATTGATGTGAGAATTTTTTCTCTACGAGAAATATTACCAATTTTAGAAATGTGGTGATCGAATGCAATATACTTTTCATTTTGTATTTGCGAAGAGTACAATAATTAGAAAATTGACATTTCCGTACATAAGGAAACTTATATTGCGTTCTGTTAATTGGCGATATCCATCGAGAGTTCTTATATTTATATATATGAACTCTAATATCTTTAAATTGGCCGATATTCTAGACATGTTAATGAAAATTACGTAATATTTATGTTTTATCAAATTATTTGAAAATTTTAAAAATTAATTTATTCACACGCAGTATCTGATATTTAACTAAATAAATAAATATTGCTTTCATTATGGTGGAGTTCAGCACAGCTGCTCTTCCTCAAACAATGTTGATGTTACCACAGTAACGATAATTGGCACAATTTTAGTAACATGATATAGAAAAGAGAGCAATAAACATAAATAATGTAAAACGTAGCTAGATCAAGACAAAGACGCTTGTACACATATTAAATGAGTCTTAATATTTTATTGTAAATATTGAAGTTGGGAAAGTTAAATACATCAGGTAATGGAAGTATCTCCATTCGAGTAGGAAGATAATTCAAACATGATATTTGAGTGCCAAGTAATGTTAACTTTTTCAATACAGCAGATCATGATCATATAAAAGATCTTAGCTGCAAAAGTTTGTTCAAGTTAGAGGGCGTTTAATTTCAATAGTTTTATGGATAAAGTTTGCAATACGAAAACTCTCCCTATTATAGTATTTCTGATGTCAATTTAAAAATTCTGTCTAAGTTGCTACCAGGATATGTCGTTACAAAGCCTGTTTGTGATGGAATAACAGCCGAGACAGCGTACTTGAATATTGCAAACGATAAATAAATACGAATATAGTTAACCAGATATGTTATGTTCTTACGTCAAACGAAACTAGTCGATCGTTTACCTGGCTCACCATTACAAATTCGTTATAAGCTCTTGGTTCATTCTTAATATTTTCGGTAGCATAGCCGTAGGTTAATTGACATTTACTTATTTTTATTGAATTATTTATAGAGTAGTTCATTAAACTAACATTATTTATTATAATTAAACAATGTATTTTAAATAAATAATTTACTGCATGCCTGTCAATTAATATAAAGCAGTAAAACAATATTTATAATAATTAAAAAGTGATTCTAATAATTGTCGGTCGACGTTCATGACTTCGTTCGTTATATCAACTATTCTTTTGTAGGTCTTTTTTTATGATTTTCAAACTGGCTATGGATAATCTATATACATGTTGCTTTTTTAATAATTTCCCCACCACGGTATGTCTTAGGAAAGAATCATTAATTTTTTAATAATACTGATAGTATCCAAACAGAAACATAGACAACTTCGCTGTAGTAATATGAAGGACGCACATAATTTTCATATTATACGGAGTAACGCAGAGTTAAACCGCCACACATTCAGGATCGAGTTTTCAAGTTAAAATAAGACTTTTCTCATTTCTAAAGTTCTTTTTTCCAAAAATGCAGCACCTCCGAACTAGAGCAAAAAATGAAAAAAAGAGATCGGTTTCATGGCATTCGTTACAAAACGAACTTTTGAAAATTCACAAAAAGTGCTCCAAATGACTGCCACTGTTTTTAATGCAAAGCTGACACTTACAGACGACAGACTGATCAGCTGCACGGCACTGATGGTGTGATCATCCGGTCTGCTTGAACAATCCTTTCCTGGAAGGCAGTTTCGTCTTTGACAGGTTTCACATAAACCTTGTCCTTCTTCGTAGCCCATACAAAAAAGTCGATAGGAGTCATATCCGAAGAGCGCGCAGGCCAAAGGCGGGGGCGGTAACGATCGCGAGCGATCCATCTTTCCGGAAAATAGTCGTGCAACCGTCGAAGGACTGGTAGAGTGTAATGGGCTGGACATCCATGTAACTTTAACCAGCTGTTTACTCTGTTATTTAAAGTCATGTCGTCTAAGATTGGTTGAGAACAATTTTCCAAAACATGAAGGGTAGAATTGTACCGATGTGGGAGACGTTGTACAATCCCATCTATACATTGCACGAAAATTGATACTGAAAATGGCTATCTCGTACGGCATGAGGATTTCCGTGCTCCCAGATGTGAGCGTTATGCTGATTAAAGATACCAGTGCGGGTGAGAGCTGCTTCGTCGGTCCATATCACCCTCCGAGGAAAAAGAACATCATTTGTTGTTTGTTTCAAGAATTATCAGGAAAATTATCTTCTTCGCGGTGGGTCAGTAGGTAACAAATTCTTAACTTTATGCAGATAATATGGATGACGACCGTCTGCTTCCAAAGCCGTATCGATAGGGCTCTGCGTATATCATAATTGCAAAGATCATCTCCGAGTGCTGCTAGAAGGCGTTTCATCGAAGTGCTCCAGGAACTATTCTAGTCTTCTTTCATTCTGAAGAGGTGCGAAAATTCCATCTGCTCGCGAGTTCAATGGAGTTGACTCTGTCTCTCTTAGACGTTGAAAAGTATTCGAAGGCACTGATCTGTCAGGTAATCTCCTTTAGTGGGAAGTTACACACATACTCAACTACTGCAACGCGAGCAGCCATCACAGTACTCGTAAGCAAACACAATACTGAGCTGCAGTGTAAATATTTAGCATGATTTTGATTGAAAATATGCACGAACGCACTTAAAATGCACTACAACTCCAATTAATCCTTTACTCAAAAAATATAAAACCATGACATCCACAAAAACCTCATAAAAATGAGAGTGCGCATTTCATGCAAAATGCAGTCAACGACGAAGCTGCCTCCAGGAAAGGATTGTTAAAGCAGCCTGGGAGACCACATCATCAGAATGCCGTGCAACTGATCAGTTGTATTGAAAATGGTGGCAGTCATTTCGAGTAGTTTTTGTGAATTTTCACTTCATCATTTTGAAATAAGTACCATCCATGAATCAGGGTGAATTTTTCTCTCTTTTTACTTCCACATCCACGTAGTGGATTGGAAGTATAGTAATCGCAAAAATATTTTCAAAAATTTTTATTCATGAAATAGGTTTAGAATGTCATGAAACGTCGAAGAACGTTTAAGATATTGACCTGAAATTTTGTACATGTATATATTATAACGAGATCTGGAACTAGATTGTTTTTTGAGGAAATCCGGTGAAGGGTTGGGGGTTAAATAGGGGTAAATAGGGGGAAATAAGTAAAGCAAGCTTGTAAGAGTACAGAAACTTGAAATTCGGTGTATGTACTAGAAGTTAAGGCCTCAGATTTTTTTATAATATTTTTCAACCCCCCACCACCCCTACCCCATTAAAGGGGTTGATAAAATAAAGTTGAGATATTCATTTGAAATTTCGTACACGTATGTATTATAACGATGTCTAGAATTAGATTATATTTTGGGATGATTCCGTTGAAGGGTTGGGGGTTAATTTGGGGTAAATAGAGGAATATAAGTAAAACAAGTTGGTCAGAGTACAGAAACTTGAAATTCGGTGTATGTACTAGAAGCCAAAGCGTCAGATTTTTTAATAATATTTTTCAACTCCCACTACTCCAATTTGAAAAGGGTTGATAAAATAAAATTGAGATATTCATTTGAAATTTTCTACACGTATGTATTATAACGACATCTGGAACTTGATTATATTTTGAGATAATTCCGTTGAAGGGTTGGGGGTTAAATAGGGGTAAATAGGGGAAAATAAATAAAGCAAGCTGGTAAGACTACAGAAACTTGAAATTCGGTGTATGTACTAGAAGCCAAGGTCTCAGATTATTTATAATATTTTTCAATCCCCACCACCCCTACTTCATTATTAAAAGGGTTGATAAAATAAAATCGAGATATTCATTTGAAATTTGGTACACGTATGAATTATAACGACATCTGGAATTAGATTATACTTTGATATGATTCCGTTGAAGGGTTGGGGGTTATTTAGGGGTCAATAAGTAAAGCAAGCTGGTATGAGTACAGAAACTTGAAATTCGGTGTATGTACAAGAAGTTAAGGTCTCAGATTTTTTTATAATATTTTTCAACCCCCCCACCACCCCTACCCCCCCACCACCCCTACCCCATTAATGGGGTTGACAAAATAAAGTTGAGATATTCATTTGAAATTTCGTACACGTATGTATTATAACGACGTCTGGAATTAGTTTATATTTTGAGATGATTCCGTTGAAGGGTTGGGGGTTAACTTGGGGTAAATAGAGGA
This sequence comes from Stenurella melanura, assembly GCA_963583905.1. Taxonomy (NCBI): domain Eukaryota; kingdom Metazoa; phylum Arthropoda; class Insecta; order Coleoptera; family Cerambycidae; genus Stenurella; species Stenurella melanura. Next base: position 78,791,995 of record OY757310.1, on the reverse strand, counting down.
ATATAAGTAAAACGTTGGTAAGACTACAGAAACTTGAAATTCGGTGTATGTACTAGAAGCCACAGCGTCAGATTTTCTTATAATATTTTTCAACCCAACCACCCCTACTCCAATATGAAAAGGGTTGATAAAATAAAATTGAGATATTCATTTGAAATTTGGTACACGTATGTATTATAACGACGTCTGAAACTAGATCATAATTTGAGATGATGCCGTTGAAGAGTTGGGGGTTAAATAGGGGCAAATAGGGGAAAATAAGTAAAGCAAGCTGGTAAGACTACAGAAATTTGGGATTCGGTGTATATACTAGAAACCAAGGCCTCAGATTTCTTTCTAATATTTTTCAAACTCTACCACCTCCGCTTCATTATTAATGGGATTGATAACATCAAATTGAGATATTCACTTGTAAGTTTGTACACGTATGTATTGTAGTGACATCTGATTGAGATGACTCTATTGAGGTGGTAGGTTGTAAATAGTGGAAAATAAGTACGGTAAACTAGAAACTTCATTTTTAACGTATATGGTAGAAACCAACTCCTCAAACTTTTCTATGACATCTACCTCAAATATTATTAAAATTCTATGACCAATAATTTCCACATACTAGAGTGCAAATATAGTCAAGATGTTTCCTTTAAAGTGACTTGGACGAATAATCTGGATGTGGAAGTAGTGATTCCTTAGGCAGCGGTTTTCCTTCCTGCTCTAGCTCGAAAGGGGGTGCATTTTCGGAAAAAACTTTATACATGAAAAATGTCTTATTTTAACCTAAAAATAGATCCTGAACGTTTGGCGGTTTAACTCAGTATTTTTTTTGCATAGAGGCATTTTAATACGAAATAGAATTGTTTAACAATTTCATTGATTGTCCTTTAAATCGAAGATTACATCTAAACTAAATTTAGTCTTCGTAGGTAAACCTAAACTTGCTACATTCTCATGTTTTAACATTGTTCAATTGGCAGACATTTTAATGTTGTCTTTTGTGACTGCTTCAATCACTTCATAATTCGTCCCACAGGGTTGTCACTTGCTTCGTTAATTACTTACACATCCACGTAGTGGATTGGAAAATTTCAATTTCTTTTTTTTTTTTTAAATAACTTTAGAATGTCATGAAACGTCGAGATTTTAAATTTGAGCGAAGAAAATGTTCTGTCTGTCGGTCTGTCTGTCTGTAACTTTTTTTTTGTCCGCACGTTTTCGCCGGAACGGTTTAAGATATTGACGTAAAATTTTGTACACGTATATATTATAATGAGATCTGGAACTGAATTGTTTTTTGAACATATTCGATGAAGGGTTGAGGGATGAATAGGAGTAAATAGGGGAAATGAGTAAAGTATGCTGGTAAGAGTACAGAAACTTGAAAATTGGTATATGTACTAGAAGCCAAGGCCTCAAGATTTTTTATAATATTTACCATCCCCCACCACAACCAGCTCCATTATTAAAATAAAAATGAGATGCTCACTTGAAAATTAGTATCTATGTATATTGTAATGTCATAAAGAACTAGATTATATTTTGGGATTATTCCGTTAATGGGTTGGGGGTTAAATAGGGGTAAAAAGGGGAAAATAAGTAAAGCTTGCTGGTAAGAGGACGACAGAAAATTGAAATTCGGTGTATGTACTAGAAGCCACAGCGTCAGATTTTCTTATAATATTTTTCAACCCAACCACCCCTACTCCAATATGAAAAGGGTTGATAAAATAAAATTGAGATATTCATTTGAAATTTGGTACACGTATGTATTATAACGACGTCTGAAACTAGATCATAATTTGAGATGATGCCGTTGAAGAGTTGGGGGTTAAATAGGGGCAAATAGGGGAAAATAAGTAAAGCAAGCTGGTAAGACTACAGAAATTTGGGATTCGGTGTATATACTAGAAACCAAGGCCTCAGATTTCTTTCTAATATTTTTCAAACTCTACCACCTCCGCTTCATTATTAATGGGATTGATAACATCAAATTGAGATATTCACTTGTAAGTTTGTACACGTATGTATTGTAGTGACATCTGATTGAGATGACTCTATTGAGGTGGTAGGTTGTAAATAGTGGAAAATAAGTACGGTAAACTAGAAACTTCATTTTTAACGTATATGGTAGAAACCAACTCCTCAAACTTTTCTATGACATCTACCTCAAATATTATTAAAATTCTATGACCAATAATTTCCACATACTAGAGTGCAAATATAGTCAAGATGTTTCCTTTAAAGTGACTTGGACGAATAATCTGGATGTGGAAGTAGTGATTCCTTAGGCAGCGGTTTTCCTTCCTGCTCTAGCTCGAAAGGGGGTGCATTTTCGGAAAAAACTTTATACATGAAAAATGTCTTATTTTAACCTAAAAATAGATCCTGAACGTTTGGCGGTTTAACTCAGTATTTTTTTTGCATAGAGGCATTTTAATACGAAATAGAATTGTTTAACAATTTCATTGATTGTCCTTTAAATCGAAGATTACATCTAAACTAAATTTAGTCTTCGTAGGTAAACCTAAACTTGCTACATTCTCATGTTTTAACATTGTTCAATTGGCAGACATTTTAATGTTGTCTTTTGTGACTGCTTCAATCACTTCATAATTCGTCCCACAGGGTTGTCACTTGCTTCGTTAATTACTTACACATCCACGTAGTGGATTGGAAAATTTCAATTTCTTTTTTTTTTTTTAAATAACTTTAGAATGTCATGAAACGTCGAGATTTTAAATTTGAGCGAAGAAAATGTTCTGTCTGTCGGTCTGTCTGTCTGTAACTTTTTTTTTGTCCGCACGTTTTCGCCGGAACGGTTTAAGATATTGACGTAAAATTTTGTACACGTATATATTATAATGAGATCTGGAACTGAATTGTTTTTTGAACATATTCGATGAAGGGTTGAGGGATGAATAGGAGTAAATAGGGGAAATGAGTAAAGTATGCTGGTAAGAGTACAGAAACTTGAAAATTGGTATATGTACTAGAAGCCAAGGCCTCAAGATTTTTTATAATATTTACCATCCCCCACCACAACCAGCTCCATTATTAAAATAAAAATGAGATGCTCACTTGAAAATTAGTATCTATGTATATTGTAATGTCATAAAGAACTAGATTATATTTTGGGATTATTCCGTTAATGGGTTGGGGGTTAAATAGGGGTAAAAAGGGGAAAATAAGTAAAGCTTGCTGGTAAGAGGACGACAGAAAATTGAAATTCGGTGTATGTACTAGAAGCCAAGGCCACACATTTTTTTATAATATTTTGCAACCCCCACAACCCCTACTCCATTATTAAAGAGGTTGATAAAATAAAATTGAGATTTCACTTGAAATTTGTTACACGTATATATTATAACGACATCTGGAACTAGATTATATTTTGAGATGATTCCGTTGAAGTATTGGGGGTTAAATAGGGGTAAATAGGGGGAAATAAGTAAAGCTGGTAAGAGTACAGAAAATTGGGATTTGGTGTATATACTAGAAACCAAGACCTCAGATTTTTTTTAATACGTCTCAACGCCGATCGACGCCTAGGGTCGGTTTAGAAAACTTGTGTATTTAATAAATTTTGATACCTCGATTCATATTCTTGCATTTTTACCGCTCGACGCTGACCGACGCCTAGCGTCGTTTTTATAAAGCTTGTGTATTTATAAATTTCAATATCTAAATTAATGTTCTTGCATCTTTACGTCTCGAGGCTGACCGACGCCTAGCGTCGTTTTCGTAAAATTCGTGTATTTGATGAATTTTGATTCCTGGATTCATATTCTTGCATTTTTACGTCTCGACGCCAACCAACGCCCTGCGTCGTTTTTATATGACTCATGTATTTGTTAAGCATTGATAACTAAATTTGTGTTCTTGCATTTTTACGTCTCGATGCCGACCGACGCCTAGCGTCGTTTTTGTAAAACTTAAGAATTTGATAAATTTTGATGCCTAGATTCACATTCTTCTGTTTTCGTCTCGCCACCGACCGACGCCCAGCCTCGATTTTGTAAAACTTGTGTATATGACCAATTATAAAGAAACGCATTTATATGATCATTTTGCTCACTACAATGAACTGTTGCTTAGATATAACTTTGAATCTCTTGAGCTGATGTGTGTTCATGCCTCATGAATCTATATCTATAAACTACTAAATCACCTTTCTGACAACTCCGAGTCTCTTTCAAAATTGCCATTTAAGTACCAACCCGAACAGGTAAAAATTTTGACCTTTTTTTCTATTCCACAGTTTAAAACGAATATGTACCTGTCCAGCCCTTTAGTAAGATTATGCATATTAGGTAATCTTGCCCACTCGAGATTTGATTTATTTGCCCTAGCCCTTCCAATTTTTTAAGACATGTTAAAACAATCACTCTGAACGAAATTTAAACCGCATTTAAACCTGTCTGTTACTTATTTTTTGTATTAATATCTATACCTTGTTACTTCCACATCCACGTAGTGGATTGGAAGTATAGTAATCGCAAAAAAATTTCCAAAAATTTTTATTCGTGAAATAGTTTTAGAATGTCATGAAACGTCGAGATTTTAAATTTGAACGGAAAAATTTTTTCTGTCTGTCTGTCTGTCGGTCTGTCTGTCTGTCTGTCTGTCTGTAACTTTTTTTTCTCCGCACGTTTTCTCCGGAACGGTTTAGGATATTAACTTGAAATTTTGTACACGTGTATATTATAACGAGATCTGGAACTGGATTGTTTTTTGAGGATATCCGGTGAAGGGTTGGGGGTTAAATAGGGGTAAATAGGGGAAAATAAGTAAAGCAAGCTTGCAAGAGTACAGAAACTTGAAATTCGCTGTATGTACTAGAAGTTAGGGCCTCAGATTTTTCAATAATATTTTTCAACCCCGTACCACCCCTACTCCAATATGAAAAGGGTTGATAAAATAAAATTAAGATATTCATTTGAAAATTGGTACACGTATGTATTATAACGACATCTGGAACTAGATTATATTTTGAGATGATTCCGTTGAAGGGTTGGGGGTTAAATAGGGGTAAATAGGGGAAAATAAGTAAAGCAAGCTGATAAGACTACAGAAACTTGAAATTCGGTGTATGTACTAGAAGCCGAGGTCTCAGGTTATCTATAATATTTTTCAACCCTCACCACCCCTACTTCATTATCTCGTTCATTATTAAAAGGGTTGATAAAATAGAATTGAGATATTCATTTGAAATTTGGTACACGTATGAATTATAACGATATCTGGAACTAGATTATACTTTTAGATGATTCCGTTGAAGGGTTGGGGGTTATTAAGGGGTAAATAGGGGGAAATAAGTAAAGCAAGCTGGTATGAGTACAGAAACTTGAAATTCGTTGTATGTACTAGAAGCCAAGGCCTCAGATTTTTTAATAATATATTTCAGCCCCCCACCACCCCTAGTTCATTATTCAAGGGGTTGATAAAATAAAATTGAGATATTCACATGAAATTTTGTACGCATATGTATTATAACGACATCTAGAACCAGATTATATTTTGAGATGATTCCGTTGAAGGGTTGGGGGTTAAATAGGGATATATAAGGGAAAATAAGTAAAGCAAGCTAATAAAAGTACAGAAATTTGGGATTTGGTGTATATACTAGAAGCGGAGGTCTCAGGTTTTTTTATTAGTATTTTCCATCTCCTCACCACCCCCACTCCCTTATTAAAAGAGTTCATAAAATTAAATTTATGTATTATAACTATATCTGAAACTAGATTATATTTTGACATGATTGCGTTGAAGGAATGGGGTAAGTAGAGGTAAATAGGGAAAAATAAGTAAAGCAAGCTGGTAAGAGTACTGCAACTTGAAACTCGGTGTATGTAGTAGAAGCCAGGGCCTCAGATTTTTAAATAATATTTTTCAACCCTTCCACTAACCTTACTACATTATTAAAGGGATTGATAAAATAAAATTGAGATATTCACTTGTAACTTGGTAGAGGTATGTATTATAACGACATCTGGAACTAGATTATATTTTGGGATGATTCCGTAGAAGAGTTGGGATTAATAGGAGTAACTAGGGGAAAATAAGTAAATAAAGCTGGTAAAAGTACAGAAATTTGGGATTCGGTGTATATACTAGAAACCAAGGCCTCAGATTTCTTTCTAATATTTTTCAAACTCCACCACCTCAGCTTCAATATTAATGGGATTGATAACATAAAATTGAGATATTCACTTGAAAGTTAGTACACGTTTGTATTGTAGTGACATCTGATTGAGATGACTCCATTGAAAGGGTGGGAGGTGATAGGTTGTGAATAGTGAAAAATAAGTAGGGTAAACTAGAAACTTCATTTTTAACGTATATGGTAGAAACCAACTCATCAAACTTTTGTCTGACATCTGCCCCAAATATTATTAAAATTCTATGACCAACAATTTCCACATACTAGAGTGCAAATATAGTCAAGATGTTTCCTTTAAAGTGACTTGGATGAAAAATCTGGATGTGGAAGTAGTGATTCCTTAGGCAGCGGTTTTACTTAGTATACACCTAATTGTTATTGCAACTGTTGCGACACCTACTGTATTGACTGTATGTGATTGTATGATTTGTAAAGTATTATATATTTGTGTGTTTCTCTTTTTGTTCATTCCTTATAAATCGTTGTTTGTTATTCTCATATGTGGATTGTACTATTTATTTACTCACTCATGTAAATCGTGTCTCTTTACAACTTTGTAATTGGGTTTCGCCTGTAAAGTTGTTGAATAAATAAATTTTGATGTCTACAGTAATCCTGCATTTTTACGTCTTAATGCCGACGGACGCCCAGCGTCTTTTTTTAAAACTTGTGTATTTGATAAATTTTGATACCTGGAATCATATTCTTGTATTTTTACATCTCGACGCCGACCGACGCCTTGCGTCACTTCTGTAAAACTAGCGTTTGTTTAATTTTGACATCTAAATTCATGTTCGTGGATATTTACGTCTCGACGCTGACCGACGCCTAGCTTCGTTTTTATAAAACTTGCGTCTTTGATAAATTTTCATATCGAAACTTATGTTCCTGCATATTGACGTCTCGACGCCGACCGGTGCTTAGTGTCATTTTTTGTAAAAATTGTGTATTTGATAAATTTTGGTGCGTAGATTCATATTCTTGAATTATTACGTCTCGACGCCGACCGACGCCTAGTCTCACTTTTGTAAAACTTGCATATTTGATAAGTTTTGATACCTAGATTCTATTTATTGCGTTTTTACGTCTCGACGCCGACCGACGCCTAGCATCGTTTTTGTAAAATTAGTGTATTTGATGAATTTTGATACGTAGGTTCATGTTCTCGCAGTTTTACGAGACCCATCTTTTTATGGAATATTAATGTAAAGCCTATTACAATTACTCCGAGTTGTGAACTTTTTAAATTTTTTATCCGCAGCTTAATAAAAGTTTGAAAATTTCTAGAAGTTCTTTATTTCTATTCCCTGTACATTTTGCAGATTTTGTAAATATCATGTCAGGCTTGAAAGTTAGCCAAATTTATTTTCAATGTCTCAACGGCTTCATCTGTAAATTTTCTTATGACATCTGCCCCGAATATTATTAAAATTCTATAACCAATTATTTCCGCAAGAAGTTTACCCTTAAAGAGACTTGAAAGGAAAATTTAGATGTGAAAGTAGTGATTCATTAGGCAGCGGTTTTTTAAGGCATGATCGACGGAAACGTCTAATAGTTCGGAAATATTATTACTGATTTTTAGAGCTTCCCACTACATATTACTAGTCCCGAGATTTCTGTCTTCTCATCAGCATAATAACATGCTTTGCAAAATTGTTTTTTTTTTAATGAATGAAAGATGTATATAATGTATAACTGGGGTCTAAGAACAGAACTTTGCGGCATACCCTGTTTAATATTTTCACAGGAACTTTGTATCTTTTGCGGCGACTTCTTCGTTACGATTATTTAAATACGTCGTGAAAAATAGTATTGGAATTGCACCAGACTCATAATTTTATTCATTTTGATTTTCCTAAGTAATTAATGGTATTGCATCAAGACTCTAGAAGAGTAAGTAAACAATATTTATTACAAACGCAAGTAATATAGTGTAGATTATATTATTTATTTTATCATTTAAGTCCAGAGAGATAAATAAGATTCAACAGTTATTCTTGGTAGTCAGTAGTGAACATTAAGCAAACTGAGCCATTTTAGAGTAAAAGCAAACTTTAAAATTCATTTAGCCAGGTAGAAAAGCGGGTTATTAATCTGTTGTTTGTCTTAATCAGAAAATGCGTGAGGCAGCAGAGAAGAAACGCGACAGATATAAATGATTACGGTTGTTCTCACTCACCCTTCCACCAACGTTCTCTGTTGAGAATTCTGACAAATGTGACCGTCTTTTTAAGTTGGACACAGGAGCGGAGATGAAAGTATAATTCTGCAGGGATTTTAGAAAATTCCCGTTTCAATTTTTATAAAATGTCTTTCACTGCATTCTTAGATTTTACACATACGCAGGTGACCTACTTTCAAAACTATATACAGGGTGTCCCGAATTGCATAGACCAAACTTCACTAAACAATACAAATTCTCAAAATAAGAAAAAAGTTTCTATAAACATGGGTCGGGAAGTGATTACTTTTCGAGATACAGGGTGTTCAAGTAATTCTCCTGAAAATGCGTGTTATGAATATTTTCGAAACGTCTGAAGGTAAACAAATGATAATTTACACAGGAATTTAACTTTTTATGCTTCTTAAGAAAAAATTACAGCTATGTACGAAAATCATTCAGGAGCGGGTAAAACTGGGGGAGCCTAGGTATAATTTTGCCCCAACTTTATTGTGCGACACTTTTAAATTAATTTATAAGCAGAACTTAAAAATTGAATTTTTCTACACGAAAAAGTCTGTTGTGTTTCTTCTCTAAAAATTATCAGTTTTTAAGTAAATTTTATCTGAACTTTATTCGGGAACGGTTTTTTATGAATAATTTTAGCAGAACAGGAAAAACAATGACAGTAAGACAAAATTTGACTACATTATTTTTTATTAGACAACAATGAATTAGATTAAAGTAAGGTAAATTACAAATTACAAGAGTTGTTCAAAGTGCATTCCGCCAGCTTCAACACATTTCTGACATCTGCGCCGTACGGAGTATGTAGCTTTACGAATGAAATCAGGATTAATCCGCAAATTTTCACATTCTTCGAGAATTCTTTCTATTAACTCTTCTTTCGTGTTTACAGGGATTGCGTAGACTTTGTCCTTTAAATAGCCCCCAGACAAAAAAATCAATCAAATCAAATTAAATCCGGTGAACGGGGTGGCCAGGCCCTTGCACCTAATCGACCGATCCACCGTTCAGGATAATTATTGTTTACCCACAAACGGTTCTCAACAGCAAAATGTGCAGGAGCTACGTCCAGCAGTCATCTCTTAAATTAAGAGGAATATCCTCGAGATATTGAAAAAAATGGTTATTAAAAATTATTAAATATTGGTCCATTTAAACGAGGAGGAAGGATGTGGAGCCCACAAAAGGTTCCGTTTATATTACCACACCAGACATTAACGCTAAACTCTTCTGATGAGCCCAGATTCTTAAATTATTAAAATTAACCGATCCGTTATGGTTAAAGTTAGCTTCATCAGTCAAAATAAGTTTACTTCTGAAATCGAAATCTTGTTCCATGGCATTTATAAACCAATTACAAAAATTGGTACGCCTTTCGGAATCACCTGGTTGAAGACTTTGGACTGGCTGCCTTCGAAAAGCTTTTCTGTGCTCTTTTTTCAGAATCCGCAAAACTATGTTTTTGGAAATATGCGCAGCTTGCACACGCAGCTGTTGGACCGCTCTTCTGATACTTAATTTATTATTATTGTTAAATTTGGCCAAAATTATGTTTTTAAGTCGCCCATTTCGCTGTTCTTCATTTCTTGTACCTCTTTTAAGTCCAATATTTCTAAATTCTAGGTGGGTTCGAATAAAAACATCTTTAGATAGTTTCCTTCTATTAGGAAATTATCTGCGATATTCGCGTACCGCGGCATTCGCGTTTCCATTACAATATCCAGAAATAAAATGAATAACCACGTACTCCACATTATTAAACATGCCCATTTTTTACTTTTCAATAGAACACTTTCTCCAAAAGGAAATAATAAAACTACAGAACAATGAACTACAGAAAACCAAAAAACGACAATGTCATTATTGTCATTCTGGCATTGCATGCTAGATTACTTTTCATTTGTTACAAACATTACAATCACGGAACACTCCTGCATACTAGGAATGCTGGTAATAATGGTGACTAATTAATAAAGTTCAGATAAGATTTACTCAAAAACTGATAATTTTAGAGAAAAAACACAAGAGACTTTTTTTGTGTAGAAAACTTCAAACCTTTAAGTTCTGCTCATAAATTAATCAAAAGTGTCACACAATAAAGTTGGGGCTTAATTATACCTAGGCCACCCCAGTTTTACCCGCTCCTGAATGATTTTCGTACATAGTTGTCATTTTTTCTTAAAAAGCATAAAAACTTAAATTCCTGTATAAATTATCATTTGTTTATCTTTAGAAGTTTCGAAAATATATATAAAAAAACATTTTCAACGGAATACCTTGAACACCCAGTATCTCGGAAACTAATCACTTCCCGACCCATATTTATAGGAACTTTTTCTCTTATTTTGAAAAGTTGCATTGCTTAGTGAAGTTTGACCTATGCAGTTCAGGATACCTTGTATATGTTTTACGAGAATAAAGTTGGCGATTTTGTCGAGTACTTCAACCCTTTCAGTCACAACATAATTAAGAAATATATACAGTATGTCTGACTTTTCATGACTGCGAGATCACAGTGCCCTTATTAAAAAAGCGATTTTAAGAAAAATATTATAAAAAAATCTGAGGCCTTAGCTTCTAATACATACACGGAATTTCAAGTTTCTGTACTCTTACCAACTTGCTTTACTTATTTTCCCTTATTTACCCCTATTTAACCCCCAACCCTTCAACGGAATAACACGAAAATATAATCTAGTTCCTGATGTCATTATAATATAACGTATACCAAATTTCAAGTGAATATCTGTATTTTATTTTATCAACCCTTTTAATAATGCAGTGGGGGCTGGTGGGGGAATGGAAAATATTGTAAAAAATTTTGAGGCCTTGACTTCTAGTACAAACACCTAATTTCAAGTTTCTGTACTCTTAGCCTCCTAATTTACTTATTTCCCCCTATTTACCCCCCAACCCTTCACCGGATATGTTCAAAAAACAATCTAGTTCCAGATCTCGTTATAATATATACGTGCACAAAATTTCAAGTCAATATCTTAAACCGTTCAGGAGAAAACGTGCGGACAAAAAAAAGTTACAGGCAGACCGATAGACAGACAGAAATTTTTTTTTGTTCAAATTTAAAATATCGACGTTTCATGACATTCTAAAACCATTTCAAGAAAATAAAAATTGAATTTTTTTTTACGATTACTATACTTCCAATCCACTACGTGGATGTGGAAGTAATATTGATTATTAGCTAACGTTCACTTTTTGTGAACTTCCTTCCTCTTCGTCGTACACTTTGTCATATTTTTGGTATCTTCATCCCGCCGTAAAAGCAAACGTATTTGTTGAATCGCCTCTTCTCTTTTTTGTACTTCTGTCCATTCCTGCTAATATTTATTAAAAGAATTGTCCACAAAATTGGAATAACCTCGAATGGCAATCATTGACGTTGACGTCGATGTTTTAATATATCCGACACCTATGCCATAACATCTATCATCGCCAACGAAACATCGGCATTTCTAATACATCGATGAACATCGCCCAGCACTAATTAGTTCTATTTTGCCAGTAGACAAAGAGGTTAAAAAAATTGAAGTAGATCTGTCAAAGATTAGTTCCCGCAGATGTATTCCTACGTAGAGCAACTGACGGAGATTTGTGGCAATTTTCAATAGCAATTTTAAAACTTAATAAAAGCTCATGTTATGTACGCTACCATTGAAAAGGCCGTCCCTGTATAAATATATCTTTCCATGTTACTAAAAGTTGTAAGTTTGTTACAAACTTGATATTTTCTTATCGACAACCTGCGGTGAGCAGTATGATGATATACACTAGCTAGAGATGTATGTAGTTATTATTGGGGATAATAAAAAATGTTAGTGCAAAATTTTTAAGGATTATTTGTTCTTTTGTAATAAAGGTACGGGAGTTTTATCTCGGCGCCAAAGACGGCTCTCATATACAGTGTGAACCTAAAGAATCGCACAAAATTCAAATCTTTGGTATGTGTCATTTTTCTTTAAATCCTCGAACGGGTCGAATTTAGTTTTGTAAATGCTACATTTTGTCACTATACCAAAATTTATGACGTCATTGGTTTTTGAGTTATGAAGCTATCATAAATGTTTTTTAATGGAAACAGACATTTTTGTTTACTGTTTTTGGTGGTATATTCCCTTTGCTTTTTGGTGATATAAAAAAAAGATATTACCTGGGCCATTCTTTTGGAAAAATTAAATTTTATGTAAAAATAGCTTACCTTTCGCAAATTCACGAGTAATGTTCCACTTTCTTATGGACTGATAAATCTTGTTGCCTACATTTTTGTTTAAACTAGCATGAAAACATTTGACATAAAAACAAAACAAGAAAATGATAAAAAAACAATCACCTTAACAACAGAGAGATACAGACCTTTTTGTGTAAAGTATCGACAACTTTTTTATTCCTGGCACGTGTGGAACCTCAGTTTTGTGACACTCTTGAGACAGTGTAAAACTGGTGAATGCAATGGCACGTTTAAGTGAAAGAGAACGCGTAGAACTTTTGATGATGGTTGGATATGGCGATAGGCTGAGAACTCATCAGGAAGCATGTGATGTGTTCAATGCAAGGAAACCTGAAAAGCAAATTTCTAGATCCACTGTAAGTACATTGGTGGCAAGATATGATGAATCTGGCAGTGTATCTGACCTCCCTCGATCTGGTCGCCCTAGCACAAGCAACGAAACCAAATAAAATATTCTTCTAGAAAGTGAGGAAAACCACAATATTACGATAAGGCAGCTGGCTTTAAATCAAAACGTGAGTCAAACTTTTGTTGCACGTCTATTGAAATAAGAAAAATACCATCCATACAAAGTGCAATTAATCCACGAATTGAATGAGGACGATCCAGATCGGCGCTTACAGTTTTGTGAACAGTTGATAACTTTGTGCGATGAAAACCCAAATTTTTTAAAGAACATTATTTTTTCTGATGAAGCTACATTTTCTTTAAAGGGGAATGTATATCGACATAACTATAGGTATTGATCACGCGAAAATCCTCATTGGACTCAAGAAGTCAATACACAGCGACGAGGCAAAGTAAACGTGTGGGCAGGTATGATTCTTGATCGTTTATTGGGACCTTTTTTTTAAAGAAAATCTTACGGCCGCAAGATATTTACAGCTTTAGCGAGTTGAGTTAGTGCCAGCCCTAACAGTCATATTTCCGAACAATAAAGATGAAAATATTACTGCTGAAAACGTCTGGTTTCAGCAGGACCCATCTCATTTTGAGATAGCAGTGCGTCAATTTTTAGATGACACTTTTACTGGAAGCTAGATGGGTCGTCGAGGTCCGATTGAGTGGCCCCCGCGTTTACCGGATTTAACCGCCTTAGACTTTTTTCATTGGGGTTACTTAAAGTCAAGGGTGTATTTTAACAGACCGGATACCATAGAAGATTTGAAAGACAGAATTGGTTTGGAGATGAGACGAATTGCCCACGAGATGATTCAGAACAGCCTGCAGGGTGCAGGGTGTCTGCACCCGTCTTAGTCAATGCAAAATGGTTGCAGGGTGGCAATTTGAGCAGTGGAGATGATTTTTTTTCACAATTACGTATGTAAGGTATCAATCAATAAAAATATTTTTTTCCAAAAGAATGGCTTAGGTAATATCAATTTTTTTCTTATCACCAGAAAGCTAAAGGAATATACCACCAAAAACAGTAAACAAAGATGTCTGTTTCACAAAAAAAAAAATGGTGATGACGTCATAACTCAAAAACAAATGGCGTCATAAATTTTGGTATAGTGACGAAATGTAGCATTTACAAAACTAAAATCGACCCCTTCGAGGAATTTTTTGACAAATGACATAGCAAAGATATGAATTTTGTGCGTTTCTTTACGTTCACACTGTAGACAGAATATTGCATTGCAAACACTCTGAAACAATGAGAAAAACGACGAAGTGGTGAAATATTTATTATTGCCAGCTATAATGTATTTCTAGTAAATTTAACTTAAAAACGGTAATGGTTCTTAAAAGACCATGTAATACATATCTAGCAACTAAAAAGACAATTTTGAATCAAATACATGCTTCCCTGTTCTGTTTAATATGTGCGACGTGTTTATTTCATTTATTTTCATGATAATTAAATATAGAAACCCAATTAAATTCCGGCAAAAATAAAACATTTTGCAAATAAAATAAACTATTTTTATATAATATTAAATCGTACACAACAAACAAAGTTCAGGATTAATGGCATAAAACTGTACCGTGTCCATCACAAATGCACACAACGTGATAAAGAGTATTTTATTTCATTTTAATATATTATTGCATTCGACCCTGAGCGAGTGTTAAAATTAGATTCTAGTTTAGGTACTTTTATATGTTTTTTAGTAATGCGGTTTTATTATCTCCTTTAATTAGGCGACGCTGCCCAAATTGTGAAACATTGCTTTGACAAAATCCCTTTGTACCTAGATATACTGTGGAAGTTCTTGGCAATTACGACAACATTTAGTTGGAGGAAAAGGATACACCCTCCTAAATCGCTGTTATGCAGTTTCGCAAACCATAGTGTAAATCTAGCCATATGCATGACGTACATATCTATCTATAAACCTCGAACGAAATTATACAGAGTCGGTGGTATACAAAAATGTCTAGTGCTTCTCAGGCTGCAATATACTTGTGGATTCGCGATTTTCTAGAACTTCAATTTGATAAAACAGAATATTACTGTAGTAATTGCAACGAAACAGTTTCTTGGATATCTAAAACAAATGTTAATAGACATATTTCCTCAGAAAAGCACATGAGTGGTAGTGGCTCCACAGATAGTGACAGTCAATATAATTTTAATTTAGATTTAGTGAAAGTGATAGTGGGATGGAACTTACCGTGGTCGAAACTAGATAATGTTAGTCCAATGTTACATCCCCCAATTGGATATTACGAAATTCCCTGAAAAAAAGTAAAGGGTAAGATATATTGTGTCATACTTGCCTGAACGTTTTTCCACGCTGGCAGAGCCAACCCTGATTTTGACGTTACCGAAATAAAATTCCTGAGCTCTGCATTACAGAACAGCTCTTATCAATTTAAAAATAGAATCACCTTCAAGACTAGAATCTTCCCTTTCCAAGAAGCTTCAATTAAAATCGATCTCTTGCAGAATTAACCAATTAAAGAATACTTTTGCCAGCGAATCTTAGGCTTTCGGTTTAAACGGACTATATTATATTATACCAACGGTGTTACGTCACTTTGTCGGGCCTCGGCTGGCCAAGTGTATTTCTATTCAAATGGGAGTATATTTGTTGTTACTGATCCAATTGAGCTGAATTTTTTTCTGACGCTATAGGCATGTTATACTTTATAATGATAAATAAATAACGAGATACTACTACATCGCTAAATGACCCGATTCTTCAAATCGTACTCTTTGGGAATATTTCAGTCATGCAAGCGACCGAATGCACTAATTTCTCATTGCTCAGAAAGTTTATTTCCTAAATTCCACGTCACCTGTACATCACCATATTACGCTGCTGGAATTACAAATCAATATTCAAATCACTGAAATGTGCACATACTGAATAAGCGCCCAATGGAATGGTAATTGCTGAAATGGTATATAAATCACGCCATTAAAATTCTTATAATAAACAATTTAACAAATACGATACATACCGACCACTCTATGGTAGTATTCCTCTTTTATACGGTTCCATTTTCCATTTTATTTAACTAAAGAACATTGCAGCAACTAGGACTAATTAGTACGTCATTGCATTACATTGACAGAATTAAATTACAAATGAATATAAACAAAAAATGTCTAGAGATCCTAGTTGTTTACCTAGTTACAATTTTTCTATTGCCGGGTTAAAGCACTTATACAACATCAATGTTTATTAATTTGTAACATTTTTCCAAAAAAAATTAAAAAATTGAAATAAATGTTCCGAATTTACAGGAAAAATCAGCAAAACCCTGCTATAGACAGTGGTGGCTTGTTGATCGAGGCATATACAGTGAGCACGTAAAGCTTGGAATAAATTCATTAAAATAGATACAAAACAAGTGAAAAAAATTCGCTCAGACCCGTCGATTTTTAAATACATTTAAAAAAAAATCAGTAAAGGTATTTACACAGAACTTCCCTCTTTATTTGTGCATTGCGGTTACTCTAAAAAATTAATAATTACGAAGTGACATTGAAAATAATAATCGGAATATAGTTATCACTATTATTACAAAGAACACCTGATAAGTTTTGGTCAAAAAAATATACAGAGTGCTCATCCAACAGCAAAAGTTCAATACTAAATAACAGGTGCCAAATATGGAAGGCTTGGTCAAATTCCTTTATAAATGTCCACCATGACTGAATTATTTCTTGGGATGACCACACTGTACATTTTTCAATAATAGTATAATAGGTGCATATGCCTAATATTATTGCCATCTGTCACATTTTCAATTCCATATATACACGTAGTGGAGTGGAAGTATAGCGGTGGTTAAAAAATTTCATTTTCTTTTCAATGTTTCAAAAATGTTTTTGAAAAAGTTTTCAAAGTTTTTTTCTTCTGAAATAGGCTTAGAATGCCATGACGTGGAAATTTTAAATTTGAGCAAAAAGGAAAGTTTCCTTCTATTCTACAGTGGTATTTCTTTTTTATTGAAATTGGTTTAGAATGCCATGAAAGTGAAAATTTTAAATTTGAGCAAAGAAAAAAAAAATTTCCGTCTATTTTAATGGTAAAAATTATTTCAAAAAATGTTGGTTAAAAAAATTTTCAATTTTTTTTTCTCAAATAGGTTTAGAGTGTCAGTCATGTCAAACGTGAAAATTTTAAATTTGTATAAAATTTTTTTCATCTATTCTATACCCGGTGATAAATAGATTAAAATTTTTTGCAAAACATTTTTTTTTCAAAAAATTTTTTAATCAAAATCATTTTTGAATTTGTTTGAATAGGATTAGAATGCCATGAAAACGTGAAAATTTTAAATTTGAACAAAGAAAGAAAAATTCAGTCTGTATTAGTGGTAAAATTTTTTCAAAAATAGTAAAAAAAATTTTTAAATAGGTTTAGAACGCTATGAAACGTGGAAATTTTAAATTTGAACAAAGAAAAAAATTCCTTCTATTTTAGTGATAAGAAATTTTTCAAAAATGGTGAAAAAAATTTTCAAAATTTTTTTTTTCTGAAATAGGTAGGTCATGAAACGTGGAAATTTTCAATTTGAGCAAAAAAAAAATTGTTTTCATTATTTACTCCCTTTAGACGATTCACCCTGTATATGTTCCAGTGAAAGTTCTACCATTTCTTCGCTGACAGTACGGTCAACTACTTACCAAATTTGACTGCTCTCCGTCAAGCAGTTTTTTAGTAAATGCACCAACAGACAGACAGACAGACAGACAGACTGACGGAATTGAAAAACCTATATTTTCCTAATCTCCGTGATCTGAAACGTCAGAATCCGAAAAAATCTCGGAGGGTGATTTTTTCTCGAATACAATACTTCCCTTTGGTATGCGAGGGAAGTAAAAAGTGCCGCAAATATTTTTATAACAGTTATGACGTCATCGCCATTTTTTTTAAATGGCAACCCCCATTTTTTAAAATGTCATTTGAAAGAGCACATTTTTCTGCATACAGTACGTTAAATTTTAGGGAGTATTGCATGACGAAATTATCGAGAAAAAATCTTAACTACTTATAACAATGTAATAAAACAAAAATACAAGAATTTAAGAATACAGCAAAAAATAATTAGATTAAATGTCCAAATTGCGCGCCATTTGCTTCTTGACAATGTCTAAGGCGAAACTGAAATTCTCGCAAAACGTTAATAATTGTTTCGGGTCCAATTCTTCCAATTTCGTAAGTAATTGTATCTTTTAAGTCCTCAATATTGTTCGGTCTATTAAAATAAACTTTGGATTTAAGGTAACCCCATAAAAAATAATCAAATGGGGTTAGGCCCGGAGATCTAGCTGGCCATTCTATTGATCGGCATCTACCACTCCAGCTGCGTGGGAAAATTCCATTTAAATAATTACGCACTATTACCGAATAATGTGGTGGTGCTCCATCCTGTTGAAACCATATGGACTTTTCCGGTACATTAGGGTTTTCACCATTTGGATACAGTGCGACAAGTTCTGGAATTATATTTTGTTGGAGCAACTCCAAACATTTTTCGCCATCTAATGAAACTTCAATAAAAAATGGACCCAATATTGTGGTCCCAACAATTCCAGCCCACACGTTAACTTTTTGTGGAAACTGAGCATGGGCCTCCACCATCCAGTGTGGATTTTCACGTGACCACTATCGACAATTTTACCTATCCCCATTTAAACAGAAGGTGGCCTCGTCAGAAAAAAATACTCGACTTAAGAAATGTGGATTGATATTACATCGTTCCATCATGGTTTCGCAAAAATCTACTCTGCGGTCGAAATCATCTTCGTTAAGCTCTTGAACTAAATTCACTTTATATGGGTACCACTTATTCTTCTTCAAATATTTTAAAACAGCCGACTGACTAACTGACTGTTCTGCTGCGACTTCGCGACTTGGTTTGTGGGGATTCTCCTACATTGTCAGTAAAACATCTAACTGTTTATTTTCTGAAATCGTAGGACGACCTTTCGTGAAATTATCTCTTACATGACCACAATCTCGGAACTTCTTTTCTATTTTGCTAACAGTTGATTGTGTAATAGGTCGATTAGGGTATTTACCATTAAATAATTCTCAAACCATAGTTTGTGTTCGGGACTTGTCTCCATAGCCAATCATTATCAAAATTTTAATTCGTTCTGTCTCACTTAAACGTTCCATTATCGGCACTTTCAATACGATATCACAAGTAAATACTAATGAATGGGCCTACCCCTTTCAGCGTGGTGAGGCTAATATAATTTAGTGAACTGTATTTAGGTATAATAAAAAAAAAGAATTTGTCGGAAACCTACACAGTATGTTTGATGGATTCTTCGTCGTCGATGTCGGCCCAGGAAATAGGTGGGACAAAGGGGGGCCAAAAGGAAAAGGAGCAAATCTTCGACACACACAATTAACGTAACAATTATTAAATTAATTTAAGAAAGGACAATTATAATTAACTTATCACTGATAAATAACTATAGTGCTCTGCGGCGTAAGTGGCTATTGTCTTACTTACTATCATACTACTGTCTCTATGCGGGTCGCGCTCGACCCACACGGCGTTAAAAAACTAGCTAAAAAAAACTTCTTAGTATTACCATAAAAAATTCAAAACATATATTTTTCTAGGTATAATACTACAAGGCGCGTAACCAACTAATGTGTTAGAGCTAGGTTCGCGTTGCTAATTAAATGAAAAAAGGCGTAAACACAAAAAAAGTGTAAGTTGTAAAAAGGTTCCACAATAAGTAATGAATGTGTTCTATTAATGTTAAATGTTTCTTTCTCGATAATTTCGTCAGGCAATACTCCCTAGAATTTAACGTACTGTATGCAGAAAAATGTGCTCCATCAAACGACATTTTAAAAATGGGGGTAGCCATTTAAAAAAATGGCGATGACGTCATAATTTTGAAAAAAATATTTGCAGCACTCTTTTTTTAAATAAACAAATTGAGAAATGTATTTAAAAATCGACGGGACTGAGCGAATTTTTGTCACTTGTTTTGTAACTATTTTAACGAATTTATTCCAACCTTTAGTGCTATTTTATGAAAGTTAAAACCGCTCGTCAGCGTGCAAAGATGGGTGAAATTATATAGAAAAGTGGTTTTTGTGGTGTCTTGTCTTTGTCCGTTTCGCGAGATTGTCGATATTTGTTATGGTCACCGTCTTTCGTGAAAGACGAGTAGGTAGTCTCTGGTGAATCAAGTGGTGTGTATGTGTTAGTAGAGGATCCGAATTAGAAACGACCTTCACCCATCTGTTTAATGGATGAAAAGTATTTTATATCAAATTTAGTATGTTATAAAACATATCACAAATGGGTAGGCTAAAAATTCCTGGCCAGGCTATGATTAATTGAAAATTGAAAAATGACTTTTTATTTAACATTGCACTCATGAGTTTAACGAATAAATTTAATACTAATCGAAAGTATGAAGCCTACGGAATATGCAAACGTTGGGTTGTCTATTTTTTTCCTGGCGTAACTACTGGATTGGCAGGTATAAACAGGTATGTTGATACTTCACCCATTTGTTTAATAAATAAATCTCATATCAAAATAGGCGCTATTTCATTGCGAACACGATGATATAAGGTTGTCTGCAAAAAGTCTGGTTTGAATGAATAGCTTTTTCTTGTTTGTAAGTTCTTGACTCGCTTTATAAATATAAGCAATCAGTTCTCCATATTCAGAAATATTGGTATTTCTATAAACCTGTAAAGTTGCCTCCAGCATGCTTTTTCCACGTTGAAAACACACAAACAAACACTGAAAAAGCTAAGAAAATAAGCCAGCATTACACCTCCAGTAACACCTCTACGTTTTACCTAATCGTTGTATTCGCTGTGTTCCTTCTCATAGAAGCTTGGCATTTCTTACGTAGTAAGTTTAAACAAACTTCATTTGTTTCTCTAATTTTTTCCAATTTTCATTCATTTTTAAAAGCAATGCTTTATTTTTTGCCTTTATTTGTTGTTTATGTGTATAAACTAGTAAACAATAAATAGCAATCGACACCATAGCAACCATTTTATGCCCTTCGCAATTACAATTTTTACAATAAATTGTCAAATTTAAAAAAAATATATTATTCAAATAAAACCTCATTAAATGAAAGTGTTGGATAAAATTTTGAATTGCGCACATGTGTAATTGTCCATTAGTCACTTAAGAAAGTTAACCGCTCAACCTAATGGTCTCGTGGCCAACTTTTCCTCGCGTGACTAATGAGCATAATTACACACTAGTACAATAAATAACTATTTTGCAGTTGGACAATATATCGACATGGGCGTCTTGCTTCGTAGTTTATAGTTCTCGGGAGATCTTGGATCATTTACTTAAAATAAAATGTGATATTTTTGCCAAAGTGATAAAATGGCTCCAAGTATAAAAACCGCCGGCAAAGGAATCTCTGCTTCCACATCCAGATTCCCCATCCAAGTCTTTTTAAAGGTAAACTTGACTATATTTGCACTTTACTATACGGAAATAATTAGTCATAGAATTTTAATAATATTTGGGGCAGATGCCATAAAAATATTTACAGAAGTTGCAATTTGGCAAGCTTCATTAAGACATTGAAAACAAACTTGGCAAATTTTTAAGCCTGGCATGATATTTACAAAATCTGCAAAAAGTACAGGAGATAGAAATAAAGAAAAGTTTTAGAAATTTTCAAACTTTTAATAATCTGCGGATAAAAATTTAAAAAGTTACACAACTCGGAGTAATTGTAATAGGCTTTACATTAATATTCCACAAAAAAACGGGTTTCGTAAAAATGCGAGAACATGAATCTAGGTATCACAATTTATAAAATACACAACTTTTACAAAAACGAGGCTAGGCGTCGCGCGTCGGTCGGCGTCGAGACGTAAAAATGCAGGAATATGAATCTAGGATTAAAAGTGAATTATTTATTAATTGTTTGCTTATGGTAATGAAACATATTCTTTATAGGATTTTGCAAACAGCGGAAAGAAAAACTATCTATGAGAACTAAAGTTTTATAAAGTTTTCCCTTTAGTTCTTATAGATAGTTTTTCCTTCCGCTGTTTGCAAAATCCTATAAAGAATATGTTCCATGAATCTAGGTATCAAAATGTATTAAATACACAAGTTTTACAAAAACAACGTTAGGCATCGGTCAGCGTCGAGACGTAAAAATGCAAGAACATGAATTTAATGAAACATGTTTTAATTATAAGCACACAAAAAATAATTCGCTTTTAAACATGAATTTAGATATTAAAATTTATCTAATACACAAGTTTTACAGAAACGACGCAAGGCGTGGGTCGGCGTGGAGACGTAAAAATACAATCTATTCTATAGTAAGTAGTGATAAATAAATTTAAAAAATTTTCAAAGAAATTTTTAAATTTTTCAAAATAATTTTTAAATTTGTTTGAATAGGTTTAGAATGCCATGGAAACGTGGAAATTTTAAATTTGAACAAAGAAAAATAATCTTTCCATCTATTTTAGCGGTAAAATTTTTTAAAAAATGTTAAAAAAAAATTCAATTTTTTTTAAATAGGTTAGAACGCTATGCAACGTGGAAATTTGAACAAAGAAAAATTTTTTCCATATATTTTAGTGGTAAAAATTTTTCAAAAATGTTAAAAAAAATCGATTTTTTTTTAAATAGGTTTAAAATGCCATGAAACATGGAAATTTAAAATTGGAAAAAAGAAAAAATGTTTTCCATCCATTTTAGTGGTAAGAAATTTTTCGAAAATGTTTGTAAAAAAAAATTTCAAACATTTTTTTTTAAGTAGGTTTAGAATGCCATGAAACGTGGAAATTTTAAATTTGAACAAAAACAAAAAAATTTCCATCTGTTTTAATTTTTTTTAAATTGGTTTAGAATGCCGTGAAACGTGAAAATTCTAAATTTGAAGAAAGAAAAATTTCCTTTCCATCTATTTCAGTGGTAAAAAATTTTTGGAACGGTAAACAAATTTTTTTTGTAGTAGGTTTAGAATGCCATGAAACGTAAATTTTAACAAAGAAAACATTTTTTCCTCTATTTTAGGGGTAAAAGTTTTTCAAAAATTTTCAAATTTTTTTTTCTGAAATAAGTTTGGAATGTCATGAAACGTAGAAATTTTAAATTTGAAAAAAAAAGTTATTATTTATTCCCTTTAGACGGTCCACCCAGTATATTTTCCAGTGACAGTTTAACCATTTCTTCGCTGACAGTATCGTGACCTACCAACCAAATTTGACTGTTCTCCGTCAAGTAGTTTTTTAGTTAATGCACTAACAGACAGACAGACAGACAGACAGACAGACTGACGGAATTGAAAAACCTATATTTTCGTAATCTACACGATCTGAAACGTGAAAATCCGTAAAAATCTCGGAGGGTGATTTTTCCTCGAATACATTACTTCCCTTCGGTATGCGAGGGAAGTAAAGATTGAATTTTTTTATGATTACTGTACTTCCAAAATAATTAAAAGTAAATTATTGCGGACCGCTACTGTCTGTCGGCCGCAAAGTCTAACAGTTGCGGCAGCAGTGAATATAATTTGATGAAGATATTTCGCGTTATTTTCGAAGAATAATGGAGTTTAATATTTTTGGTGCTTTTTAATAGCATCTACAGAGTTTACACCGCACGTGAAGAATTTTAAAATATTAGACATGGGAACTGAGGGAACTGGTGTCCTTATGCACTAAATATTGAAATATACGGATATTTCAAAGAAAATCAGGTAATCGTGTAATTTGAACCTTTAAACATTGATTAAAACACTAAGCTTTATTTCAATTGTAGTATTTGAGTCGTCATCTACTGATTTGCTCCACTAAAAGTGTAAGTTGTACATGAATTATATAGATACTATTTAATAATACCACGGCACTGTAGTAATTTATATTCATAATATATGTCATTAATTTATATACGTATAATTAACCACCTCTTTACGTTGGATTAAATAGTCGCAATAGCTAAATTCGAAATTTATTTCCAAACACGTACCACATTAATATGATAAATCGTTTAAACATTTACATTAAATACTGTGTGCTATGGAGACTTACTCAGCCTATTATCCATAGATAATAGGCACTCATCAGTTATTACTGATAGTATAGTAGTCGTAAAAATATTCAATTTTTTTTTTGTTGAAGTAAATTTAGAATGCCATGATATGTCGAGATGTTAAATTTGAGCGAAAAAAATATTTGTCTGTTTGTTTATCTGTCTGTCTGTCTGTAATGTGGCTAAGAAAATAAGGTTTTCACTCGATGTTAAAATATTGCCCAAGTGTTCAAGTGTGGGCCACCCTACGAGCGACGTGGTTAGCGTCACTGGTGTAACCTGGCTAGCACAGTAAAGATACGGAGAGCAAAAGGGCGTGGAGTTCAAGGCTTGGGCGCCATTGATTACTTAGGGTAATCAAAGAAAATTAAAGATAAAGATAAACAAAAGACAAAAGTTACATATATACAATAGTACTATATTACAAAAAGATTATATTGCAAAAGAATGAACTATTCCAGCATCAACGATACTGTATAGCAAAATATCACACAAAAATATATACAAAAAAACTATGTTACAATAACCGAAGTTCAAGATAAGCTTGAGACTTTTACGAGAGCCAAATTAAATATATTACAAAAGAGATGACTCGTAAATTGTCTCAATTATGAAACAAAAGTATATATTACAAGATAATAAAATACTATATTACAAGTTGCACTATATTACAAATTTGCTTAACAGCAAAATAAATTTGAGGTGTTTACGAGAACCAAAAATATATTACAAAAGATACGTCTCGTAACTTTCACCTCAATACTAAAATTCATATATTACAACAAAATTAGATAAACTTGAGATCTTTTACGAGAGACAAAATAACTATATTACAAAAGATAAGTCTCGTAAATTCATCTCAAAATTTATCAACATTAGACACTCTCGTTACAACAAAAATTGAACCACGACTTACGATATCACTAACAAACGTGCATTATAGTACTACAATAATATATTAATCATGAGGAATCACGACAAAAGCAACTACGAAACAATACTACGGCGAAGTATTTGCGACAACGAATTCAAGATACAAGCAACTACGAATTAATATACAACAATGGATTTAATTATAACAACGGATTTAAAATGCAAATAGCCAAAAATATAATAGATTTCACTTGAATCTAATATGTTAAATTTAGACACTTTTGGCTCTAATAGCTCAAAAATCATGTGAAAATAATCCCTTTTATTGGTAACAATTAAAAGTACTTATCTTTTATTTTGTTATCCTGATGGAGAGAACTCCTAGATACGGTCTTGTTCTCCGATGATTATGGATATAAATTCACATGTGGCTGCCTTAATCCCATTGTGAGGTTATGAAATCGTAGAAGATTGTCGCCAAGACAAAATGAAGAAAATCTCTTCGCCCAGAATGTTTTCATATATTCCAATTCAAAATGTAGTATAGCAAGGTTGACTTCATATGAAAATTGCTCGCTTAGTGGAAAACGTAGTAGGTATCGCAATTTGAATGTGCATAATCTCAAATCTTGCTTAAAGCAAATAATATAACGTTGAAAGGCTTCTACGTTAAATGCATTAGCATTAGACGGAACTCAATTTGATTATAAGAAAAACTTTATGAGAAAAACTCTATGAAAAAGTTACGTATATTTATAATTATGAGTATGAGAAAAACCTAAAACAACATTTCAAATGTTAGACGGTATTTGCCGGTATAATAATTAAAACCTTACCTCATGTGATCATCACGAGGTTTTTCAAATTCTATTATCCCCTTTACAGGTCAAACGAAATTATAAATACGTCTTATTAGTTCAATGGTTCAACGAGAAAGAGTTTCACCAGGCGTTATTTAGTTGAAATATCATTCCTGGAGCGCTATCTAGTATTCGCGAGCGTTAACTCGTGACAGATGACGTACGTTCATCATGGTATAAGGAGTAAGTGCACTCTATTAGTACTAAGGTTTGTGGGAATAATATTTCCGATAACTTATGATTTCTCTAATAAATATTAACAGTGTAACGAAGGATGCTATCGAGCATTCCACACGTTACTGTAACTTTTTTTGTCCGCACAGTTTCTCTAGAACGGTTTAAGATACTGACTTGAGATTCTGTACACGTATGTATTGTAACAAAATCTGGAACTTGATTGCTTTTTTAACACATATGGGGTAAATAGGGGAAATAAGTAAGGCAAGCTGGTAAGACAGGTAAGAGTACAGAAACTTGTGATTTGTTGTATATACTAGAAGCGCGGACCTCAGATTCTTTTATAACATTTCAACCCCTCCACCACCCCCACTCCATGATTAAAGGAGTTGATTAAATAAAATTGAGATATTACTTGAAATTTGGTACACGTATATATTATAACGATATCTGGATCTAAATTAGGGTTGAGATTAAATATGGGAAAATAAGTAAAGCAAGCTGGTAAGAGTACAGAAACTTGGTATTTGGTGTATATACTGGATGCCAAGGTCTCAGGCCTTTATAATCTTTCTCAACCCCCCCCACTACCCCAACTATCTATCTGGAAAAAATAGTATCAAAGTAATGAACACCTGAACAATACCAATACTAACTTGTACATTTGGAGTAATTAACTGATCGAACACGGAGCTTGAAGACCTTATGAGAAAACTCGCACGGCAGTGAATAGCTACCGAGCACACCATTCTAAAACAGTTGTAGAGCGAGTTTTCTTGCCGAGATCTGTAGGAGGAAGGGGTCATATTAAGATCCTGCAGTCTCATAACAATGAGATAATGGTCATTGAGAAAGTACATTTCTGAGAAGTCTGGACAGTCTATACTTCAGCACACTGTCATTTTGGTGGACACTCCACTAAATCTGTAGCATAATATATTTATAATAACAGCTGAGTCGAGAGACGTTGATATACTGGAAGCTTGGAAGTTGAAGGCTCTCTATGAACGACACCCATATGATCTTAGCCAGGAATATGTAGATCAAAAAGCGTAGAACTGCTGGTTGATGCACCAAGTAGTGTTAACAGAAAATTATGGAAAGTATATACTGAAGGAGAACATACCAAAGGGATACTTGCAGACAATGCGCAGTGGCGTTGTAACGGTCACAATTTGAAAGAGCACTCAGTGCATGAAATTAAATACAATTATGTTCAAAATCCATGATTTGGTAAAATTAGTTTTCTACGCTAGTACAACGTAAATAGTATTCATGTATAAAAACGATCGCCGGCTAACTGTTTTTTGTGCGCGCCAGTTGTTGTTTTGATCATGCGGTGCCGGGCACCAAAGGCGATGTTTTTGAGGCCCGAAGCGAGGAGATAATTGTGTTATGAGTTATCATTCACAACTCACGCAATTTAAGTACTTGCGAATTTACGTTTTTGGTCTATTTTCCGTCTGTTAAGAAAATAGTACATTACTGTTGGAGAAAGTATGTTCGAGTGTTCGTAGAAAATCACTTACCGTGCAATAAGTAAGAAAGATTTTAAGTTGATTTGATGTTTTTGCAACAAAGTGCCGGTTTAACGGAAGTACTTTCTGAAATGAAATGATTATTTCATTTATATTGTGTAAAAGCAAAACTTAAGGTAATGCTTGGTGAAATGGATTAAGCTAGTACTAGTGGAAAACTGTGTTTGTGAAATAAAGGTGGTACAGCAACCATAAACGTAAGTTTTTAACTTTTCAACCAGGTTATTTATAACAACGAGACTCGCATATCTTACGTTTTTTTGAACACTTGGATTAGACATTAACTAAATAGTTCAGTCTCCAGATTTTATGTTTGTGACTTTGTTGTTGTTAATATATAGCATTTTATCGGAAAAATAAGGTGCGATATTTCGGTTTTCTTGCCCCCAAGCTGTAAACTGTACCGCGAAAGGTGCTTAATTACTAGTTTATTAATGATTGGTCACACGTTCATTGCCTAATTTATTTTTGTAGTTTATTGTTATGTTGTTAAGCCGATGGTATCGGATTGTGATTTATGTTTGTATTTCTTATCCTTGGAGCCTTTCGAATATAAGCCCTATTTTCTTTGTTATCTTAGTAAAATTATTTGAATTCAATTTTGAATGTTATATTAATGTTTTACCATAAGAGTTATGTGTTAATTCTCTTTCATGTTGCAAAATCAAGGTAGAAATCAAGCTTGATGTAAGTTATCCTACTAATTAACCATACTTAGTAAATAACTTTGTTTATCTGTGGGCACTTTGTAAAAAGTTAATTTTTAATATACCATGTTTTTATTACATATGTTTTTTATTAAGTATGGTGCGTAATCTGGTTTTGACAAACCACTTGCTTGGATCAAGTTAAGCAGTTTCAAGTAAATAAATCCAGAGGTAAGAGAATGTAACAGGTCTGCCAGTTGGTCAAGTACGTTTCTACGCCCACGAAATAGTCTCATGCTCTGGGTTGAACCTTGGTAAGTGGGGTAAAGTATTGATGAAACTTTAAACGTTATAGCTTCACAAACAATCCATCACATCACATCTGGATGCCGTATGCTGGCAGCGACTAACTATAAGCATAGTCATAACCAGGTGGCAGAAATAAACCACTCTCAATTGGCTCTGAACCACCAACCGACAAACACAAATTCACCGTACTACCTGATGCAGTTTTGGAGAACAATAACTACCGGGTTTACTGGGACCGCTATCTGCGAAAATAAACGAGACATCGTTTTAACAGATAAGCAAAAGAAATACACCGATTGATATAGCAATACCCAACACATATAGGCTATAACAAACATGCAGAAAAGCTCTATAAATACAGCGAGCTTGTAGAGGAAGTAAAACAGATGTGGCAACAAGGCAAGGTGCTCATTATCCCCATCGTTCTATCACCAACTGGTTTTATTCCGAAACCTTAAAAGAGAGCCTGGACACACTCGGAATTGGCCAACATAGTATTGGTCTGCTCCAGAAAGCTACAATACACTTGTAATGCAGTCTGATAGTTCCTAAATTTACCAACTGCATAAATACCCAATAGAAGCTTATTACTTTGCCATACTGGTGGTTTTTACAGTGGTATAACTAAAAAACTTCTCAAATAGGCTAGTTCTATACATAGGAATTACAAAGTTTTTCGTTACCGTCAGTTGCACATCAAGCATTGACATGATCTGAGCTTCATCTGTATTACAAATGCAATTTTTGACAATTCTCTCATTTCCCCATATTTATCAAACAAGATAGAAGAAAAAGAACTGGATCAGAAAAATAATTACGTATAATTGTGTCTATGAGTACCTATTCAAATACACTAAAGCACATATTGTGCCTTCATTTCGCAGTAAAAAAGTGGTTTAAGAAATCTTCTTGAGGTGGCCATTCCCTAGAAAGAGACATTCGATAGAGAAATATTTATTCTCTTTGCCCATATTTTTTTTTCTTAATACGTATATTTAAAAGAGCTATTAGAATACCTAAGTAGAACCATAACAAGACTATCACTATGAATTTTCACTCAATAATTTCAGTGATTTGCAAAATAGCTAGATTTAAAACTACAAAATAGGAAGATTAACATAATTTTCAAATTTAAATCTAGCTATTTTGAAAACCACTGAAATTTATTGAGTGAAAATTCATAGTAATGATCTTGGTATGGTTTTACTTAGGTACTCTTATAGTTTTGTTAAATATACGCACTGAGAAAAAAAGATATGGCCAAAAATAATAAATATTTCCATATCGGATGTCTCTTTCTAGGGAACCTTACTATACCTACTTAAATGTAAATACAAAATTTTACCGAACGGTGCCAAGGTGACATCAATCAAAATTGACTAACTGAATTAACTAATAATTCGCAGAAAAGTAACAGATATACCTCAATGCAACGTCACACTTCCTATCTGCTAGACTACTACGATGATGATTTCAATGTTCCTCAAGGATTTTACAAATTATGTCTATGAATATTGCGAACAACAATAATTCATAGTCTAACTTGATCAACATATACATTTATGAGTTACATAAAAAGTATATACAGCAGTAAGTCTTTTCAGATAAAGTGTTACTAGAGTTAAGAGATCATATTTGTTCTCTTATTTTTCTTGAAATAGTTGGAAGCATTTGATGAGACACGAAGAGTGAATTAATTTTCACAAAAGTACCAGACTGTGGAGTGTAGTGCCTCAGCTATATTGGCATTATCTGATGATAATCAAAATTATTTAGTTGTGTACACAAATGATTTGAGTGTCAGACTGTCAGACGAATTTCTGTTAGTTTATTAAATGCACACAACGTATATAGCCAATCCCCAAAATCAAAGTGTTCCGGATGAGATATTTGTAAAAATGTATACACACAACGACTTTCACCGACATTGTTAATGTAGAATACATAAAAACAGATCGGCTGATTTTGGTTCTTCCCGATTTTAACCGAAGTGAGGATAACGTCGTTTCCTCGACGTACGCTAAACGTACGGAAATTACGTCAGGCGCTAAGCTATTACCACATGTCTTAACGCAGATTAAATATGCGCATGCTTAGATGTCAAATAACGCGATCCTGTAAGAGCGAATGCCGTTATGTGACAACGCAATATCTCTCTATTAAACAAGGAGAAAACGTTTACTTCGATTTCTTTCTCCTTTCTCATTTTTGCGGCTGACTTACTAATTCTAATCTAATATTTCTCTGTACAGCACATGACAGACAGTACCAGTGTGATCAAGCGCAATCGCCACACTTGTTCTTTTATGTGCAAATGATTTCTCGACCAATTATTACATTTGTTACATTTTTTATTCGAATTTAACAATTGTTTTAAGTTAATTTTTTTTTACATGTTCCATCTTATACACTTTTTTTATGGCTTTGGGTCATAGACCATGCAGCCAGTCACTAAATAGCAATTTATAATATACACTTTTTAATTCGCCAATCCTGCGAAAGGAGATTGTGATTATTATCTTAGTTTACTTTTAATCCAACCTAACCTCGCTCTGTCCATCCCTTCAATTACCACGGCGATTAGTGCTGTGAATGTTTGGCTGGCTCCGGTCGAGTGCCTAGGGAGGACAATTATGTATTATGAATTTAAAATAAATTTGTTTTGGTTGATTGATTTGATTCGAATTAAGGAATATTTAATAATAATACAAACTGTACTTCACTGATAACAAATGTATCTGTATTAATTTATCTGTATCTAATAACAATAAATTACTTACTTTTGCTTCATATTAAATGTTCATTATAGCTTAATTTATTTCTAAACACGTAGTAAGTTAATGCTGTGATAAATCCGTTAGACCTTTATTAATTTTATATAAAATGCCCGGAATGCATTATATTACAAAAGCTAATGGATAGCAAGGACATCGATATAAAGTTTTCAAAAGGGATTATCAATTTCCAATTTCTCAATTTTGCACGTTCATAAAATTAACATGGAATATAAATTTACAACGCAGTCTATAATAGCATAATATACGAGCTTTTCATAGAATATGGGTTTCATGTTTTATATTTTTATCAGAAAAAAAAAAATCGGATTTTATTAGACTAAACTAAGTTCTTAAGTATAAAATTTTATACAGATGGAATTTAAAAAAATAGTTCGTCACGAGGAAGTAACCTAAACACTAAAAACCCGACTATGGCTTGTTGTATTATAATATCAATGCAATCCTCTCGTCGAGACCGATACTATCTGAATATGGTTTACAGGCCAATTTTATATTATCCCCGACAACATGGTGGTCAGTGGGCGTTATATTTTAGGTATTTCTCTATAGCCTGTCACATTTGACATTGAGATGAATCCAATGACTCCTCATTTGTTAAAATCGGCCCAGCCCCAGTGCAAAGCCCAACTAGCAATTTGATATTTTATAAAAGTTGTAGGAATGTTCCCAACGCAAATTGTATAAAACAATATTACTCTCAGAAACACTTTCATAACATTTTCACAGCAGTTATAAATGCAAAATTATATATTATAAAATATTTCAGTCGCTGTTGATATTTTGTAACACCTATTGGAACCATTACAAAATAATTATATAAACATTTCCAGAAGCCTTATGAAAATTGAGTACCATCATTATATAGTAGTTTTATTAAAGCTTCGTACTATAAAACACACTTCACTGTTTGTTAAATGACTGCTATAAAACAACTAACCAACTGTTTTATAAGAGCTTTTAACTAGTCATTATTTATACACACTAATCAAATAAAATGATTTATAAAATGTATCCTAAAAGTTTAAGAAGTATTTCTGACACCAAAAGCACATGGCATTGTGATTTAATACTAGGTACCTAATAACCTATAATCATTATTTAAGAGACTTGTTCTGGCTTACAACGACTGTAATTTTTGATGCGAAGAAAATTTTACTGTGAACTATGGCCATATTTCTAATATATTCTTAACGGGCCTCACATTTATTGATGATTTCTAATATTTTTTGAAATTTTATAAATATCGATTTTATTAATTTGAGTTTTTTTACAATATGACTTACACTAATTTGTTTTAGTAGTCATAACTGTATAGTTAGCACGTTTCTGACTCCATAAATTCTAATAAACATTTGATATTTTCAATTTTCATAAATTGTCATATGTACTATCACGAATGCTGGCCTTTCAAGATGGCCTCCCTCTATAAAATACTTTTGTGTTAGTAGCAAACATTTCACGATATTTAAATTATTAGACGATTCCTATAAAACATCTATAAAATAATGCGCCTTAGTGTAACTTTTTCGTGATTCATGATAAATTTATAAAATAGTTCAGTTGCAGACAACAAAATAGTATTTTCTGGAACTCTAATATAATCAATCGGCATTTAGAAGCATTAATAAAATAACAATAAAGCAAAATAATCGTAGAACATTTAAATTATAAAATAAATTTGCTGGTTGGGAGGTTTAGGCCTCTATGATGGAATATACATTCCCACTCACATAAATATAGACTGCCAAAATCATAATCCCTCCTGTTCGGCTTTACCTAGTTGTGTAAAGTTAAAGAATGTTTTTCAGACAAAAACTCAAAAACACAATTTATCATCAGCAGTCTTTAATATAATCCCCATAAGTGCTCGTTAAAAAAATCTGTCTCATGTTCAAGTGTCGCCTCAAGTAGGAATATATATCTGTCTGCATCAGTAGCCAAGGCTGCCTCGCCATTCAGGGCTTGCTCGGCATTTTTTTTTTATTTCATAAATCGAAAGTGCAAGTATAAAATAATGGATCTGCAAAAAATCAGATTTTATTCGCACGTTTAGTGTCTTAAAAACAATTACAAACCTCCACCTCACGAAAATGGGGCGTATCCAGGCGCTACTTCATTATACGCATAGACTCTAATATCATGGAACAAGCCTATTGGCACAAACATTTTAATAGAGCCTCAACTTGAAATTTTTAAAATAATAATATATACCAATTGAGAAAAATAATTCATTATGAGTAGACAAAAATGTGATAGAAAATTAATGGGTATGTGTGCAGAGATTTATTATTCTACATTAAGAAAACCGCTGCCTAAGGAATCACTACTTCCACATCCAGATTCTTCATCCAAGTCACTTTAAAGGAAACATCTTGACTATATTTGCACTCTGGTATGTGGAAATCATTGGTCATAGAATTTTAATATTTAGGGCAGATGTCATAGAAAAGTTTGAGGAGTTGGTTTCTATCATATACGTTAAAAATGAAGTTTCTAGTTTACCCTACTTATTTTCCACTATTCACAACCTATCACCTCCCACCCCTTCAATGCAGTCATCTCAATCAGATGTCACTACAATACATACGTGTACTAACTTTCCAGTAAATATCTCAATTTGATGTTATCAATCCCATTAATAATGAAGCGGAGGTGGAGTTTGAAAAATATTAGAAAGAAATCTGAGGCCTTGGTTTATAGTATATACACCGAATCCCGAATTTGTGTACTCTTACCTACTTATTTTCCCCTAGTCCTCCTGTTAACCCCAACCCTTCTACGGAATCATCCCAAAATATAATCTAGTTCCAGATGTCGTTATAATACATACGTCCACCAAATTACAAGTGAATATCTCAATTTTATTTTATCAACCCCTCTAATAATGTAGTAAGGGTAGTGGAAGGGTTGAAAAATATTATTAAAAAATCTGAGGCCTTGACTTCTAGGACATACACCGAATTTCAAGTTGCAGTACTCTTACCAGCTTGCTTTACCTATTTTTCCCTATTTACCTCTACTTACCCCCATTCCTTCAACGCATCATATCAAAATATAATCCAGTTTTAGATATAGTTATAATACATAAATATACCAAATTTCAAGTGCAAATTTAAATTTAATTTTATCAACTCTTTTAATGAGGGAGTGGGGGTGGTGGGGAGATGGAAAATACTAATAAAAAAACCTGAGACCTTCGCTTCTAGTATATACACCAAATCCCAAATTTCTGTACTTTTACTAACTTGCTTTACTTATTTTCCCCTATTTACCCCTATTTAACCCCCAACCCTTCAACGGAATCATCTCAAAGTATAATCTAGTTCCAGATGTCGTTATAATATATACGTGTACCAAATTTCAAATGAATATCTCAATTTTATTTTATCAATCCTTTTAATAAGGGAGTGGGGGTGGTGGGAGTTGAAAAATATTATAAAAAAATCTGACACTTTGGCTTCTAGTACATACACCGAATTTCAAGTTTCTGTAGTATTACCAGCTTGCTTTACTTATTTTCCCCTATTTACCCCTATTTAACCCCCAACCCTTCAACGGAATCATCTCAAAATATAATCTAGTTCCAGATGTCGTTATAATACATATGCGTACTAAATTTCATGTGAATATCTCAATTTCATTTTATCAACCCCTTGAATAATGGAGTAGGGGTGGTGGGGGGCTGAAACATATTATTAAAAAATCTGAGGCCTTGGCTTCTAGCACATACACCGAATTTCAAGTTTCTGTACTGATACCAGCTTGCTTTACTTATTTCCCCCTATCTATCCCTAAATAACCCCCAACCCTTCAACGGAATCATCTCAAAGTATAATCTAGTTCCAGATGTCGTTATAATTCATACGTGTACCAAATTTCAAATAAATACCTCAATTTCATTTTATCAACCCTTTTAATAATGAAGTAGGGGTGGTGGGGGTTGAAAAATATTATAAATAATCTGAGACCTTGGCTTCTAGTACATACACCGAATTTCAAGTTTCTGTAGTCTTACCAGCTTGCTTTACCTATTTTTCCCTATTTACCCCTATTTAACCCCCAACCCTTTAACGGAATCATCTCAAAATATAATCTAGTTCCAGATGTCGTTATAATACATACTTGTACCAAATTTCAAATGAATATCTCAATTTTATTTTATCAACCCTTTTCATATTGGAGTATGGGTGGTGGGGGTTGAAAAATATTATAAAAAAATCTGACGCTTTGGCTTCTGGTACATACACCGAATTTCAAGTTTCTGTAGTATTACCAGCTTGGTTTACTTATTTTCCTTTATTTACCCCTATTTAACCCCCATCCCTTCAACGGAATCATCTCAAATTATATTCTAGTTCCAGATGTCGTTATAACATATACGTGTACCAAATTTCAAATGAATATCTCAATTTTATTTTATCAACCCTTTTCATATTGGAGTAGGGGTGGTGGGGGTTGAAAAATATTATAAAAAAAATCTGACGCTTTGGCTTCTAGTACATACATCGAATTTCAAGTTTCTGTACTCTTCCCAACTTGTTTTACTTATATTCCCATATTTACACCAAATTAACCCCCAACCCTTCAACGGAATCATCTCAAAATATAATCTAATTCCAGACGTCGTTATAATACATACGTGTACGAAATTTCAAATGAATATCTCAACTTTAATTTATCAGCCCCATTAATGGGGTAGGGGTGGTGGGGGGGTTGAAAAATATTGAAAAAAAATATGAGGCCTTAACTTCTAGTACATACACCGAATTTCAAGTTTCTGTACTCTTACAAGATTGCTTTACTTATTTTCCCCTATTTACCCCTATTTAACCCCCAACCCTTCACCGGATATCCTCAAAAAACAATCCAGTTCCAGTTCTCATTATAATATATACGTGTACAAAATTTCAAGTCAATATCTTAAACCGTTCCGGAGAAAACGTGCGGACAAAAAAAAAAGTTACAGACAGACAGACAGACAGACAGACAGACAGACAGACAGACAGACCGACAGACAGAATTTTTTTTTTTTCGCTCAAATTTAAAATCTCGACGTTTCATGACATTCGAAACCTATTTCACGAATAAAAATTTTTGAAAATTTTTTTGCGATTACTATACTTCCAACCCACTACGTAAATGTGGAAGTAATATAAAAATGTATGTTATCTGAAGTATACAATTGAATTAAGTCTATATGACAATCTAATGGCTAATAAAAACTAGTGTTCTATGTTTTCGCACATTTCCTCTATTTATCAATATAATAACTAAAGAGATAAAGCGGAAAAGCAATATGTACTTTTTCAGATATTTATTAGCTTAAAGAATAATTTCATACGCTTTTGTGAGAAATAAAGACTATCATATAACAACCTTATGCTGGTAATTCTAATAAGTAAAAGTAGGGTTTTCAAGTCAACCCAAAATGGCTGACAAACTAATCCGCGATACTTAGGATTGTGGCGGAGTTTTTCATCTTTTTGACTTGTCATATAGTGACATGATTAATATAACTGCTAGTTATACTAAAACAATTTTAAAGGACGTGCTACATAAAAAAAGCACGGAATATGTATACGATTCGCAGGCAATCTAACAAAATTGTTCTCTAGAATTATAGCAATGGTAAGAGAAACGAGTTGACCACATTCTGCGCTTCAACAGGGACATACTGCAATTTGTATAATTGGACATAAAGTCTAACACGATGCGACAAAGCAATATTAAATCGCATAGGAGACAATTCTGAAACAAGTGCAGGTTACTGTCGCGCGTGGCCGACTGCGTATACCTATTTTTTGCTTCTTATTTAGATTAGACACAAAGACAAAAATACATTATCTGCTACAGCTGAGACTTGGACTCAGGAAGAAAAACTTTAACCAGCTGGGTTGTATGTCAACTACGGTCTAAAACTAAAATAAAATAAATTAATATAAAAGTTAGTAAATAACTAATTTTTATATTAACTAGGTAGCTACTTAACCCTTCCTTAATATAATCTTCAGTTCAAAAGTGATGGGAACAAAGTCTTGAATATTTTGTGGCCTTAAACTTCTTGGGACTTACAGCTATTTCCCATTGCTTCCGAATTTTTTCGTCTTTAGGAAATAAATGCACCCCTCCATTTTTGCATCCAAATGCACAGTACTGTTGCATATTTAATAGAATACAAGATTTAATCCTCGAATAACCAAAAAAACACAATGGAATATACAAGCATACTCTTACGGACAGAGACAAAATGTCATGTCAGGTTTTATAACACATTGACGCCTCTAGCAGGATAAATTGGTAGTAAGATTCCCTATTGTCGAGAGCAGATTTACAGCGATTAGATTTCGCTAGGCACTAGATTTACTGTTAATGACGATATTTGATTGGTACAGTGATCCTAAAAAATGACGTGTTATATATTTTCTTGGCAGTTAAATTAACTACATGCAAGATAATGTGGTCCTACATACAATAGGTTCCTTCCTTGAAAACTGTGACGACGACGTGCCAAATGTTATTGTTCTACATTACAGTTTATTTATTAATTATTATTTTCAACGTGCTCATGTTAAAAAACTCAGCGAAAAAGAAAAAGTCAGGAATATATATCTGGTCCTCAGCAAGTCCCCATGAGTTCGTCTGGGAATAAATTACGAAATAAAATGATATTGCACTAATAACAATCGTGCACTTTCATAATGTAATGACAAATAACGACTTATAAACTTTTGAAGAAGTGTAATGTAATCTGAGTGAGAATTCTTATTACTTCCACATCCACGCAGTAGATTTTAAATATAGTAATTGTAAAAAAAAATTGAAAATTTTTTTTGTTGACATGGGTTTAGAATGTCATAAAACGTCGAAATTTTAAATTTGAGCGAAAAAAGATTTTCTGTCCGTCTGTCTGTCTGTCTGTCTAACCTTTTTTTTTGTTCGCACGTTTGCTCTGGAACGGTTTAAGATATTTTATACACTTTTATATGTATTATAACGAAATCACAACTGGATTGTTTTTCGAACATATCCGGTGAAGGGCTGAGGAGTAAACAGAGGTAAATAAGAAAAAATTAGTAAAGCAAGCTGCAAAAAGTATAGAAACTTGAAATTCGGTGTATATTAAAATATAAAAGGTTTTAAGACTCTAATTAATAATATCTTAAAAAAATCATACCTAACAATTTATTTAAAAAAATGAAACAAACAAACTACAAATAACTTTATTTATTAAATGAGCATGAAACTTCAGAGGTGAGTGAATAACAAAACACTTTCATTAAATATACAAAAAGAATATAGCATAAACAATAAATACAAGTACAAAATATTATAAGATGGAAATGCAAAATATAAACTCAAGCATTCTCATCTGGCCAATTCCGTGTAAAATAAATGTTTTACTATTATAGAAACAAGGGTTAAATGATAATAATTTTTACAACCATATCAAAATCTATAAACTAGTTACAAAAGGAAACAGACAAGTTAATATTCGATACATTAGTTGTCGAACTGACATATATTTCAGCACACCATGAAAGAGAGTTGCTTGAGAACACGCTGTGTAAATTCGATACTCGCGATGATTTCACTAATCAGTTTTCATGGAAACCATCGATGAAATATAAATGTTTATAACAGGATACAATTTCCGGAAATTATAATTCTTGTTATGAAACATCCAGGGACTACAAGATCATGACTAACGAAATGTGTTAGCAAACGTTGTTTATGGCGTCGGCTATTTAAAATTCAGAAAATGAAGAAGGTAGAAAGTTGTAAGCGTACTTACAGTTTTAATTCGGCTGTAATTTGGAACTACACTAGTTCACTATATAATTTGATGAATATTGATAACATTAATTCCAGGTATCAATTTATTAAAGCAGGTAGACTGGACAACCAATATTATAAACTTTTTAACGTGTCAAGACAATTCTCGTGCACAACCGCCCCGGGCAGGGGTTCTGCCTGGAATCATCTATCTCTACTCGATTACCTCGTACTCACGCCAAAAATGGCGGGATAGTTTTCGATTGGTTATTTATAGAATGACGCGCAATGGATTTATTTGTTCGTACGTAGGAATTTTTAGCGTACTAGCAGGGTAGGCTTAAGGTAATTTTAGAAAAAATTATTAAATAGAAGCAATATTTTAGGTAAATTACTCTTATTGTCGAGAGGACAAAAAGTGACCCGTTATAATATACTAGAAGCGAAGACCCCCCGTCCCCTTTACCTCCTCCACTCTATAATTAAAGGGGTTGATAAAATAAAATTGATGTATTCACTTAATATTTGGTACATGTATGTATTATAAGCACATCTGTAATTAGATTATATTTTGTAATGATTCCGGTAAAGAGTTCGGGGGTAAGTAGGGGTAAATAGGAGAAAATAAGTAAAGCAAGCTAGTAAGAGTACAAAAACTTGGATTTGGTGAAAATACTAGAAGCCAAAGCCTCATATTTTTTCATAACATGTTTCGACCCCATGCTACCCCCACTCCATTATTAAAGTGGCTGATAAAATTAAATTGAAATATTCACGTGAAATTTGGTACACGTATGTATTATAACATCTGGAACTAGATCATATTTTGAAATAATTCTGTTCAAGGGGTGGAGTGTAAGTGGAAGTAAATAGGGGAACATGAGTAAAGCAAGCTGGTATGAGTACAGACTTTTTTGAGATTTGGTGTATGTAGCCAGGGTTTCAGATTTCATTATCATATTTTTCAAACCCCACACCTCCACCAGTCCATTATTAAAGGGGTTGATAAAATGAAAATGAAATATTCACTTGAAATTTGGTATACGTATTTATTATAATGACATCTGATTGAGATGATAACGTTAAAGTGGTGGGTAGGTTTGGTTTGTAAACTATGGAAAAGCAAGCTAATAAGATTTCAGAAACTTCATATTTGGCGTATGTGCTGAGAACCGACGCCTCAAATTCTTTTATGACATCTACCCCAAGTATTATTAAAATTCTATGACCAATTATTTCCACATGCTAGAGTGCAATTATAGATGTTTTCCTTTAAAGAGACTTGGATGGAAAATCTGAATGTGGAAGTAGTGAATTTTTAGTTAGAAAAGTGCAGCAAAATATAACTAGTAACAAAAGGTGAATTATGAGTTGGTGGGATGGTTAGCAATTCTCAAGATCGGTTTACATCCGTTGACAAGATTTTTTGAAAAAGAGCACCCTATGGCGACTGAACCAATTATTCTTTACGCGGAATGAAGATTTTTAATTTATGTCCAAAATTTTTGTAAAGTGCGACAACGTTTTCGACGGGCAATTCCATATAGTGGAGTAGATCTGGCATTTTAAAAACAAGTGCCTTTTTTTCCTATTTTATAGAAGACAACTTCCCCCACTTTCCTGACACTTTCACATCCGATATCTAGGTGGTGGGCGGAGAGGGAAACCTCTTAAACCTATGAAAAATCGGTTTTTCTCAGTTTGCGCGCGAAAAAGAAAAGTCTCCCTGAGTCGCGTAAACTGGTTTTTGTTTTTTTTTTTAATCGGCCAATTAAGGCCGGAGATATGGCCGTTTGAAGGGATTGAGTTTCAGGGTAGGAAAAGGAATCGGACAGGAGGTATGAGGGATGTTTAAGAGATAGGGGATGGAGTTAGGAAGGTAGTTTTTACTTCCCTCGCATACCGAAGGGAAGTACTGTATTCGAGAAAAAATCACCCTCCGAGATTTTTTCGCATTCTGACGTTTCAGATCACGTAGATTACGAAAATATAGGTTTTTCAATTCCGTCAGTTTGTCTGTCTGTCTGTCTGTCTGTCTGTTGGTGCATTAACTAAAAAACTACTTGACGGAGAGCAGTCAAATTTGGTAGGTAGTTGACCCTACTGTCAGCGAAGAAATGGTTAAACTTTCACTGCAAAATATACACCGTCTAAATGGAATAAATAGTGAAAAAAAAATTTCTTTGCTCAAATTTAAAGTTTCCACATTTCATGACACGCTAAACCCATTTCAGAAAAAAAACATTTTTGAAAAAATTTTTACCACTCAAGTAGATGAAACAAATTTTTTCTTTGTTCAAATTTAAAATTTCCACGTTTCATGGCATTCTCAAATTATTTGAAAAACAATTTTTTAAAAAAATTTTTACCAACATTTTTGAAGAATTTTTTTCCACTAAAATAGATGGAAACATTTTTTTTCTTTCTTCAAATTTTAAATTTCCACGTTTCATAGCGTTCTAAATCTATTTAAAAAAATAATAATAATTTGAATTCTAAGTGCAAAGATTTCATTAATAATAATTTTACACAAAGTATTTTTTTAGTTATAGATAGTTATTTTTCTGCTGTTTGCAAAATCCTATAAAGAATATGTTTCAATACAATTATAAGCAAACAAACAATAATTCATTTTTAAACATGCATAGAGTATATAGGCTCCAATACTAGTTAGCTAATAGATAGGTGAGGTTGTTTTTATCAGTCAATGTCAAATATAATTATTTTACACTTATTCATAGAAATTGTCTTGGTTTTGCATGGATGGAACATCTTTATGAGTGGCTTTATGTCTTTCTGATGAGCTCCAGAATAATTGCGAAAAACGTTTTAAAGGCTAAGCATTTCCAAGAAACAGAACGATAGATTTCATGAAAATGTAATCCATTAGAATGAAATGTTTTTTAAGACAAGGTAGATAAATAAATAGGCCTTTGTTCTCATTTTTAACTGAATCTTCATGATCGTAGGGGGTTATGTAGATACTAATTTAATCTGCGTGACGGTAGGGGACGGTGTGGATGCTAGTGTTAGAATGAGAATTGTCAAATGAGAAATTAGACATTTTAGGATTTTAATTTTCTAGCATAACCAGAATTCAGATTATCGAAAGAATGCAAAGATTTCATTAATATTTTTACACAAAGTTTTTTTTTAGTTATAGATAGTTATTTTTCTGCTGTTTGCAAAATCCTATAAAGAATATGTTTCAATTAAATATTACGTTTGAAGACTTAGTGTTTATTAATAATGCAAAATATTGCGGAGGTAGATTACTTAAATCGATATAGTTTAACCCATAAAAGAATGTAGTTTATCCCATTCTCATATATAAAATTAAAAGCACATCTTTGACAAAAATATCTTAACTCGTTTTGTACAAAGAGTTAATCAAAACAAGGTATTCTTTTGAAATGTCATTTTGACCTGAAATTGCTTT
The DNA here is from genome assembly GCA_963583905.1 of Stenurella melanura. Taxonomy (NCBI): domain Eukaryota; kingdom Metazoa; phylum Arthropoda; class Insecta; order Coleoptera; family Cerambycidae; genus Stenurella; species Stenurella melanura. Next base: position 78,749,512 of record OY757310.1, on the reverse strand, counting down.
TTAAGTTTAAAATAGTAATTGAACAACGAAAGTACACAAACGAATTTGTAAAATATTTGTGTGATTATTTTTAAACGGAGTCAAACGGAAATCTGAATTTCAAATACAACACACAACAATAAAAATTCCCATTGGGATAATCAATCCTACAATCGAAACACAAAAAGTTTTGCTCGAAAATAGCTCATCAATATTCATTGGTCCGTATTAATTGAATTTAATTTAAGTAATAATTGCTTTCAAGTGAAGTAGCAGCATCAAACAAAAACACCAGTTCCAATTGGCAATTTCCTGCTTGACATCTATGAATGGTTTCCATGCCCACATTAATATTGATTTAGGTTTTTTCAATTCAAAATGAAATACTTGATATCTTTCACTAGATCTAAATTAGCTTTTAAATTAATGTTTAACAAACTACACCTAAACACATGTCATTTAAATAAAATGGGTTTTATAATATACAGGGTATCCAAACGATAACAAATAAAGGCTATTTGGACCTCAAAGGGTGGAAAAAGATCAATATAAATGCAAATACTCGGTCCACTTGTTAGTAGTTTATTTCTATTATATATTTACAGTGCGGTCCACAAGTTCCGGATAAATTCATTATCTAGCAATATAAGATTTCCAGAATTTCTCTAATTTCTTTATTGTTTTTTTAATATTACTGAGTAAACAAAAGAACATGAAACAGTTTAAAGCAAATGTTCAAAATGAGCACCCGTTGCTTCTTAACAATAATGGAAGCGTTGTTGAAATTCTTCTAAAACATTTCTGTGATCTGTTAAAATCGACTTTCAATTTTGACTCCATAAAAAACAGTTAAGGGGGTTCAAACCGGGGGAACGGGCAGGCCAATCAATTTCACCGCGTCTATCGATCTACATATTGCGAAAAACTTGATAGAGATAGATAGGCACTTACTTCCAATACAAAATGCGATCTAGCTCCGTCCTGCTGATACCATATATTTATATCATTTACATTACGATTTTTATCATCTAGGAACAGTATTCTTAACTTGGAACTAAGAAATTTTGCAAAAAAATCAAGTAAGGCGCGCCAGTGATTGTGCCAAGGAAATATGGTCCGATAATTTGAGAATTTATAATTGAGTCCAAATGTTTACCTTCTCAGGATAATGAGTGGCCTCCATCATCGAATGTGGATTTTCCGTACTCCAGTAACTACAGTTCTGTTTGTTGACTGTTCCATTTAAGACGAAAAGAAAAAAACCGCTGCCTAAGGAATCACTACTTCCACATCCAGATTTATCATTCAAGTCACTTTAAAGGAAACATCTTGACTAGATTTGCACTCTAGTACGTGGAAATTATTGGTCATAGAGTTTAAATAATATTTGGGGCAGATATTATAGAAAAGTTTGAGGCGTTGGTTTCCACTATATACGATAAAAATGACGTTCCTAGTTTACCCTACTTATTTTCCCCTATTGACAACCTGCCACCTTCCACCACTTCAATGGAATCATCTCAATCTGATGTCATTACAATACATAATAATTGTCCTAACTTTCAAGTGAATATCTCAATTCTATGTTATCAATCCCATTAGTAATGGAGCGGAGATGGCGGGGTTTGAAAAATATTAGAAAAAAATCTGAGGCCTTGGTTTCTAGTATATACACCAAATGTCTGTACTCTTACCAGCTTGATTTATTTATTTTCTCCTATATACTCCCATTTAACCCCAACACGGAATAATCTCAAAATATAATATAGTTCCAGATGTTGTTATAATATATACGTCTACCATATTTCAAGTTAATATCTCAATTTTGTTTTATCAACCCCTTTAATAATGGAGTAAGGGTGGTGGCTCGTTGAAAAATATTATTAAAAAATCTGAGATCTTGGCTTCTAGGACATACGCCGAATATGAAGTTTCTGTACTCTTACCAGCTCGCTCTACTTTTTCCCTATTTATCTTTACTTACCCCCCACTCCTTCAACGCAATCATGTCAAAATATAATTTGGTTTCAGATATCGTTATAATACATACGTGTACCAAATTTAAAGTGAAAATCTAAATTTAATTTTATGAACTATTTTCATAAGGGAGTGGTGATGGTGGGGGTTGGAAACCATTATAAAAGACCTGAGACCTTCGCTTCTAGTATATACACCAAGTCCCAAATTTCTGTAGTCTTACCAGTTTGCTTTACTTATTTTCCCCTATCTACCCTTATTTAACCTCCAGCCCGTCAACGGAATCATATCAAAATATAATCAAGTTCCAGATGTCGTCATAATACCTACGTGTAGCAAATTTCAAGTGAATATCTCAATTTTACTTTATCAACCCCTTAATAATGGCGTAGGGGTCGTGGGGGTTGAAAAATATTATAAATAATTTGATATCTTGGATTCTAGTACATACACCGAATTTCAAGTTTCTGTACTATTACCAGCTTGCTTTATATATTTCCCCCTATTTACCCCTATTTACCTCCCAACCCTTCACCGGATATCTTCAAAAAACAGTCCAGTTCCAGATCTCATTATAATATATACGTGTACAAAATTTGAAGTTAATATCTTAAACCGTTCCGGAGAAAACGTGCGGACAAAACAAACAGACAGACAGAATTTTTTTTTGCTCAAATTTAAAATCTCGACGTTTCATGGCATTCTAAACCCATTTCAAGAAAAAAAAAATTGAAATTTTTTTTGCGATTACTATACTTCCAATCCACTACGTGGATGTGGAAGTAATAATGTTTTTTTATAAATAACGGATCATCTTGGCAAAATTTCAATCGGCGATCAGGGCCATAGTCGTTAATTTCTTGAACCAAATGAATTTTATATGAGCGGTATTTTTTAAAAGATGCAATATGGTCATCTTACTGATAGCATTATCGGCGGCAACTTGCCTTGTAGGTTTATGTGGATTATTTTGAATATCTGACAATACATCCAATTCCTTTTCACGTCTAAAATGTGTTTCGCACTAGATTTAGGAATATCCGTGGCATTTCAATATTCACGAAATTGGTTTTCTACTCTACTAACAGTAGGCTGAGAAACGGATACAGGATACTTAGTAGGTAATATTGAAGATTTCGCATACCTGCTTCTGCGTTTTTGTTTCATCACCACGCCTTAATACTATCAAAATTTCAATTCTTTGGGTAACCGAAAGACTCATTGTTAAAATAATGATCAACTTGACAAATAGCGAAATCAAACTATAATTTCCCATATATTTTGACGTGCTTAAATGAATTTGATGCCCAAAATACTTGATGTCGTCTCAACCTTCCTTAAGTCACGAAAAATGTCGCGAACAATAACGAAGAAGCGACATGTTTTACATTCGTTCCAGTTTCACGAAATAAGTTTACAATGGACAAAGCACTTATTAGCGTTACCAAATCAAACAACAGAAAAAACTCCAATAATGTTCCAACCTAATAAATACTTATCTTCTTACTCGTAAAGTCTTACCAGATATTTTGCGATTTAACCAGGATATACACACATAGACATCAACACAACAACCACTGCCATCTACCGCAGCTGAGATTCGAACTCAAGAGAGCTAACAGGGACTAGACATGTTGTGTCACCCAACAGCGATCTAACTCACTGCTACCGATTCTACAACACATTAGAAATGCCACTAAACATCCATATCCTGACCAAGATTCGAACCTGAGACTCCGTGGCCGCAAGCCAAACACATTAGCATTACGCCACTGAAAGTATTCGTATTCTTTTGCTGTTCCGGCAGTCGTCCAATATCTATCGCGGCTACTTCTTCTCTTGGCATCTGATTTTCCCTGGACATTCAGGCGTTCTATATTGTCCTCTTTCCGGTTGCTTGATTGATTTGCCAGCGTAAGGTGGGGCATTGCTGCCGATTCCGGATTCCATCCAGTCTGGAGCTTCGTTCCAACACGCAGCCCTGTCGCCCACCGAACGGCCAGATGCAGCCGCCCAGTCGCCTTTCTCTCGCTGTGTCTTATTCATTTCAAGCCCAGGCGGCCTTAGCCGACCGCCCAACGGGCGACCAAACCGTTCCATAGGTAAACATCCATTTACCGTGAAAGTGCAGGGAAGGGCCCTGTCTCACGGTAAAAAGGGCTATTTTCAGCGGGTTATGAGAAAGAGGCCCAAGAGAATATTAAGTACACCCTGTATATTGGTTTGTTTTTGAAGCAATCAGTTTTAGTTTTAGTTTCCGTTTTCCAATACCGGGTATTTTTCTATTTCATTACCTTTTCAATTTTAATTTTTTCAATTTAAATTAAAAAATAAACTACATTAATAAATCAAACTACCAGTTAAACAAAACGTATATGTTTAATCCACAGCTAACTGTCTAGACTGCTTTATAAACACATGTTGCTTATTATATCACGCACTTGAAACGGGACCCAGGTATAGATTTTACGGCCAGGCACTGCACTTTCTCGGGTTGTTTATATATTCTTTTGTGATACTATGTTCAACTATTTAATCAAACATGAGCTATATGAAATAGCCACTCTCGTGCTAAATTATATCAATCAATTTAGAATTTTGGTTTTGTTGAACAGGATAATTTAAAATTAAAACTAACATTATTGTGACAGTTATCTGTACGTAATGTGCATATTTCTTTCTTATAATTCAATGTTGTTGGTGGCATGTAGCCAGCAAAGTATTTTGTTTAGAAGGATATATGTTTTTGTACATATCTATGACGAGTCTTTAGTAAGAGTTTGAAATAATTACGAGTATTTTTGCTAGTAATATATTCATTTCCTCAATTCTAATTTAGAATTATTCACGCTTTAATCCAACACAATTTCGTACGATTTGTCACCGTTTTAACCATCTTCATTTTGAGATTTTGTAGCAGCTACCAAATACGCGTCTATCTCCAAACTCGACCCACTTGATTCCTGTCCTCTTTCCAGTTGACGTGGCAAAAAAATGAGAGGATTCAAGAAAATATGCAGCTGGAGAGTTGCTTTGGGGATACATTTCTTGGAAAATCGAGCTGTTAGATCGGCTGTCCAGAGAACTCGCAGCACATAAATACACATGTAAACAAATGTTCTGCTTATAGTCCTGCGGACACATTATGTGATGATAGCGCCTTAGCCTGTATTTTGAAATTATAAACTCCTATATGTTCCTTGCTGTTATACGTCCAGTGACAAACAGAAAGCAATGGTAAACAAATATTCTGTAGCTAATTATTCTCATTAATGATCTAGGTCAGTTTTTTGTGGAAAATTTAAATACTTAGGTTTTTTGTTTATCTGGTCGTTTCCCATTACCATTTATTTTAATGACATGAAACTAATTATTGTATTGCATTTATTATATTAATCCTCATCTCCAATAAGCAGACAAAAATCCATAAATATTTTATTTGTCTTGGCTTGTTAATTTCCAACCGTCAACAATCTTCCAGATCTGATAACTCCGGTAATTATAGTTTTTAGACCTTATTTAAATTCGCAAAAAAATTCCCCGGTCTCGCTTCGCTTATGTATTTCCAGCAGGATATTGCAAAGTATAAATCCCATTGGGACAGTAGAAAGTATTAACGAGAAAGTTTCAAAAGTTCCGTTGAAAGCTCTACCCTAATTCTCCTGATCTCATGTCATATTAATTAGAAGGCCCAATTAAAGCTCATAACAATAGACAGCTTTACAATGTGTTTATAAGGGCTCTTCACAAAATTGAGAGTCACATACCTTCGGAACTTGTAGGCACTCGAATAATGGAATACAAAGGGTCAATGTAAAAATAATCTTGAACGAGTTATAAAATAGAACGTTATCCTGGAAGGTATTTTGAACAATATTTTATACATTTTATCATGTTATGTACAAGTCTGTTAGCAGTTTTCTTAATGTTTAAAATAAATATAGATACTCTTTTTAAATTTTTCGTATTTTACCATAATAATGATATCGAGAAAACACATTTTTATAAAGATAAAGAAACACGGTAAGGCATTTAGATAGATTTTTTATTGGTCATAATTACACAAAAGTGTTTTGACAAGTCAGGTGAGATCGTAATATAACAATTGTAAAATACAAGATCTATAAATAAAAACGTACATCTAATTAAATAAATGTATATAACAAGATTAAGATAAGTTACACACACATAAATCTGTACTTACATACACACATACACACATATATAAATATATATACATATAGGTGAAAAAAAACAATACAATCTTTAACCAAACAGTACATAATAAACCTACAGTTAAAAATATATAGCAAACAACAAACATTATAACGTCACAGAAAAATCAGCCTGTAAGAATTCATCAAAGTCGTAGAAAGCATTGTCTAACAAGAAATGTTTAATTACGGTTTTAAAGTGATTGGATTCAACTTCTTGCACAGCGACTGGTAGCACATTAAAAATTTTTATTGAGAAATAGTTCGTACCATTTCTTGTCTTCGATAACCTCAAAAAATCTAAAGCAATATTTCTTTTGTTTCGCGTTGAGTGCTCATGAATATCATCATGTGTTATATATTTATTAAGATTATCTTTTATGTATATGAGGCACTGGAATATATATGAACATGGCGAGGTAAGTATGTTTAGATTTTTAAAAGTGTCCCTACAATCGTCTCTATATGACAACCCAGCAATTATTCTTACAGCCTTTCTTTGCATCGAAAAGACTGTTTTAGCATGTGGAGAGTGGCCCCATGCTAGTATGGCATAAGTTATAGTACTTTGAACTAGAATGATATGCCATTAAAAGCGTTGCCTGTGAGACATGTTTTACTAGACTGCGTAATAGGAAAATTTTCCGAGACACATTTATGCAAACCATTTCTGTGTGTTTATCCCATGATAGCTTGGTGTCTAAGGTAACGGCCAAAAATTTAAAAGAGTAACGGCCGGTTTTTCAGTGTTGGGTTAAAATTTGGGTTAACTAAACGAGTTTAGATTTTAACCAGTATTTTAAACTAGATTAGCGCTATGTATGTTTTTCAGTACATTATCCCTCATTTCAGAAAATTGGGTTAACCAACCCGAGAATTTGTGTGGTTGGCAATACTATCGAGCTAATTTTCGTTGATTTGACAGAGTTTTCAAAGCAGTTTTTTGTCAACTTTTTATTTGTGAGTAATTCTAATCGCTGACATAAATAAGGTAAGCTGTATTATTAGACATATAATTTTATCATACTTACCTATTGTGTTTATTCATAAGGGTAAATATGGAATTAAATTTACTGGATTCAGATGATGAAGACGAATTTTTATTTGTTGCTGATTATTTAGGGCGACCTAGACAGCAAATAAGAGCATTTGAAACGAGAAGAGACCATTTTATGTATTGGACTGATAAGGAATTTTACGTCAGATTTAGATTATCGAAGAATACAGTACAAACAATATTAGAACTTATAGAAGAAGACATCATATCTAAAACCAATTGGTTATTATTGTTTTCATAAACATGTCGCATAAAATAATCATTCTTATAATTTTAGGAATCATGCTCTGTCACCCATGGAAATGCTACTTTTAACTTTAAGATTTTTTTCGTGTGGAAGCATGTTAATTGTTGCTGGAGACTTCGGTAATGTGCATAAGAGTACAACTAGTAAGGTTGTATTTAAAGTTTCTCAGGCTCTCGCTCGTTTAAGACTCCACTACATTAAATTACCTAGTACAGAAGACGAGCGTTTGCATTGTCAACGAGAGTTTTATAGTATTGCCAAATTTCCACGAGTTATTGGTGCACTTGATTGTACACATGTAAAAATAAGATCACCAGGTTGATATATATATATATATATATATATATATATATATATATATATATATATATATATATATATATATATATATATATATATATATATATATTTTATTTGATAAAGTTATTATTAATTACTTTTTTTAAGGTGGAAATAATGCTGAAGTATACCGCAACCGAAAACATAAATGTTCAAACAGTTTCAAGCAAAAACTTAAAAATTATGGACATTGTTGCGAGGTGGCCAGGGTCAGTGCACGACTCCACAATATTTAATAATTCTCGTGTATGTGCTAAATTTGACAGTGGTGAAATGGGCAATAGTATTTTGGTAGGAGACTCTGGTTATCCAATTAAAAAATACTCTATGACTCCTCTACAGAATGTGAATACCCCTTCAGAAAATCTTTATAATGAATCACAAATAAGGACAAGAAATCCCGTGGAAAGATCCTATGGTGTCTGGAAAAGAAGATTTCCAATCCTCAGTAATGGTATAGCATTGGATTTGCACAAAGTTCAGTGGATTATTGTTGCAACTGCCGTGTTGCATAATATAGCTTGTGAGAACAATGAACAAGAACCCCCACCTCTTGACGAAGATGACGAAAGAGCCTTCAATATGGCAAGAGATGTGCCTGTTAGGGCAAACAATAACGACACTAATAGACGAATAAATGCTGCTGAAATGGTTCGAAATAATTTAATAACGTATTTTGACAATTTATAAATAAGAACAATTTTTAATTTTTTTCTAACAATAATTGCATTTTTACTTTGTGTTCTTCTTTCATTTGTTGTATTTTAAGCTCATGCTCTTCTTGAATAAAGTTTTTTTGAATTTGGAGTATTTCAATTTTTCTCTTATATTCTTCTGCCACCATTTCCTGCTGAAGACGTAGTAGGTCCATTTTTTTGTCGGCCAATATGCACCATTTCTTATTGGTCATGGTTCCTGTTATTTTCTCTGAACAATAATGTCTTTATGAAAATATTATTATTAAAATATAATACCTTTTCTATTTCCACTTTCTTCCTTGTTATTTTCCTTGTTATTTCTAGAAACGGACAGCTTGCTGGACACTGGGGTTCTCAGCAGTGTCGGTGTATAGTCCGACCAATCATTCTCCACACCTGACGTGCCGGCTATTACCACTGATTCATCAATATCTAATAATACACAGTAATAGTTGAAAATTCAATTTAAACAATGTGATACTTACCAAGTGGTGTATTTTCTTGAAGGCAACCATCATTTCCATTTCCATTTATATTCGCTGAAAATTAATTTCAAAATAAGGTAAAATGATTGCCTTTATTATAAAATGGTTCAAGTAAAATATTATAAATGTACCTTTAGGAATGCAATCTCCGTCACAGACAGCCTCCAACCCTTCTATTCTAGCCCCGAGTATAGTCTGAACTGTGGAGTCCAAAGCTGAAGTGATCGGCTTCATGTATGGGCCACCACCTGTACCGTAACTATATTTTTTTAGATCCCCATGACTTTTCACGGTTTTTTTCTTGATGTTACCCCACTTTTCCCTAAGCACTCTGCTCGAGCGAAACTCAGAACCTGAAGCAGCATTGAAATTAACAGCCAGTTTATCCCAAGCAACATTTTTCTGTTTATTGGTAGCCACTCCTGATTCTTTACATTCGATAATTGCCTTGTCCCTTGCCACAAGGCTTACTAGTAAATCAATTTCAACAGAAGTGAAATTTTTTGAGCGTAAGGTCCCTGATTTATCACTTATTTGTTGATTCATTTAAGCAACAAAATCACACGTCACCTGTCAAGTTGAAACTTATTTATAGTTGTCACTTGTAATTAACGCTGCGTAAAACGCAACCGAGAAATTTTGGTTTAACCCATCAAATCGACATAGTTAACTTTGGCGTTTAAATAAAACTCGTTTTGCTTTGATCGCTCACTGAAAACCTGATAAACCGAAAATAAAGAGTTTAACCTGAAAATTTTAGTTTAAACCACCACTGAAATACTGGCCGTTAGACGAATCAATTTCTAGATTGTGTTGTCTTAAACTAAAAATCATTTTCTCTATCTTATCTTCATTTAACACCAACTGTGGATAAAGAGGCTCTAGCCTCGGTTAAAAGAACATTCAAATCTACATGAGTATTAGCCAATGTCGTGTCATCAGCAAAAAGGGTGAAATTCGACGTAGGAGCACTGTTAGGCAAGTCATTAATGTAGATAAGAAATAGAATAGGTCCCAGAACTGAGCCCTGTGGAACACCTAGTTTTACGTCAATTGACGTCAATTTGCACCGAGCGTCTCTTTTTCTTTACCACCATTTATTTATTGATTATTTTTCTGTTGGATGATCATCCTGTATAATAATTTAACTTAACGCATATTAGATTTTTTCATAACAATAGTGACATTCACATTCTAAATATTATTTTCTCATACTCTGTATGCTGCTCCGTCTTTCTGTTTCCAAAATAAATTTTTTTTGAAATAGATTTAGAATGCCATGACACGTGGAAATTTTAAATCTGAACAAATACAAAAATTTTGTTTTATCAATTTCAGTGGTAAAATTTTTTTTTAAAATGTTGGTGAAAAAAATTTTCAAAATTTTTTTTTTCTGAAATAGGTTTAGCGTGTCATGAAACGTGGAAATTTTAAATTTGAGCAAAAAAATTTTTTTTCACTATTTATTCCTTTTAGACGGTCCACCCTGTATATTTTCCAGTGAAAATTTTACCATTTCTTCGCTGACAGTAGGGTCAACTACCTACTAAATTTGACTGCTCTTCGTCAAGTAGTTTTTTTAGTGAATGCACCAACAGACAGACAGACAGACAGACTGATGGAATTAAAAACCTATATTTTCGAAATCTACGTGATCTGAAACGTCAGAATCCGAAAAAATCTCGGAGGGTGATTTTTTCTCGAATACAATACTTCCCTGCGGTATGCGAGCGAAGTAAAAAGGTAATAGGTTCTGTTAACCTAACAAAGGTGGCATTTTATTCCATTATTTTTTGTGGCCATTTATTTAAAAGAAGTCAGATTTTTCCAAAATTTTTGTTCACTATTCCACCCTGCACCTCCGCCATAATTTCGAATATTCCCTAATAAAAACTAGTTTTCTCCAATTTTTTGCTCATCACACACTAGACACTGTTTCATGAAACTCATATCAAACCACCGCCAACTCATACTCTACATTTTGAATCATCCCAGAAAAATCAATGCTCAAACAAGAAAAGAAAAACATACATACTGGTCGAATTGTATGAATTATCTTCAAAAATATTTAAAGTCAATTAGAAACCTCTTAAGACAAAATTTGTATCACTAATTACCAATAATTATCGGCCTAATTACTTTAATACACATATAAGAAGTATAGTGCTAAGAATTCTATGGTAAGTTATGTAATCAAAGTAGTATATTAGCCAGAGCGACATTACCTCACTTTGTAACAGCTATAGACATTGTTAATCCTTTGCCTTAGAGTATGGCAGACAACAAAAAAGATATTAGAATTTTTCTTAGTGGTGCAAACTTATTAACCACCCAACAAACTTGTGGGAGGTTACTAAAATTGGTCCAAAATTCAAAATTAAGATAACATCAAATCTTTAAGTTTTGAGGTCCCAGGTATGTGTATGTGTGTGTGTGTGTGTGTGCTCCAGTAGATTGAAAAGGTTTTGGTTGAGATCAAATTACTTTTAGTGCCGTTTTGGCGCAATAAGGTGTTTATTTTATAATTACCTACAATTTGCAATCAAACCGTTAAAAACCGCTGCCTAAGGAATCACTACTTCCACATCCAGATTATTCGTCCAAGTCACTTTAAAGGAAACATCTTGACTATATTTGCACTCTAGTATGTGGAAATTATTGGTCATAGAATTTTAATAATATTTGGGGTAGATGTCATAGAAAAGTTTGAGGAGTTGGTTTCTACCATATACCTTAAAAATGAAGTTTCTAGTTTACCGTACTTATTTTCCACTATTTACAACCTACCACCTCAACGGAGTCATCTCAATCAGATGTCACTACAATACATACGTGTACTAACTTTCAAGTGAATATCTCAATTTGATGTTATCAATCCCATTAATAATGAAGCGGAGGTGGTAGAGTTTGAAAAATATTAGAAAGAAATCTGAGGCCTTGGTTTCTAGTATATACACCGAATCCCAAATTTCTGTAGTCTTACCAGCTTGCTTTACTTATTTTCCCCTATTTGCCCCTATTTAACCCCCAACCCTTCACCGGCATCATCTCAAATTATGATCTAGTTTCAGACGTCGTTATAATACATACGTGTACCAAATTTCAAATGAATATCTCAGTTTTATTTTATCAACCCTTTTCATATTGGAGTAGGGGTGGTTGGGTTGAAAAATATTATAAGAAAATCTGCCGCTGTGGCTTCTAGTACATACACCGAATTTCAAGTTTCTGTAGTCTTACCAACGTTTTACTTATATTCCTCTATTTACCCCAAATTAACCCCCAACCCTTCAACGGAATCATCTCAAAATATAAACTAATTCCAGGCGTCGTTATAATACATACGTGTACGAAATTTCAAATGAATATCTCAACTTTATTTTGTCAACCCCATTAATGGGGTAGGGGTGGTGGGGGGGTTGAAAAATATTATAAAAAAATCTGAGGCCTTGACTTCTAGTACATACACCGAATTTCAAGTTTCTGTACTCTTACAAGCTTGCTTTACTTATTTCCCCCTATTTACCCCTATTTAACCCCCAACCCTTTACCGGATTTCCTCAAAAAACAATCCAGTTCCAGATCTCGTTATAATATATACGTGTACAAAATTTCAGGTCAATATCTTAAACCGTTCCGGAGAAAGCGTGCGGACAAAAAAGTTACAGACAGACAGACCGACAGACAGACCGACAGACCGACAGGCAGACAGAAAATTTTTTTTCGCTCAAATTTAAAATCTCGACGTTTCATGACATTCTAAACCTATTTCACCAATAAAAATTTTTGAAAATTTTTTTGCGATTACTATATACTTCCAATCCACTACGTGGATGTGGAAGTAAAATAGTTAATATTCCAATTTCAACGGTATGTCACACTTTCGATTTGGATTTCGTAAAAAAAATTAAAGAACATGGCAAATATGAAGCATAAGATCTCTTTTCGCGTGGCACTGTCGCATTTAATTTCAAATGTTTCAAAAATCCATCAGGTGGAGAGGTTCCAGCCGCTTCTATGATTTTATAAATGAAATTAATTATTTAAAGCTGCATGACTTAAAAGTAGACACCCTGTAAGTTGAAAATGTCTGCCGCTGACCTCCACTATCATGTATACATGGTTTGCAGGTTTAGAATGTGTGTCTCTATTCGTCCGCTAATCGAAATGTATGCCAGTCGTATTTTTGTATTCAGTAAGTGGTAAGTAATTTATAAAAATATTTGTTTGATACAAGTACTTGCACCAACTGTAAAAGAAATTTGGATTTAATGCAGTTTACATCACTAAGAGAATTTCTTATATCGACAGAATTACTAATTTCTCTGTACTGATATAAATCGGCCAGGTCATTGTACGCTGGCTCCGGTACTATTGTAAGTTATAACATGCAAGTTTCTGGAATTTTAAAAATTAAGTCAGATACCTTAGGTAGGTACAGATATTAGAAAAACTGCTTTATAACTTTAATATTCATTTTGTTATGCTCATGATAAAGAACTAGCAAGCCCAAACATATGTAGAGTATTCCAAATATATTGTCTTGAAGCAGTGTCTTCTGACCCGCATCTGACAACTTCGAGAATATGAAAATATCTGAATTTGCAGAAATTGAAACATTCTGTAGTTTAATACGGAGCCTAAAATTTGTTATCTAAGGAACAGGGAAAAGTTTTCCAGTTCTATTAAAAATTAATGCGTTGAATTCTCTGTCTCTCTGATGTTTCTAATAGGCGCATTGACCGTGTTATAAACGCACTTTCGTTTGAGTTTGCACGAATCACGAATTGTGAATAATGGAATTGGTTCGATATTCCCTTATGACAAGTGACGTATCCCGAAAAGAAATTGGGCGAATAAAAAATTTATTTGAAAAAGCCCTTCACAAACAGTCAATAGGCATTTCCAACATGATTGAAAATTATATATTTAAAATGAGAAAAAGGAGGGTATTCGGCTATCAGATGCTATCGTACCCACGAAAGTAGGACGGGGGTATCTTGGGCATACTGCGGACTTTTAGGCTGTGCTTAAAATAAATATCAATGTGTCCTTGTCTGTACAAAATTTATAAGAAAGCTTCAAAAGTAACATATTGAGTGTTACTGTGTGTAATTTTATCCTTCGTCAATTTATAAAATACTGTTTACTTCCATATCCACGCAGTGGAGTAAAGTAAAGTAAAATAAAGTAAAGCAAGCTTTATTATTCAATATACCATAATGCATATTATAGGACAAGTCAAAAATAAAGCTAATAGGGAATGGTACAACATTAGGTATCTAACATGAGTAATTATTAATAATCCAAATACTCTGCCATAATATAATAATTTTTTCCTAACAAGAATGTGTGTAACTTATCCTTAAATTTACTCAAGTTTAGAATATATTTGATTATGGAAGGCAACTCATTGTAACATTTAATATCTATATAGTTAGGATTTCTTTCAAAAAGGGCACCATTGTGTGAAGATATGGTTATTTCTTGTATTGTAGCTATGAATATCTATATTTCTAATAAAATTGTTTTGATTGGACTTAACGTATAACACTAATTCAGTAATATATATATACAAGCAAGAGGTAAAAGTTTCATGATTGGTAGTTTGAGGCACCCACAATATTTCTTACAATTTCCTTTTGTAATATAAAAATTCTGTTAAAATATCTCGAAGAACCCCAGAAAATTATTCCATGCCTTACTCTTGACATAAATTCAGCATGATAAAATGACAACATCACCTTCAGATTTGTAATATTACTTAATCTATAAAAAGCAAAAGAGAGAGAACATAACTTTTCCAACAGATTCTCAATACGATCTTCCGAACTTAGTCTGTTATCAATGTAAAATGCTAAAAATTTTGTTACATTTATCTGTTGAATTGATCTATGCTCTACTTTTATGAGATAACTTTCATCAGTTGTGCAGCTTCTAAGCGTGAAATTGATAAACATAGTTTCAGACGCATTTAAATACAGTTTGTTGCCTTTAAACCATGTCATAAAATTATTCATCATACTTTGCATTTCTTGTGCGACATCTTTCTTGGTCAAACCAGTACAGAGCAATGTGTTGTCATCCGCAAACATTGTCAAATTATTAAGAGGGAACAGTTCTGTCAAGTCACTCACAAATATCAAAAACAACAGGGGCCCCAATATAGACCCCTGTGGTACACCTATTTTGATATTTAATTTCTCAGATCTGGCCCCATTTACTTCCACTACTTGATTTCGATCAGATAAATATGAACAAAACCATTCATTTATCTTGCCCCTAAAACCGTACACCATAAGCTTTTCCCTGAGCAAATCATGGCCGACTAGGTCGAAAGCTTTACACGGCCTGTATCGAGATTTTTGTAAAAATTGCTGAGAAAGTCTAATATGGCAGACTAAGTATTTTTACCTTTTATAAAACCATGTTGAGCTGGTCTTAATATGTTATGAATGGAGAGATAAAGTGTTTAAATTAATTAAATACTACTTTCTCTAATATTTTTGACACAGTGTACAGCAATGATATTGGATGGCAATTTTCCATATTTATTTTATCTCCATTTTTAAAAAGTTGTATTATTTTTGCTGTTTTGAATATGTTAGGAAAAATTCCAGTTTCCAGGTAAAAATTTATTAAACACGTCAGCGGATAGACTATGAAATTTACAGATTTCTTCAAAATATTTGTTGAGATACCATCGAGATCAGTTGCATTTGAATTTTTCATTTCCATAATTGCATTAAAAACTGCATTCTCTGTAACTGGCTGTAGAAATATAGTCGGAAAATTCTTACTGCTTTTAAAATTGTTATCAACTTTACAGTTTTTTAATTTTTCATGTAGTTGTTCAGGCATATTTATGAAAAATTCATTAAAATTATTTGCAAATTTGACTGGCTCTGTTATCATTTTATCATCTTTTACAATTTTACTAACATTATTTTTATTACGTTTTTGTTTTTTTCCCTTTATCACAATTAATAATATTCCATATGGCCTTACCTTTATTTTCACATTTCTCGTATAACTTGTCATTGTGCAGTTCTTCAACAGCTGTATAAACTATTTTGTACATTTTCTTATATTTCTTGTAGTGTTCAATATCAGCAATATTATTTGTTCTAATTTTTATTTCATATAAAATTTTCAGTTGTTTAGACGAAATTCTTATACCTTGTGTTAGCCAATACTTTTTATTGTAATTAGTTTTAACTTTAGTGACAGGAAAAGACAGCTCAAAGTAATATTCAATTGTTTCACAAAATATTGTAAAACCCTCATCAACTGTATTACATTGATATATTTAAGCCCACAGTTCTGTACTTAGTAGTTCATAAATATACTGTAGTTCTTTTCACTAAAAATTCTTTTATGAACAAGTTTTTCTGTATTTACATAATAATTAATATTCAAAATTTGTGACGAGTGATCACATATACCATTATGATCAACCATATGGTGTAGTGGAAGTATAGTAATCATAAAAAAGAAATTCAATTTTTTTTTGTTGAAATGGGCTTAGAGTGTCATAAAACTAGATTTTTAAATTTGAGAGAAAAAAATCTGTCTGCCTGTTTGTCTGTCTGTCGGTCGGTCTGTGGGTAACTTCGCTTATGTGCATATTTTCTCAGCAAGGATTTACGATGTTGACTTGTAATTTGGTATACATATGTAGCGTGGTGAGATTTGGAAATAGATTATATTTTGCGCTAATTGCAGTGAAGTGTTGGGGGTTATCACGATCCCTTCCCAGGGAAACAAAAATACTATTCTGCAACTACAGTGACTACACGGGGACGTGAAGTAATCCTTCCAGCGTTGCCAACAGTTGTTCCTACATTTCAACCAATAGAATTACTGCAACGCCATGATCGAAGGTCGTGCGTTGTATGACGGGAAATGCATCTTGTCAAAATGCGAGTTTCTGGCATTCAAACTTAGTGCAATATCTATTATTTTGTAGAAGTGACACAATTTTCTGTTAGGCTAGGAATAACATCAAAAATCCGTTTCAACCCGATGAATAGTGCCTTAAAATATATTTTGATTAAATGGGTGGCAAACAACAATGGCTTCTGTGGAACATTTACAAATCAGTTCACAAAAAGATGCCAAAAAATGCGGGAAAGTGTAACAACCACTTTAAATGCTGTCCTTGGAAACTAATAAAAATAATTCGGAGCAAAAGAGAAAAGCAAATTTAATTTGTAATATAATAATTGGATTGTACATAATCTGACTTGTATAATATATTGTATAATATCCCCAAGCATGTTTTTTATTTACTTAATTATGAAAGCCCTATATGCTAAGCTAAAGCGATTGCTCATGCAATGAAGTTGTCGTTCTATTTGAGGATTTTCCCAGCAATCTGAAGGTCTCATAATGCCTCATTAATAATTTAGTACATCGGCAATATTCATCGCCATTTAATCCCTACAGTTTGATAACACAAAACTCATTGTATGATCTAACACAAAAATAACTTTAAATAAACAAATATCATGCCACCGACATCCAAATAAAATGACAGTTTGCCCAAAAGTGAGGTTATGCTTTCATCCCCTCACGCGTGAACGGTCCCGTTCCCTACAATTTACCAAGAGAAGCAAGTTCCCCGATTCTTGGCGTGATGTGACCGCTCCCACAGTTACAGAATACGCTATTTTGGTTTTCAAGAGAACTCCGCCCACTTCCTTATGAAAACATGTGCTCACATCCCATCACACCGATACAGAATAGCTACCCAGGTAGGAGTGCAGAAACTTGGAATTTGGTGTATATACTCAAAGCCAAGACCTCACATTTCTTTATAATATTTTTCAACCACCTCCACTCCAAGGGATTGCTAAAATAAAATTACAATATTCACTTGAAATTTGATACAAGTATATGCTATAATGACATCTAATTGAAATGATTCCGTGGAATGAATGTGGGGAGGGTGCAAGTAGGGAAAATTATTAGCAAGCTAATAAGAGTCCAGAAACTTCATCTTTAAAATATTCTATTTAACCTGCTTTGTATGTTAGTATGTTTGGGTCAAATCGTGAAATCAAAACGGGTCCTGAAAGGTAGTGCTCAACAGACCAAATAACGTTTGATGATTTAAAAGACAGAATAAGGCAAGAAATTAATCAGATCAACCTGAAAACGATACAAAATGTTTTAGAAGAATTTCAGCAACGCCTCCATTTTTGTCAAGAAGCAACGGGCGCCCAGTTTGAACATTTGATTTAAGAAGTTTGGATTGATTTCCAACGTTTTTCGAATTTTGGTCATGCAAAACTTGAAACTCTAGTCGTCCTTTATTATTCAACTTTGCTCTTAAATATTAACTATCTTTATGGCAATTTAAAAATTGGTGATATTTCACTTCGGTCGCTCTACACAATGACGTTCTTTAGGTTTCTTAAATATGCATTTTTCTACGTAAAAAATAGGAACATTGGAAATTTGGACTTCTCCATTACATTTATTACGAATTTTTATTAACAACTTTTAAATAGACAATTACTAGAAAGTCAAATATAGATGTTTCCAATGTCTCGCCATCAAATGTTAAAAGCAGTATTTTTTGAAAATCTAAATATAAATTAATATTTACACATTTGAAAAATGTTAAAATTAGTAATGTAAAATGTTATTTATGTCTTCCAAGGAATGATTCATAGTGTGGCGATTTTTTGTATGATATGGTATCCCATGTAGGTATACTTAAGTACAATTTTATCTAAATTTTCTGTTTTTTTTTTTTAATATTTACTGACTTGTCTAAAACATATTTTAGTAAACTCTCTGCCTATCTAAGTTTCTATTCTAATCGTTTTATTGCTATGCACATTTGACTTATCTATGAGTAAGGACGATTTTTAATTTATTGCTCGAAAGCGAAGAGTTCTTGTATTTGACAGGTAATTTTCTAAAACTGTAAATATCTCTCCAAGAGAAACATTTTTCATGTAATTGTGTGGGTCTTCGAATTTTTTGAAAATATCTTTCTGTCTATCCGCCTGTGTATCCATCCGTCTGTCTATCAGTGTGTCATTTACCTTAAAATCAAAACACAAAGTAAGATAAAAGCATCTGTTGGTGATATCAATAGAAAACTTTGCGCAGCTCAACAGTTAATACCACAGCCTCCTACAGTTACAAGCCGTGAAGTATGAAATCTGGCAACGCGGCAGGTAGGTCGATCATTTTGCTCGGTAGATGGACAGTTGATTGATTGATTGATTGATTGATTTGCCAGCGTATGGTGGGCATTGCTGCCAATTCCGGGCATCCATGGAGGTTCGTTCCAACACGCAGCCTGGTTGTCCGTCGAATACGCCCAACGGACGGCCAAACCGCGTGCCGGAACCAAATCTCGGATGTTTTGTATACCGCCGGACCAGCTGCATACGCCGGGTTGGACATTGCTTGTTGTCAGCAGCGAGAGCCGCATGACGCATGGGGTGGGAATATTGGATGGGAAGTGTAGGTGTTTGAGAGATGCTTTTTTAAAGTTTCCATGCTTCTAATAAGTTTACATTTGTCATCATCCGCTGGGGCGTGGTGCAGTTGTTTGCGAGATGCTTCTTTTCAGTTTCCATTCTTCTTCTAAGTTTTCTGCTTCTTGTGTCTCTGAATCTAGCAGCTTTCATTTTTTATTTTATTTTTGTATTTTTTCCCTTTTTTCCCTTTCTTTTCTTTTTTGTTTATTAACCGCTCCACAAGTAAATAACCATCTACGGTGGAGTTGCTGGGGAAGGCCCTATCTCGCGGTAACATTATTATTATTATTATCACCATTATTTTTTTTTTTGCGCGTTATGAGCAAAAAGGTCCGAAGGGATAGTTTGCTCCCCCTGTATGTAGTTTCCTTGAAGCAATCGGTTTCAATTTTGGGCAATTTTTCTTTTTCATCACCTATATATTATGTATAATATCTTTTCAATTGCCGCTTCTTTGAGACAATCGGTTTCAATTTCCGTCTTCCAAATTAATAATAAAATATTATGTTTTGAATTAATAAATCGAGCTGATAAAAATTAAGATGGTAAAGATCAGATAGAAAGATGGAATAGAATTATATCAATTAAAGATAAAAATAAATACATTTATAGCTTATCTGTCTTTCTGCAGCGTCTTGTGATTGCTGTTTTATTTTATTTCCTCTCCTTTTCGTCCTTGGGTTGAGTTAATATTGTCCCATTTAAAAACTTTCCACTGTATGCAATAACTTTAGGTCACAACACAGCTATATATTGCTTTGTAAACATCTGTGCCTCATCTTGATACTGACTATGCTATTATTTTTTGCCCATGAACCACTTGGGTCGTCTAGGGTGCAAGGTAGGGACACTGCACTTCACTTGAGCTTGTTTGCTTTATTTGATTTAATATTATTAGAAAATCTTGTAATTATTAATTCCATATGAACTCTGTTTTTCTATTGAGGCACTTCATTTCAAGCAGAATTTCTTAATCTACTGGTGGCTGAAATTTTTTCGAGTTTAACGGGATTTCTACCACTTTTTTACCGCTTTTTAGAGAGCATCTTAAAAAACACGTCTATTCGGTGTAGCATTTGAAAAAGCTACATCAATAATTTCAGTTTGAATACTGTAAATTAACCTTGATTAATTCATTTGCTTGAGTATGCAACCCACGATCTAGAATTCGATAGTAAATGGTTGCCTGTCTTGATGAGAAATTATGGGCAGTAAACATGTTTTCTTTAAGCATAATTTTGAGTTAGGGGTGTTACTCACATATTCTTGTAGTTGAGATATTACATAATTGTGTAATTCAGTCTTTTAAATGCAAAGCCCTTTGTTGGCACATTTTTATTGGCTAGAGAAAGAGTTCTCTAGATGCTCAAGTTGGCAACACTGAGAACTGGAGAAAGGGATTTCCGTCTGGGGGTTCGATTTTCGACAGCGACAAGATAGCTGAATGGCGGTGGTCCCGGCTTTGTATTGAAGAATTTGGGTTTTACATCGCTTACACTGAAAAGGGATTTGATTTGATGTACCCAGTGTTTCTTTACCGTCCTGCCAGAAGCATTTTGTAAATTCCAGGAAGGAATTCTGTTGCTTGTCGTAATCTGATCGCCACGTGTCTCGTGAGGTTATGTACTCTTTATATGAGGTGAGCTCTTATTTTACTTAGTTTGGTGTTTTATTTAGTTCTTATTTATTGTAATTATTACAGAGTGTTTGGTATAAGCATATGTTTGGAGGGGCATATATATTTTGAAGAGGTTTAAGTTCTGAATGAATGGTGCTGCCATTTATGGTTATGTAAGGGGGCCCAGTATTGTTAGAGGAGTAATAGGAGGAAGTCTATTACTCAGATATTTGGTTTTATGTTGGTCCTGCTGACGTTTAGAGAAGTTTGGTTGGAGAGTTGTCCGCAGCAGTCTCCAAGAGATTTAGGCAGAGATTTAGGAGTGACGCAGAGTCGTAGTCGTAAGCAACGTCGAAAACATCTTAGTAAGTGGTGACAGTTCACGCTGCAGTCGTCAGAGAAAACGCCGAGGCTCTAACCAGGTTTTATTGTTTCATTTTAGTTATATAATTTTAAAGAAATTATTATAGTTTCATTCAGTGATTTTTTGTTGAAATATTAGAGTAAATTACACAACGATTTTGCGACTACATGCCTAGCAAGATGAAATATCTTAAGATTTTTTACTGTAAGTAACGCATGGAACCACGTGATACTAATTTACCTTCTACTATGTCACATATGAAGTACTTTTAGTAAAACATAATTATTTTAGATCATTCTTTAACGTTCTAGTGCACACAGCAAGCATTGTGAAAATTGGCTCATAGAATCTTGTTAGTTACATAATATTTTAGTGATGAGCGGTAATTTTAATCCATTGTAAACCTTTAACTCGCTGTTGCAAATCTAAAACTCATTGTTGGTATCATTAAAGCCGTAGTTGCATTTCTATAAAAAAGGTCAAATCACTGAAATAACTTTAGATGGGGTCCTATACACATTTTGAATTTCTTTTGTGTACATAGGTTATGTTTAGGGAACAATTGGGGAACTATTTGTTTTTTATTGTTGTACATCTCTTGTGTGTTTTAATAAATGTCTAGTGTCTACATGTTCTTATTATTTGTACTGGCACGCCTGATATTTGCTTAAGTTTTGAGATTTCATAGAGTAGAGTAAGAGTTTTGATATTGTAGACATATTTTGAGAATTCCATCGCATGGTTGCTAGTAATTTAATTTTGTTCCTGGCTGGAAAAATTATCTAAATCATATTATGTAACACGTAGACGGTGGCGCCCTTTTGAGTGTCCACACAATCCTAACCCACGGCCCTATGCTCTCCAACAAAAATCTTCTGCCGTTCGCACCGATGTAACACGTTTTAATGTTTAGGTATTAAAATATGTTACATCACGACGACACTTAACTCTGCTCTCCTGCTCGGTAGTTGGACAGTTACCCACAAAATCCACAAATTAATATTTACGTATATGGTTGTGTTCGTGTAGTAAATTACTTTTTCGACTTGTGATTTTGTACTGTGTTGATTAAAACTGTTTATATTATTGTAAATATTTGAACAACGTTTATTTCAAGTTTTTAACTGAACAAAGGTAAGAGAATTATTTTGGTGGCTAAATGTGAAGATTGAGGTTATGTTATGAATTTTCATATATTTGAACTTTATTAATTTTTTTTTATGATTGTAGATGCCCCGACATTGCTGCGTACCTGGAAATAAGTCCAATTATGTAAGTACTTTAAAAACCGAATCCCCAAAAAGTACTTTTTCTTTCCAAAAGGACCCAGTGCTGCAAAAAACGTGGCTTACAGCTATACATATGGAAAACTACTCTGTTAGTAAACATACAGCTGTTTGCAGTTTGCATTTTGAGGACAGCGAAATCACAACCGTTGAGCTTTATAAGGATAGTCAGGGTAATACACACGAGGCTAAACTAACTTATCCTCGTTTAAAAGAGGGTGTAGTTCCTCACATATTTCCCAATCAACCGAAGTATCTTTCTACACCTAAGCCGGTGTCGCGGCGTAATCCTGAAGAAAGAAGACAAGATGCGTTGCAGAGGCAAAATAATGATATTGAGGAGTTTCTTGCTGATGATATTATATCAGGCTCTGAATATTTTGTGCAGGCTGTTCCAAAAAAATTGTGCCTTAGTAATTGGAATTACAAGTGTGTAGACAATGTCGTGTATTTTTACATTTTAAATATTAACTGCGACAGTGCACAATTGATTGTAGTGAAGTAAAAGTAGTTTCTAGTATTAGCGTAAATGAAAGTTTTATTGTGAGTGTTTTTGTAAACAGTCATGAATTGACTGAAAGTAATTTAGAGTGGATTTTGCCTGACGGTAAGTCATTAAGTAGGTGGTGGCAAGTAGAAAACATGCTTTCATTTTGTAAATGTCACAGTTAGTGCTGATTTCTTTTTAGAAAAAGCCCAAAATAAGATACAAAATGCTCTAGACTTAAATGAAGAACATATGAATGAGGTTGCCGCCACACTAGAATTACTAAATGATCAACTTAAGTTATTATTTAAAGAAAGGAAGCAGTACAGTTTGTCTACTTTATTATTTTCTTTAACTATATTCGATCAGTCTGCGCAACTTATGATATTTTAAGACAACACCTTACGCTACCTACAAAAAGACATGTACAGTCCATCTCGTTTTCCTTAAATGTTTCCCCAGAGGATAACGTAAAAAATCAAAATTATCTTTCATACTTGTCCTCGACATTAACTGATCGAGAAAAAATTGTATGTGTGATTGTCGTTGAGATCTATATTAAGAGTGGTTTTACTTATAAATCTAAAAACATTACGGGCTATGCTGCTAATGATGTTTCATTATTAGCTAAAACCGTGCAAACATTTATGATTTTTTCTCCATTCGGTTATTTTAAAGAAGTTGTTCGTTTAATGCCTGTGATTGATATAACAGGTCAAGAACTTTAACACGCTGTTCTTGAAACTATAAATAATGTACAGGAATTTGGGTTTAAAATCATATGCGTTATTACTGACGATAACAGAACCAATCAAAACATGTTTAAACAGTTTACAAAAACAAATACGTTTATAATAAATCCAAAATAGCCAAAGGAATTTTTTTTATGTTTGACTTTGTTCGCTTATTTAAGAATATTAGAAATAATTGGATTAATCGTAAAGACTGTCTCCAAACCTCTGTATATCCTGATTTTCAGGACATGACAAGTAAAAAAACGGCTCGTTTTGCTGATCTACTTAATTTTTATAATATTGAGGTCAACCAAGTAACGAAGAGAGCTTATAAATTAAATTATAAGTCAATGTATCCTAATAAGTTTGAAAGACAGAATGTAATGTTAGTTGAAAATGTGTTCCATGATTCAACAATCGCTGCACTCAAGTGTTCTGTGGCATATGAAGGTACGTCAAATTTTCTTGAATATGTTAAAAATTAGTGGAGCATAGTTAATGTAAAAAGTAAATTTAAGGGAAAAATTAAACGTAACCACTTCTGTACTCCTATAAAATCAATCGCTGACGATAAGATTGAATATTTAAAAAAAAAATTTATATGGCTAGAAAAATGGCACTCTGAACCCGACATGGCAGGTCTTACTGTAGATACTTATAAAGCTATAAAACGCAGCACATCGGTGTTGATTGAATTAATAAATTATTATTTTCGATTGTTTAAAATAGATTATATTCTCCCTGGCAAATTTCAAAGTGATAACTTAGAAAAACGGTTTGGTCGTTATAGAAATTTATCAGGTTGCAGCTATAATGTTTCTTTCAAACAAGTCATTGAATCTGAAAAGAGAGTCAGAATTCAAAATTTATTAAAATATAGTATTCATGATATAAATACATTAAGGCTTTGTCTCTCTAATAATGAAAGCGAAGAAGATTACAATGTGGATATCTCAGAATTTATTTTCATTTTTCAATCAGATTATTTAGAAACATATAAATTAGATGAATCCACGCAACTTTATATTTGTGTTTATATAGCTCAGACTATTCACAAAACAAAAACTATTAAATGCTTTAAATGTAAAGCACTGGCTGTTAAAACTGTAGGAAATGATGTCAGCGATGATTATTTTTCTTTTTTGCAAAGAGGAGGTCTCTGTACTACTACGGATATAATTAATAATACTTATTTTCATCTGTGTGCCATTTTCGATTTTATTTTTCCTTCAAAGAATTAGAATCAAAATTCTTACTAATCAAAAGTCACCAAAATATGTTAGCATCTTTAGCAGTAGCAAGTTTAGAAAGTGGCAGTTTTTTAATTGATTTTAGTGGTGCGTGTACTTGTGGCACAAATTTTCGCAAAATATATTATAATGCTGCTTTGACACTTAGCAATACAGTTTTGAACAATTACACAAAAAACAAAAATAATCTCCAGCATAGTTCAGGTGTCCTAACAAAAAAAAGGAAACTACATCTACCTTAAAATCTCAATAATATTTTAATTTTATATAGTGCACATTTATTGATTTAAATACCTATCAAGAGTGTACATTCTATGATTACTTGTTTGTAAATCATTCATTCTTGGTTAAATAAATGTATCATACAAGTTTTGTGCTCTATTATTTCCCAAGAAATCCTTAATAACAGTACATGAAAGTAACAGATAGATGCCTACATTATAGGACTACCATTGACAGAAAATGCGACGTTGTCATTGTTGCTTCATGGCTTGTAACTGTAGGAGGCTGTGTTAATACTCATCGGTTAGAATTTGAAGTTGAGATTTGATTCTGCCAAAATGTTGTTTAGACAACCTCTTGCTTCTTGTTGCTCGAATTGGACTGTTCAACTCGAACAACAAGAAGCAGCAAGAGGCAACTATCAGCGGGTGAAGATTGCTGATGTATAATTACGCCCAAGCGACGTTTAGAGAACTTATATATAGGATAAATAAAGGAGAGAATCCAAAACCCTTCAATATAGAAAACTCAGAACCGAAAATGTTTTAGTCAAACGGTGAGATATATTTAGGGGTTAGAAAAGATTCCTTTCGGGAGTTATTCGCTCTAGTTTAAAGTATTTATAGTACAAGAAATAAATTGGAAGAAAGTTATAAGAAAAAACATTCTAAACGAGAGTAAATAGAATGGCCAATCCCTTAGTACCCAATAATATTATAAAATTAGGTCATATTTTATATAAGAGCCTCTCCAGCCAAAGGATGTATTTCTTTCAATATTGATTTATAATGCCGGTCTACATGTCAACCTGACTGTAAAAAATGCCGTAAAATTGTGCTTTAGCTTTTATAAGCATACACTTTATTGATTAAACTAAGTGCGTGCATGTTTTTTAGTAGACGCTATAAAATATAAAATAAAATAATTTAGTCGTAAATTGTTTTATAATAAAGTTCGTCATTGATCAATTTCAATAAAGTTAAGTGTGCATACGATTTTATGTAGCAGAATTTACGATACAATTTTAATTTTCTACCAACATAAAACTTATGGTGTACAGAGTGTCCTAAGAGTTTGGACCATACTTCAAGGGTGTATAGTTTGAGTCAAAATAATATTAAGACGACCTGTAATTATTTTACCTAGGACGTATTTCTTAGCACTTATAGTGATGTTATTTAACTACATTTTCAATAGGATTCATTCACTTTGTAGCACTAACATATTTAGTATTGTAGTAAAGATTTTTACGACCAATAAAATGGTGCTAATAGTGCCATATATTGCCACTCTGTAAAATATTTTATTAACTGACCATCTTGAAATAATGGTGTGCATTGTCTATAATTGTTTATTTGTGGCATATTCAGATTTCCTTACTTTTTGTAGGGTATTTTGCCACTGAAAATATTTAAACATTTTTAATGAAACCATGAGAAAGAACTGTCGTCATGGTTGACGGCCAACAGTTTTGAGAACGGAAGTAGATTCTCTTCCGAAACGTTAACTGCCTATAGCTTTCATTTTCATTTTTAATTTATAACATTATTGTTCTAGTTTATATATTTTTAGGTGTAAGACTGTTCGAAACAATGAAGTATTCAAGAACCAACCTTTGTCTGATCCGTTTGGCGTAGAGGCTCTTTTATTAAAAATTTTTACATATTTTTCAGTGACAAAATACCCAACAGAAAGTAAAAAATGGAGTCCACATATAATTTCTTACAATCGCCTTGATAAACAACGATTCTATAAGAATCTCTACGATTAAAAAATAAAGTAGAACAACATTGAATACATTAATGTACGTTATATTTTTCTTTTAACTTTAACAATGTTTATATTAAACGCAAAAGATCTGGAGCACTACTACCTGTGTTTGTTCAATACCTTCACTGCCTTTGAATGATGACTACGTCGGCCCACCGCACAGCGCACATCGCACATTGTATATCACACACTGGAATTAAATATAACCATCATTTTGAATGAGAGTGGATATATTGGCGCCCCTGATTTTAAATGAGAATGAATAAATCAGCAACTTGAGCCTCGTACATCGTACTTCACACAGCTTTTAGCACGGGCAATACCGTGTCTGTGAATCCATTTAATAATGAAGTGGGGGTGGTGAGGAGATGTAAAATATAAAAAAAAATTGAGGCCTTTTCTTCTAGTATTTACACCAATATCTTAAGTTTCTGTACTCTTACCAGCTTGCCTTACTCATTCTTCCTTATTTACCCCTACTTACACCCCAACCCTTCACCGGCTATGTTAAAAAAACAATCCAGTTCCAGATCTCATTATAATACATACATGTATAAAATTTCAAGTCATTATCTTAAACCGTTCCAGAAAAAACGTGCGGACAAAAAAAAGTTACACACAATTAATTGTTTCTTGCTCAAATTTAAAATCGACGTTTCATGACATTTTAAACCTATTTCAACAAAAAAAAAAAATGCGTTTTTTTATGATTACTATACTTCCAACCACTACGTGGATGTGGAAGTAACATCTATGAGAACTAAAAAGAAATACCGCTGCCTAAGAAATCACTGCTTCTACATCCAGATTTTTCATTCAAGCCTCTTTAAAGGAAAACAGCTTGACTATAATTGCATTCTAGCATGTGGAAAAAATTCATCATAGAATTTTAATAATACTGGAGGCAGATATCATAAAAAAATTGAGGCGTTGGTTCTTAGCATATAAGCCAAAAATGAAGTTTCTGGAATCTTATTAGCTTCCTCTACTCATTTTCCCCAGTTTAAATAACCCACCCCTTTTATTTAACGAAATCATCTCAATCTGATATCATCATAATACATACATATACCAAATTTCAATTGAATATCTCAATTTTATTTTACCAACCCCTTTAATAATGAAGTGGAGGTGGTGGGGGGTTTGAAAAATATGATAAAGAAATCAGAGACCCTGGATTCTAGTATATAAACTGAATCTCTAGTTTCTGTACTCTTACCAGCTTACTTTGCTCATTTCCCTTATTTACCTCTACTTACCTCACACCCCTTCAACGGAATGATCTCAAAATATAATCCAGTTCCTGATGTCGTTATAATACATGAGTGTACCAAATTTGAGGTGAATATCTCAATTTAATTTTATCAGCCCCTTTAATAATGGAGTGGGGTGGCGGAGGGGTTGAAAAATGTTATGAAAAAATATGAGGCTTTTGCTTCTAGAATTTGCACCAAATCCAAGTTTCTGTGCTCTTACCAGCTTGCTTTACTTATTTTCCTCTATTTACCCCTGCTTACCCTCAAACTCTTCACCGGAATCATCACAAAACATAATATAATTACAGTTGTTGTACCAAATTTTAAGTGAATATCTCAATTTTATTTTATCAGCCCTTTTAATAATAGAGTGGGAAGAGTTTAAAAATATTATAAAATATCTGACGCCTTGACTTCTAGTATATACACCAAATCCCAAGTTTAGGTACTCTTACCAGCTTGTTTTACTTATGTTCCCCTATTTAATCCTATTTAACCCCCAGCCCTTCAACGGATAATTTCAAAATACAATCTAGTTTTAGATATCCTTATAATATCTATGTTTACCACATTTTAAGTAAATATCCCAATTTCATTTTATCAACCCCATTAATAATGGAGTGAGGGTGGCGGGGGGGTGTAGAATATTATAAAAAAATTTGAGGCCTTGACTTCTAGTATATACACTGAATCTCAAGTTCCTGTACTTTTACCAGCTTGCTTTACTCATTTTCCTACATTTACCCCTATTTTACCCCCAACGCTTCACCGGATATGTTCAAAAGGCAACCCAGTTCCTGATCTCGTTAAGATACATACGTGTATAAAATTTCAAGTCAATATCTTAAACTTTTCCAGAGGAAATGTGCGAGCAAAAAAGTTACAGACCGACCGATGAACAGACCGACCGACAGACAGGCAGAAAAATTTCTTTTCGCTCAAATTTAAAATCTGGACGTTTCATGACATCCTAAACCTATTTCAATAAAAATTATTTTTGAATTTTTTTTACGATTACTATACTACCAATTCACTACTACTATTAAAATCATAAAATGAATCTATCTATTTCTTATTTGACAATTCTCATCGTAACACTAGTATCCACATAGACCCCTACAACCATGCAGAGTACACTGGTATATACATAACCCCTTACAGTTCAGTTAAAAATGAAAAGTTAAATAGTTTTCCTTTTTGGTTCTCATAGATAGTTTTTCTGCTGTTTACCAACTCCTATAAAAAATATATTTCATTACAATTATAAGCAAATGAAAAATTAACTCACTTTTAAACTTCTTAATGTTGATAAGATTCAGCAAGAAAATTGCTATAGTAAGACAGATTCCTAGAAATTTTAGTTTTACTCCACTATACCACTTTAGGACGTTTAGTAATAGGTATTGTCATAGTAAATATATACCTTAAGGTAACGCTAACAAATTCTCATGGATTTTCAATGTTACAGAATGGAGTGGGGAAAGCGGTACCTCGAGTGCCTGAACGATGCATCCCAGAAGAGAATTGTAAAGAATGTTTCTTAAAATTAATTTATAATATCGTCGTGTATACACGTATTTTAGACGCTCCCGAAAAAAGCGCTAAAAAATCAGTTAGAGCCCCGTCAAACTCGATAAAATTTAAACCACCGGTAGGTCAATAAATTCTGCATAAAGTGAAGAAGTCAAGAACAAAGTACATACCGAATTAATAATTGAAAATTACTGCTAAAGTGTTTTTTAATAGTACCAAAAATAGAGTAAACACGTGCACGCTGGCCGTCGGTGGAGACAGACCGATACCCAAAGACCTTGTCAAGTGTTTATTGGTAAAGAAAGTGTTAAATGAGAAACATGTGTTTATAAGGCAATACAGACATCAGCTGTGTTGTAATCGATAAGAGTAATAAAACTCTAACTAGAACTGTTCTTGGAAACTGCCAATAATGCATTTTTAGGTGCAGTGGAAAACTTAAGCATAAGAAATCAGACCAAGAAAATAAAATAAACCCGCAATCACAAAACCAGGCACCACAAAGCTAAGCTATACAATTTATTTTATTAACTTATTTATTTTCTCAATTTATTAACTCAAAACCTAATTTTAGAAAATCCGCATTAATTGTTAAACCTAATTGAATATCTCAAAATTGCTAGCGTATTAATCATAGGACGGGTCCCACAACAGGAAGGTTTCGACTGACAGCTGTCACATGGTCCATATATTGGGCTTATTCATGAATACCGAAATATCCCTTAGGTCAAGGTAATTGGGGTCTGCTTAATAAAGAGAGCGTCCCAAATGTTCTCCTAGACTTTTTCATGTTTTGCAATTCCACTGTAAATGAATATTTACCTGTGGAATGGTAAATAATTAAAAGCTTCTTGCGGCGGGCTGATGTATGTCTCGGCAGACAAATGAAGTAGACGTACTGATGCAGGATGTTGAAACGAAAACACAGATTTCTGGAAAACATGAAATCATGTATGGACGCAAGTGGGCGGAAGGAAGTGCACACTGCTAGATTCAGAAATGGAAAGAACAGAAGACTCAGGAGAGGAATAAATAATGATGATAGATGGAAGCTTAAAAGAAGCACTTCCCATCCCCTACACTTCCCATCCTATATTCCTACCCCATGCGTCATGTGGCTCTGGCTACTGGCAACAAGCATGTCCCATATCCAATCTAGCGTTTGTAGCCGGTCCGGCGGTATATAAAGACATCCAGATTGGATGTCAGAAATCGGCAGCAATGCTTACCTTACGCTGGCAAATCAATCAATCAATCAATCAATAATTCATAATACCACAAATAAAAAATTATGACTGTAGACCGAGCAAATGAAAACCATCCAGGCACGTTAAGGATAGGTGATTGGCAGGTAGTGAACAAGATGATTTACTTTGCAGCTCCTGTGGATAATACCGGAAATTTCGAGTATGGAATTCGACGAAGAATACAGATCGCAAGATCTGCAACTTCCCAGTTGAGCAAAATATGGCATGACAGGAATATCATGAGGCGCTCAAAGATCAGACTTACTAACACCTTAGTTCTCTCTATATTTCTTTACGACTTTGACATGTGGACTGTTAAAAAGGCAGACCGACGGAGTATTGTTGTTTTCGCAATGTGGGTCTGGGGACGATTGCTGCGAGTTCCCCGAACAGTCCATCCCACGAACAGCTCAATTCTCCAAGAAGTTCCTTAAAGTAGTCGCTTTGAGGAGAGGTACAGCATCGACCACTAAAGAACTAATGGGAAAGAGTTTGGAGAGACCATGCGCCTAACAGGCACACAGTGGACCATTTCACAAATCTAGCATGACAAAAGGGAGATTAAAATTTCATTAAAATATATACCCTAATGTATTAGGTATATTACATTTATCAAGAATTAATAAAGGTTTATTGCCCCTCATTAGTCCCTTCCGAGTAGCAGATAAAGAAATTACCCTTGAAAGTGTGGTACCGGATTAGTCTGGCAAGAGACATTGTACAGAGTGCAGTTGCATATGGTGTATTTAGTAGCAAGTGTTCTTAAGTGTTAATTGTTTCAATGGATCCAGTGACTATAGGTATGTCTCTATTATTTTCAATATGTACTAATCTAAAAACATTTTCTACTGATTAAGGTTTCGAGGCTATTATTTTCAGAATCGCGACATACATTGTCAAGAAGAGAGAGAAGAGAGAAGAAAATTTCTGAACAATGGGATAATTATTCTCGAAAACTGGAAATTTTTCTAAATAAATATAATGACTGGCTAGATGGTAGCGACATAGATTTTGTGGCAATTACCTACAACATACAGCGAGCAGCCTCTGCTGGGATACCAGCGACCTATATAAAAGTTTGAGGAGTATAGCGAAAGATCCAAGAAAAGAAAAGTTCAGCATTTGTTGGAATCAAGTACTTCTGTCGAGTTAACTTAGGCAGCTGCAGTTTCTCTACGTTCAGAAGGTAAAGGAGATGCTGCTAATATTATCAAGGAATTGTCTTCAGCTTCTTCTAAAAGAGCAACTACAATTAAAAGGCTTCGACGACAAAAAGATTTGTTAAAACGTTCTTACATAGTTTTAAAGTATATTTATCTTTCAATCCTCTCAAGTCCAGCCCCTTATTGCTTATATTTTTTTACTATTTTTGTCGAATTTACGGACATTATATTATCATGTCCACAAAGTTTCAGAATTTCAAAATAAACTTTATCTTTCAACCCCCTCAAACAACCCCTCTACTATTTATAATTTTTTTACTATTTTTGATATCTTCGCAGATATCATATTATCATATTCACATAATTTCTGCCCTTTAGAAGCAAATTTATTTTTCAACCATCAAAGGCCTAGAATTTTTTCACTTTTTTTCCGATCTTCTAAGAAGTATTTTAAGCTTATTTAGAAATTTCTAGAATATTGTCCAGCTAGAAGTTGCAAATGGCCCACTGTGAGGCAGCCACGTTAGAAGGCGAGAGGCTACCGGACATGCTGTATAGCAAAAGCGAACCAACTAAAATATTTCACGAATCACAAAACGCGTGTTAAAGAGTTGTGAATAAGAAAAACATATTTTGGTAGTTGATCGTCGGTTAGTAGAAGATGTGAAGCAAAAATATATTTTTACGAACACACAGAAAAGTACAATTTAATACCTTCGGTTCAATCAGGATTTAGGCCCAAACACAGTTGCACTACGGCTCTCTTACACATAGTGGATGATATTATAGCAGCTACTGACCAAGGATTTTGTACCACCTTAATTTTGCTTGACTTCAGTAGGGCATTTGATACTATAAATTACGATATACTTAATAATATTTTACACTACATAGGACTCTCTGAGGAAGCAATACAAGTATTTAATGCCTACTTAAAAAATCGGGAACAACGCGTAAAATTAAATAATAATATTTCTAATTAATTAACCCTAAGATCTGGTGTTCCCCAAGGGTCAATTCTCGGTCCATTGCTATTTACCATATATACAAGCAATTTTATTAATCACTTAAATTACTGCAAAGTACATTTATATGCAGATGACACTCAGGTCTACTATTCTTTCAGGCCCTCTGATGCTGATATCGCCTGTTCATTTGTTAATGAAGATCTTCGAAATTTTGTAAAAATTGCAAATGATCATTGTCTTGTCATTAATCCCGTTAAATCTAATATTATAATTTTTGGTACAAAGAACCAGCGAAGTAATATTAAAGAACGTACAAATATTAAAATTGGTAATGATTCTTTGGTAGAAGTAGACAAGGCAAAAAGTTTAGGAGTTATATAAGACTGTGATTTAAGATTTGAGGCCCATGTAAATAAAATGCTGCAAAAAGGTTACTCCATATTAAAATTAATATATGGTAATCGCCATTACCTCCCACATAAAACCAAAGTTCTCCTCTGTGAAACTTTGG
The DNA here is from genome assembly GCA_963583905.1 of Stenurella melanura. Lineage (NCBI taxonomy): Eukaryota > Metazoa > Arthropoda > Insecta > Coleoptera > Cerambycidae > Stenurella > Stenurella melanura. Next base: position 78,715,605 of record OY757310.1, on the reverse strand, counting down.
TTTTATCTATATTAAATTATGCAGACTGTTTATATGGCCCTTGTATAAATACATTGTATGCAAGGAAAATTCAGAAATTACAAAATTCTTGTTTTAGACTCATCTATGGAATTTACCGAAATCAGAGAATTTCTCATAAACTCAAGGAGGTAAAATGGCTTAACATGTACAACAGAAGATTGCATCACACAGCTTGTCTTTTTCATGGAATTATATTAAACAAAACTCCTATATATCTTTATCAAAAAGTTAAATTTCGAACTGATGTGCACACATTAAATATTAGATTTAAGGGTCTTCTAACTCCACCCCAGCACCGTACTGAACTGTTTAAGAGATCATTTAGTTACCAAATTTGTAAAACATATAATGGTTTGAATAGTCAGCTAAAAAGGAACAGCATTACTAGGTTCAAAAAGATATATAAATCATATTTGCTCGAACGTCAATGTACAGGATTATTGTAGCCCTTTGTATAGAAAATTAATAATAAAAAAGAAAGAAAAAGAAAAAAAATCTTTAAATCTCATTCTTGCAGCCTTGCCTTTTTTGTATTCATGTTGAAATTATTATAGATTATTATTTTCGATTCTGTTCGAAGTGTGCAGATTTCGCCTCCCTTGTGTACCTCCAAGATACAGGAGGGATCGAGTCTGTACGCTTCAAACAGGATATATGGTTAAGTGTAAGAAAAGCGTTCATGATTTCTTATGAATTGTGACTGCTTAACTTCGCTATTTATTTTTCATTGTTTATTTTATAAAATCAATAATAGATTGTATTTTGTTTTAAGATGGAAAATAATAAAGACGTGTTATTATTATTATTATTATTATTATTATTATTATTATTATTATTATTATTATTATTATTATTATTATTATATTATATAAAGTTGTTTCAGCTTACCTAGATTTTTACATTAGACCCCTATGGCCTATACATTCCTTACTGGCTGGCTTAAAATAAGTAGAATGGAATATAAAATTATAATACTGCAAAATATATACGACATATACGAAGTCAGGACTTTTATCAGTTAAGGACAGTTTGTTCTTAAATAAACTCTAAGGAACACAACGACTTTCTTTTCAGTTATTCGAATATAAAGTAATTTCATTAATAAATAAAAAGGAGAAAAATAAACTTGGAAAACGAAATATAACCCTTGTGTAATTGAAATAGTGTCCACGCACATTTCTATACTATATTTTCTGGGTTAGGAAATATATTACGCAGTAAACGAATCGAGTTTACTCAGAGGACTTTGCTGTTTCAGCAGGCATATAGCACCGGATTATTTATACAGTTTGTTTGGAAACTGAGGAGAATGCTCCACAAAGCAATTAGTTTATTAAAACTCTAAATTATAAGCATGCGTGACTAAGGAACGGAGAAATATGTTACTTTAGTGGAATTTGCCTGGACATACGTGAAATACGGTTTGGTAATTTCATAAAATAAAGAGAAATCCTAATAAATCTTCGCAAAGCAAATTGAAAACAGACGACTGCCTACAAACGAAAGTTAATTGTAAGCATGGTTGATTCTCGTTCCATATCTACGCGATTTCGGCAAATGGATTATTATAGATGAGCAATATGTTAAAAGTGCAGAATTTTACTTTTTCACATGTTAAACTTAAATTAATATAGTCAGTCTGTTATTTTACGCATACATAATTCCTACAAGAAGTTTTCCTTTTTCAACACTCTTTTATTAGCTTCACCTGTATCTATCAACCTATACAGGGTGTTTCAGTTAAAAGTCCCCAGGCCATTATCTCTAAAATTAATAAAGATATTTTATTTTTGTTAATGGCAGATGATTGATACCAAAGAAAGGTTTAAATAACGGTGATTAGAATTTTTCCTCAACAGCACACAGAGATGGCGCTGCGATGCAAAACTATTTTTTGATGGCTGGAACCTTGAAACATAAGTCATGTGATTAAACAATAATTTGTGAATAATTTTGATGGTATAGAGAATTTACAAAAAACAAGCCGTTTTGGAGTTACATGAGTTTCTTTCATTAATGCCAGTACACGTGAATTTTGATAAATCCCTATAATTTATTTATTATTTATTATAGAATATTGGTTACCAAACACTTTTTTTCAAGATAAGGAAAGTGATATAATACACTATCATAAAATTATGTTTACCACTTCCGGCCAAACCGGAACTAACATGATGAGCCAATATCCATATGTACCTACATATTACATTTTTTTTTTTCTAATAACGCTTCTAATAAAACGGCTCCCAAAACTTAAAGTAAGTAAGACAACAAAGAAAACACACACTAATTTAGAATGGTAATGAAAAATCTACTTAAGAGATATTAGTAGGCTTTGATTTAATTTTAAGTTTGACAGTTATTAAACAAAGTTTGTAGTTGGTGCATTTCAATCATAGTTTCAAACAGAAATAGTGTACTTAGAAACAATTCAAAGCAAATTAATCCAAATAAGGCAATAAAAAAAAATAAATTTAAAAAATGGTTAGGTACACCAATGAAGATAAGTTAAATGTGATTTTAATATACAGCGAATGCAAAAGAAATTCCCGACAAGCAAAACGATTGTTTTGTTTACGATTTCCAAATAGACCTACACCCGATAAAAAAACATTCATCATGCTGTTTAAAAATTTAAGAAACTGGGGTAGTTTTAAGAAAACTATTCGTAACAGAAATAGGCCAGTTAGAAACGATGAAAATACAGCCTTGGTGTTAAATAGTGTTGTCAACAATCCTCAATGTTCTCTCCGGAAATTGGCATCGGAAACTAATCTGTCGATATCTTCGTGCCATAGAATATTAATATCAAATAAATACCATCCATACAAATTAAAATTGATCCATCATTTAAGGCCTGGTGATTATGAACGAAGATTACATTTTCTAGCTGAATTTTCAGTTCTTTCTGAAGAATGCCCAAATTTTTTTAAAAATGTGCTCTGGAGCGATGAAAGCCGTTTTCACAACAACGGAGTAGTGAGTAAGCATAACTGCCGATACTGGTCACAAAATAATCCTAGACGGATGAGAATGACCTGAAATCAGGTAACTTTTGGAGTTAACGTGTGGTGTGGAATATTAAATTCATATATTATTGGACCATATCTATTCCATGGGACTTTAAATGGAAGAAAATATGAGATATTTTTGAGAAATGTATTGCCACGATTATTAGAGAATATCCCTCATAACCAGGAGAATATTTGGTTTTGTTGGAGTATACAACCAGATATACATTAAAATTAATTTGACACCTATCGTCTTCTTTTTATAATGTATATCTGGTTGTATACTCCAACACTTCCCCTCAACCAGTTATCTCATTATCTATTACAATCTACTAAACCCAGGTCCTTTTGAAATTTGCTGAACTTAGGTCCATTTAACTCTTTAGTAAATATATCCGCCACCATATCTTCTGTTGGCAAATACTTAAGTTGAAGATTTTCAGTTTCTAAGACGTCACGTATGAAGTGATGACGAATGTCTATGTGCTTGGTTCTCGAGTGAAAAACATGATTCTTCGCCAATTTCTGAGCACCTTGATTGTCATTGAATATGATGAATTTAAAATCGTCATTTACGTATCCAATTTCACTTAAAGATCTTTTTAAGTGCACAGCTTCTTTAGCTGCCTCAGTTAATGCCATGTACTCGGACTCAGTACTAGACAAAGCTACCGTTCTTTGTTTACGAGCTTCCCAGCTAATTGCAGCTCCAGCTAGCATAAAAACATAGCCGGTGTATGATCTTCTATCTTGAGAACATGAACCCCAATCTGCATCGACAAAACCAACTACAGATTTTCCAGACCTTTCATAACGTAATCCATATGAAGTTGTACCGTTGAGGTACCGCAGGACTCTTTTTGCTGCCTTCTAATGTTCCAGATTATAACAGTTATTAAATTGGCTCAAATAAGTCACTGTGAATGCTATATCAGGACGGGTACCAGTTGATAAATAAATCAATGATCCTATTAACTGTCTGAATGGATACTTTTTCATCTCCTCTTCAGAAGTGGATTCGGGCTTTGTTAGTTTTACGTTGGGTGCTATCGGCATATTAACTGGTTTTGATAATTCCATATTAAAATGTTTTAAAATTTTCTTGATATATGTGCTTTGTGAAATCTTGATTATGCTGTTGTCCTTACTTTGTTCAATTTCAATTCCGAGACAATGGTGAATTCTTCCAAAATCTTTCATTTTAAATTTTTTCATTAGATCTCGTTTTATATCAGTTATCCAATCAATATTTCCTGAAGCCAATATCAAGTCATCAACATATACAGCAATTAACATTATGTCACTTCCTTGTTTTGCTGTATAAACACACGGGTCTCCATTTAAAGATTTTAACCCTATTTCTTGGAGTTTCTTGTCCAGTTTCTTATTCCACTGACGACCTGATTGTTTTAATCCATATAAAGCCTTTTGTAACATGCACACTTTACCTCCATCATGTAACTCTTCTAGCATTCTTCTTGCATTTTTTGGTTTCACTTTTGTCCCACTTACAAAATCCCAGAGATCATTTTTTATTAGTAATGCCTCCGCCTGCAATTTCCAGGTATCGAAGTTTTCTTTATTCAAGGATTCAATGCGACATATACTAGTTCCGCTCATAGCGTTTTCCTTTTTTTTTTTTTTTAATAAAGTTTTACTAACTTCTGTTTTATCCTTTCCAAGTTTTCTATTCTTCTCTAAGCACTTCCTGGGCCCATAACCTATTGGGACGTCTCGTAGATCGTAGATGAATATTATACTCCAGTAAAAACAGAAACTAAATAGACAAAGTTTTATTAAGTATAATATTCATCTACGATCTACGAGACGTCCCAATAGGTTTCACCAAGATGGTGCACCACCCCATAACTCAGTACTAGTCAAAGATTGTCTTAATGAAATGTACCCTCAGAGATGGATTGGTACTAATGGAGTAGTCAGATGGCCAGCAGGATCACCTGACTTGACTCCATTAGATTTTTACCTTTGGGGGTATTTAAAAAGTGTAGTGTACATTGAATCCATTGAGGATATGGCCGATTTGTATAATAAAATATATGCAAGTGTTGCTGCTATAAATAGACATACGTTACAAAAAGTTTGCAATGAAGAATTACTGAAACGGTACAATATGTGTATTCATGAAGAAGGGAGAAATTTTGAACATTTAATATAATAAGTACCTATACTAATAAGAAAGAAATTAGTTTAATTTCATTTTTAATAATATTTCGATAGTTTTTAAATGTTTGTTTATAAAACTTTTGTTTACGTTCTTTACTGAATTGCTAATATAAATGTAGCCCATTCTAAATTAGTGTGTATTTTCTTTGTTGTCTTACTTACTTTAAGTTTTGGGAGCCGTTTTATTAGAAGCGTTATTAGAAAAAAAAATGTAATATGTAGGAACATATGGATATTGGTTCATCATGTTAGTTCCGGTTTGGCCGGAAGTGGTAAACATAATTTTATGATAGTGTATTATATCACTTTCCTTATCTTGAAAAAAAGTGTTTGGTAACCAATATTCTATAATAAATAATAAATAAATTATAGGGATTTATCAAAATTCACGTGTACTGGCATTAATGAAAGAAACTCATGTAACTCCAAAACGGCTTGTTTTTTGTATATTCTCTATACCATCAAAATTATTCACAAATTATTGTTTAATCACATGACTTATGTTTCAAGGTTCCAGCCATCAAAAAATAGTTTTGCATCGCAGCACCATCTCTGTGTGCTGTTGAGGAAAAATTCTAACCACCGTTATTTAAACCTTTCTTTGGTATCAATCATCTGCCATTTACAAAAATAAAATATCTTTATTAGTTTTAGAGATAATGGCCTGGGGACTTTTAAATGAAACACCCTGTATATCTATAAATGTAACGGAGTCTTTCAACGTAATTTTCACCCACTTCTAATTGTTGTGTCATCACGAAACTTGGCAATTGTGTGTAGCTACAATGACAGTACAATATAGTATACTCAATTATAATATGTTCAAAATGGTCGCTGCCCCAAGATGGCGGATTGTCATTTTCTTTACAACCCCCTTGATATGGGTATCAAAGGAAAGGACTTGACAAGTCGAAAACACATATGTCATCAAAACTTAAAAATTCAAAATGGCGGCGACAACATGGCGGATAGGCTTTATCAATTATAGTCGAATTCGACTGAAAATCGGTATCTGTGGGTTATCGAGGTTCCAGATTAGAATTATCTTGTCCAAATTTTTAAGACTAAAAAATTAAAAATAAATAGCAGTTTAAAAAACTAAAGAAACACGCTTTAATAGCAAACCGTATAAATATTTCATAGTAATAAACACCCCACGCTATTTTGTATTGTATTTCATTGTATTATATTATTTTTTTGCCAATTTGCTTCAATTTGGATAGTTAGGCGTTGTAAAGTATTGTTTTGAGAATACTTTAAAAAATCATTTTGTCATTTCAAACAAAACTCAGGTGTAGATCGAATTTTCTCCACAAAAATTCATTTTTGAATCACTGTGCTGCGTCGTGCTCAATCATCTTTCTCGTGTGATATGGATATCATATCCACTCTTGTTGCACAAACTACTATTTCCAAACACATATAATTAACATTTGACTAAATTAGGTAGCAACGAGTTATTATGGAGCAAGCGTTTTACTAACTTTATTCTAATAAAACACAATTATCTAAATTACAAAAGTTTCTAGACCCTCGGTAACATATTGCTTTAAAACTGTAATAAACTATAAATTACCTAAAATTGCTCTAGGACGTTTACGCCGCACATGACCCAATTTTAGTAAGGAATATATTGTATAATTTTATTTGTCTACTAAAATAGAGTTTAATTTTGTCTGTCTCAAACAGTAATTGATTAACCACACTTTTGTATATTATATATGGAATAAAGAAAATATTTTTGCAAGAATTCATTAGCTCATTTTAGCATTATTGAGGAAATTTACAAATATTATCCAATTTAGAAATTTTATATCATTATATTAATACTTTTGACAGTACTGATTTATCTAATCTAAATAAAGAAAACAAATAGAAACAATTTGATAGGTAGACGAAGAGATGATGGCAGTTAAGGCTTGAGAGAATAGTGACATTTTAGGTAGATACTGTAATATCCGATGAAGTAAATACTTGCGATAACGGAATTAAGTAAAGTTTTCGCTATTAGGTTACATTAACACCAAAAATAATCGGAGAATTAAACTGTTAAGAAACATTTCAATTAATATAACTTACCTAATATAAATCACTAATACAATTAGTACATTTTTGAAGTTTTCTAAATGCATGTTTAGCTATTTCATGTGACCAATTTTTGGCAAAACTTTTAGAAGGAAGCAAACGTTAAAACCGATTTCAAAAATCATATATTATTGCTAATTAAATTTCTTGTAAAATATAACGAAGTTTTCCAAAATTTAATAAGATACACAAAAAATTCAGGAGTGCATTATGTCCCTCAAAATAGGAACAAAGTTCTCGTGAATACAGCTCCGATGGCAATTCGTTTTCGAGATACAGAATGATAAAAAAAACAGAAACCGATTTCTTTTCTCTTTTGACATAGTGGTTATGTTTTACTAATTTAGAATACTATACAGTATTAATTTTTTATGGGAATCGATAGGTGCCTAAAAAATATGTTGTTTATGTGTATGAGGAAAAACCGGAATATTTGTCGAATCATAAAAATTGTTATCTACAAGACATCCGTAAAGAACTCAAGTCACAGACTACAACGATAATAAGAATATTTTCTGAGCAATAAAACTAATTGCAAATAAATTAAGATCTAATACTTGATCAATTAAAGACTCCATTTGTACTATAAAAACTGACAGAGAGCATACTTTTGAAATATGGAAATAATAAAATAAAAGATAAATAATAGATTACAGATGCTATTATAAATTAGATAAATCATAAAGATCAACGTTACCAACAAACCAAAATTAATAATGATGAGAATTTAAATACCACATACAAAAATTATCGAAATAACCTAAATAAATTTATTAAGGAAGCAAAGACTACTTACTACTACTTTAAAATTAAAATTGAGAACAGTACGGATTCAAACAAAACTATGTGGAAAACAATAAATGAACTAAAGAAAACAATTAAAGTAATAACGTTAGGTATATGTAAGATATTCGGTAAGAATAAAAAAATTATAACTAATAAATTAGAAATAACTAACGTATTTTCTCAATTGTTGGCAGCAGCTTCGCTAAAAAGATAAAAGAGAACTCGAGGCTGGCAAACTACACACATCAGATTAACTTGCATTCCATGTTTTTATCGCCAACTTGTGAATCCGAGGTCAAAAATACCATTTTAAATCTAAGAAACAAAAAAGGTGTTGGAATCGATGGTATATCGGCAGAAACGATAAAAAGTATTGCAAATAATATTGTATAAGTATCCGCTTACAAAATTGCTGTCGGACTGAATTTAAATAATCAATTATTTTACCCATTTACAAGAGTGGCGATAAACTAGAACCACTTACGTATAGGCCGATATCCTTGATAACAAACTTTTTTAAATATTCGAGATGCTCCCCAAAAAGAGATTAGAGAGTTTTATAAAAAACACAACATAATAACTAATCAACAGTATGGTTTCCAGTTTGGCAAATCAACAAGTGATGCAGTTGACACACTGACAGAATGCATATATAGAGCTACTGATAAAAGAAAGCCTTAGCTATGTATATTTCTAGACTTAGCGAAAGCTTTTAATAATGGCTGCCGTGATAAGCTACTAAAACTACTAGAGGACCACTACCAGTATGTAAAAATTGACGATATATTGAGCCAACCAATTTGAGGTAGAAGATGACTAGCACAGATGTGAACCTTCAATATTGAAATCAGGAGTGAAGAGAGAGACGCACAAACACTCAGAACCAGCAAATCAGCTGTGGTCGAAATATCACGGCCGAGGTTCTTCAGTTAATTGGTGAAGACAAAATCAGAATCCTTCACAAAATGTGAAACAAAAAGGAAACAATAATATGGTCTTAGGATTGGAAAAACTCAATCTTCGCATCGTTACATAAGAAAAAAATAACAGAGATTTGTGATAAGTTAACGATAGATTACTCACATTTATATTACATTTTGGTAAAATAATGCTATACAGTCTTCAATTCATCATTATGAATCTTTGAAAATAACTCAATATGTCAAAATCGAAAAACAATTTTTCTCTTACTGTACAGTAGGGTGGATCGAAGAACATTTTTTTTGATTCGCTATACCGTGGAAAACTTGCCCCTCAGCCAGATAAGTAAAATAAAACAAAGAAATGAAAAATCGGTTCTGGATGAATTGGAAATTTATTCACAACTGAGTCTCTTAGATGACCGAATAAGGGGCAATCAAACGCGTGTCGAGTAATTTTCTTGGAAGATTCAATTTTACTAATGTCACTAATAACTCATAACAAACACATGTTAAAAGAAATACTGATTATTGCAAACAGATTGCATACGATTAGCCAACGCCGCACGTGGAGGTACATGAGAGCGGAAGGGGGAGCCAAGTTAGTCCTTGGGTCGCAGGATACGTGGCCGGAAGATATTAACCGATTTTTTGTTTCTTTGTGTTATTTTGCTTATCTGTCCGAGGGGCAAGTTATTCGTGGTATAGCAGTTTGACCTTAATCAGTTTGACACATTTTAAAAAATCACAAATATTAGTTGAATTTCACTTTTACGAATCTTTAAGACGTGCGCGGTATAGCGAATTAAAAAAAAATAAAGACATTTTTCGGCCCACCCTATTGTACAGAACTTAAGAAATTGCCTCTGCGATGTGCAAGTTAAAATCACGTAACAATTAAAATTAAAGATACATTCAAAAATGCAGGATTGTGGTTTTTCCAATTATTTCAGAAATAAAAAGTCATATTAAATATGAAATGACCATTTATATTTCTTAAATGTTTATCTATTAAGGGGACTTTCTATCTTTGTTAATAATGTCGATAACGATACGTGCAGCATCTATTTGGAATACACTGTAGATTCCACGTTCGCCAACTGACCGCTCAACAACAAAGTATTTAGTTAGCTAATTAATGCATCGAATTTAACAATTGCAATATTTTATTATAGAAAAACAGATAGGTAATATGTAAAATACCCAACATAACTTTTTACTGCTAAATTGAAATGGTCAATTTAGTCACAAGTGATTTCACATTATTACCTGTAATCCAGCCAACTGCATTATAAATTGTTATTGTGAATAAAATTTTCCACATATTATAATGTTTGTGCGAGAACGAACAAAAATCAGTAAAACTGTACTTTTTCACAGAATATATGGAATTTATTTTGGTCATAGTTCTAGATATATGTTCTTTTCGCATACATTTTCTCCTTTTTAGATACGTGTAGAAATTATTCTGATGGAAATTTGATCTTGAGATACATAATTTTACTTCCACATCCACGTAGTGGATTGGAAGTATAGTAATCGCAAAAAAAAAATCAAAAATTTTTATTCGTGAAATAGGTTTAGATTGTCATGAAACGTCGAGATTTTAAATTTGACCGAAAAAAAAATTTCTGTCTGTCGGTCTGTCGGTCTGTCTGTCTGTCTGTCTGTCTGTCTGTCTGTCTGTAACTTTTTTTGTCCGCACGTTTTCTCCGGAACGGTTTAAGATATTGACTTGAAATTTTGTACACGTATATATTATAACGAGATCTGGAACTGGATTGTTTTTTGAGGATATCCGGTGAAGGGTTGGGGGTTAAATAGGGGTAAATAGGGGAAAATAAGTAAAGCAAGCTTGTAAAAGTACAGAAACTTGAAATTCGGTGTATGTACTAGAAGTTAAGGCCTCAGATTTTTTTAATAATATTTTTCAACCCCCCACCACCCCTACCCCATTATTAATGGGGTTGATAAAATAAAGTTGAGATAATCATTTGAAATTTCGTACACGTATACTAACGACGTCTGGAATTAGGTTATATTTTGAGATGATTCCGTTGAAGGGTTGGGGGTTAATTTGGGGTAAATAGGGGAATATAAGTAAAACAAGTTGGTAAAAGTACAGAAACTTGAAATTTGGTGTATGTACTAGAAGCCAAAGCGTCAGATTTTTTATAATATTTTTCAACCCCTACCACCCCTACTCCAATATGAAAAGGGTTCATAAAATAAAATTGAGATATTCATTTGAAATTTGATACACGTATGTATTATAACGACATCTGGAACTAGATTATAATTTGAGATGATTCCGTTGAAGGGTTGGGGGTTAAATAGGGCTAAATAGGGGAAAATAAGTAAAGCAAGCTGGTAAGACTACAGAAACTTGAAATTCGGTGTATGTGCTAGAAGCCAAGGCGTCAGATTTTCTTATAATATTTTTCCACCCCCACCACCCCTACTTCAATATGAAAAGGGTTGATAAAATAAAATTGAGATAATCATTTGAAATTTGGTACACGTATAAATTATAACGACATCTGGAAATAGATTATACTTTGAGATGATTCCGTTAAAGGGTTGGGGGTTATTTATGGGTAAATAGGGGGAAATAAGTAAAGCAAGCTGGTATGAGTACATAAACTTGAAATTCGGTGTATGTACTAGAAGCCAAGGTCTCAGATTTTTTAAATAATATATTTCAGCCCCCCCACCACCTCTACTCTATTATTCAAGGGGTTGATAAAATGAAATTGAGATATTCACAAGAAATTTAGTACGCATATGTATTATAACGGCATAGGGAACTAGATTATATTTTGCGATGATTCCGTTGAAGGGTTGGGGGTTAAATAGGGGTAAATAGGGGGAAATAAGTAAAGCAAGCTGGTAAGACTACAGAAACTCAAAATTCGGTGTATGTACTAGAAGCCGAGTTCTCAGATTATTTATAATATTTTTCAACCCCCACCACCCCTACTTCATTATTAAAAGGGTTGATAAAATAAAATTGAGATATTCATTTGAAACTTGGTACACGTATGAATTATAACGACATCTGGAAATAGATTATACTTTGAGATGATTCCGTTGAAGGGTTGGGGGTTATTTATGGGTAAATAGGGGGAAATAAGTAACGCAAGCTGGTATGAGTACAGAAAATTGAAATTCGGCGTATGTACTGGAAGCCAGGGCCTCAGATTTTTTAATAATATATTCAGCCCCCCACCACCCCTACTCCATTATTCAAGGGGTTGATAAAATAAAATTGAGATATTCACATGAAATTTAGTACGCATATGTATTATAAAGTCATCTGGAACTAGATTATATTTTGAGATAATTCCGTTGAAGGGTTGGGGGTTAAATAGTTACATATAAGGGAAAATAAGTAAAGCAAGCTGGTAAAAGTACAGAAATTTGGGATTTGGTGTATATACTAGAAGCGGAGGTCTCAGGTTTTTTTATTAGTATTTTCCATCCCCCCACCACCCCCACTTCCTTATTAAAAGAGTTGATAAAATTAAATTTAAATTTTCATTTGGAATTTGGTACATTTATGTATTATAACTATATCTGAAACCAGATTATATTTTGACATGATTGCGTTGAAGGAGTGGGGTAAGTAGAAGGAATAGGGAAAAATAAGTAAAGCAAGCTGGTAAGAGTACTGCAACTTGAAACTCGGTGTATGTCCTAGAAACCAAGGCCTCAGATTTTTTAATAATATTTTTCAACCCTTCCACTACCCTTACTACATTATTAAAGGGGTTGATAAAATAAAATTGAGATATTCACTTGTAATTTGGTAGACGTATGTATTATAATGACATCTGGAACTAGATTATATTTTGGGATGATTCCGTAGGAGAGTTGGGGTTAATAGGAGTAACTAGGGGAAAATATGTAAATAAAGCTGGTAAGAGTACAGAAATTTGGGATTCGGTGTATATACTAGAAAGCAGGGCCTCAGATTTCTTTCTAATATTTTTCAAACTCCTCCACCACCTCCGCTTCATTATTAATGGGATTGATAACATCAAATTGAGATATTACTTGACAGTACACGTATGCATTGTAGTGACATCTGATTGAGATGACTCCATTGAAGGGGAGGGAGGTGGTAGGTTGTGAATAGTGGAAAATAAGTAGGGTAAACTAGAAACTTCATTTTTAACGTATATGGTAGAAACCAACTCCTCAAACTTTTCTATGACATCTGCCCCAAATATTATTAAAATTCTATGACCAATAATTTCCACATACTAGAGTGCACATATAGTCAAAATGTTTCCTTTAAAGTGACTTGGATGAAAAATCAGGATGTGGAAGTAGTGATTCCTTGGGCAGCGGTTTTTTATTCAGGAAACTCATAACAAGTTATTATAAATAAGAATGTGACCTTTTAGTAATGGATACAATACATCTCAACCTAGCGGAAAATGTTAAATTCGTCTGCAGTTAAGAGTGTATAGTACTTTTGTTGCAACCACAACTTGCTGGGAAGGTTAATTTGTTCTTAAGGGGGCATATGTTTAAGTTTTAAAAAGGGGAAAAAACTTGCAACGATAAGGTTCGACTATTGAGATAAAACATATAATAAAAGTCGGAATTTCTTCTTTTGGAAACATTTATCTTTCTGAGTAATTAACTGACAAGAGTCTCTTTCTGGAAATATTTATCTGTAATTGAAACGTACAAATAAATATTCTCAATCTAAAAAAATCTTCTAATGACCACATACTACAAGTCAATTTTTTTACAACGTACGTACCTGAGGTGCCCCAACCGATGGCGATTTTGTTAGTTGTTATCATTCATAAAACTATAAATATATCTTATAGTTCACAAAACGATGACGTATTGCACTATTAATAAAAAAGTTACAGGCAAAATATTTTCGATTTTCTCTGTCAACAAACTTCATTAAATGTAAATGGTCTTGTGTTTCAAAATATTTATAGAAATATAGCAATTTTAGACTCAATTCATAAGATATTTCTTGTGAACAAAATAAATGCTTATTAGTAATTATTATACTCTTCGCAAATACGAAACGAAGAGTATTTTACATTCGATCGGCCACATTTCTATAACCGGTAATATTGCTCGTAGAGAAAAATTTTCATATCACTGTGTTGGTGATCGAATTCTGAACAACTTTCAAAATGTCCGTCCATCTGTCCGTCCGTCCGTCCGTCCGTCACGTTTCTTGTAAGAACGATAGCTTAAGAACGAAAAATCCGATTGTATTGACAGTAAGTTAGTGTTAGATAGAGGAAGAACCCTATTGGTTTTGAACAAATCGATCAATAAATAAAACAGTTATTAAGGTTTGAAATGAAAAAGAAATTATTTGCTTTGTGATTAAACAAAAAATGTTTGAAACTAATATCATTTACAAAAAAAACGGCGAAGAGTATCCTATAGAATGTGCAACAATTATATAACAAGTGTAGTAAATCGGTGAAGAGTATAATAGTTAGCTTGTTTTATTTATTCTTTTGATCACAATACAATGAAATAGGACATTTTTTATTTATTTATTTAATCGAATTATTTATATAAAGTCCTGGCGGAGTTTATCTATTGTTAATCCATCACTCAACCAGATATGTCAATAAATTGAGAAAAAATTATAAAATATATAGCATGACAATAATTAATCTAACGTACATAAATAACATAAGAATAAATAATCAAATATATAGTAAAACAGTTATTTTCTAAGCACTTGGGTGGGCATAATTCTCATTTAAAAATTCGTCGATTGAATAATAAGAGCCATTTATTAATAGTTTCTCAATTCTTTTTTTAAATAACACAAGGAAGTTTTTATTTGATTTCGAAAGGTAGGAAAATGAAAAATTTCACTCCAGCCAGTCGCGGAGACTTCTCGTACAATGCAGTTCTGTATTTTTCTATTTTCAGTAAATTACCATGTCTAGTAGGATAATTATGTAGTCGAGCAGTTATTTCATGTTTGCTGATATTTCTCTTTACTTCCACATTCACGTAGTGAATTGGAAGTATAGCAATCGTAAAAAAAGAATCTTTTTTTTTTTGTTGAATAGGTTTATAATGCCATGAAACGTGGAGATTTTAAATCTGAGAGAAAAGAAAATCTGTCTGCCAGTTGATCGGTCGGTCTGTCTGCCTATCGATCTGTAACTTCTTTTGTGCGCACGTTTTTTCCGGAAGAGTTTAAGATATTGACTTGAAATTTTGTATACGTATGTATTATAACGAGATCTGGAACTGGATTGTTTTTTGAACATATCCGGTGAAGGGTTGGGGGATGAATAGGGGTAAATAGGGGAAAATAAGTAAAGCAAGCTGGTAAGAGTACATAAACGTGGGATTTGTTATATATACTAGAAGCGAAGGCCTCAGATTTTTTTATAACGTTTTCCAACTCCTCCAACATCCCCACTCCATTATTAAAGGGTTTGATAAAATGAAATTGAGATATTAACTTGAAATTTGGTACCTATTATAAGGACACCTGAAACTAGATTTTATTTTGTGATGGTTAAGGCGAAGGGTTCGGGCGTTAAGAGAGTACAGAAACTTGGAATTTATTGTATATACTAGAAGCTAAAGCCTCAAATTTTTTTATAACATTTTTCAACCCCTCTACTGCCCCCACTCCATTATTTTTGTTGTTAACATAAACACTTTTTTAACTAATAATATAATAGAAACAGCCAAGCATCTATTTACATTTCAAGCAAACAGAGTAAACACAGATGATTGGCCATTCCTACCTCTGCTTTAAGTGAAAATAGTGAACACAGATTTCCTATCCAAATTTCTTTAACTGAAAATATCTTTGGTACCATGCTTTCGAAAAAAAAAATTGATATTATGCTTGCATTCCAGTACGTGGAAATAATTGTTTATAGTACTTTAATAATGTAATATTTGAAAACGTCTACACTAAGAGCCCATAGAACAATATGACAATTCAATACTGTTTTTGTTAATTATTTCCACCAAGAGTGAAGTGGACGATGATAACATGAGTCAAGAAGTGGCATAACACGTCTTTGATTTTCATTAATTTAATGGAGAAATCGGTAAGGAAAGGTGGGTATTGAAATGGCATATCGATTTATCGGTTTTCAAACATTATTTAGAATTCTATGAGCAATTATATTTCCACATACTGGAATGCAGATATAGTATCAAGATAATAATATAATAGAAACAGCCAAGCATCTACTTACATTTCAAGCAAACAGAGTAAACACAGATGATTGGCCATTCCTACCTCTACTTTACGTGAAAATAGTGAACACAGATTTTCTATCCAAATCTCTTTAAATGAAAATACCTTTGGTACCACACTTTCGAAAAAAAATTGATATTATACTTGCATTCCAGTATGTGGAAATAATTGTTCATAGTACTTTAATAATGTACTATTTGAAAACGTCTACGCTAAGAACCCATAGAACAACATGATAATTCAATAATATTTTTGTTGATTATTTCCACCAAGGGAGAAGTGGGCGATGATAACATGAGTCGAGAAGTGGCATAACACGTCTTTGATTTTCAATAATTTAATGGAGAAACCAGTAAGGAAAGTGGGTATTGAAATGGCATATCGATTTATCGGTTTTCAAATATTATTTAGAATTCTATGCGCAATTATGTGGCTTGGGTGGGTAATTTGGATGTGGAAGTAGTGATTCCTTAGGTAGCAGTTTTTATATATATGAGACAATTGTATATATAACCGCATAGGGAAACGCCAATATAACCTATTGCTTTAAATATACTCTGCACGACTGAGTTTTTTGTAAGTCAAAAATTAATCGATGGACTCGTTTTTGAGGAATTAGAACCCTCTCGCTCTCAAAGGAAGATTGTACTCCGATACTTATTTAATACATATTCACTCGTTTATTGTAAAATGAAAGGGTGTAAGTGTCAGTCACGTTACAAAAACACTATATTGTTAATGCCTACATTATTTTGAATTATACCTACAACAAAATTGAGCCACGAAATTAGAGCGTACAGTTTTTATTATCAAATGACATGTTCCGTATTAACTGAAGAACTGAATAATTAGTCAAAATAGATGAAAGAATAACCAAAATTACTTCCACATCCACGTAGTGGATTGGAAGTATAGTAATCGCAAAAAAAATTTCAAAATTTTTATTCGTGAAATAGGTTTAGAATGTCAAACTTCGAGATTTTAAATTTGAGCGAAAAAAAAAGTCTGTCTGTCTGTCTGTCTGTAACTTCTTCTTTTTTTTTTTTTTTGTCCGCACGTTTTCTCCAGAACGGTTTAAGATATTTACTTGAAATTTTGTACACTTATATATTATAACGAGATCTGGAACTGGATTGTTTTTTGAGGATATCCGGTGAAGGGTTGGGGGTTAAATAGGGGTAAATAGGGAAAACTAAGTAAAGCAAGCTTGTAAGAGTACAGAAACTTGAAATTCGGTGTATGTACTAGAAGTTAAGGCCTCCTATTTTTTATAATATTTTTCAAACTTCAAAACTTCTAACGAACGGCCTACATGAATCAAATTTAGTATAATGTATATTTTTAAATTTTGGGCAAGTTTTTCTTATAATTTTTTCAATATCTTGCACAGAAATGGTAGTTCACTTGAAGCGAATTTTATTTTAATCTGCCACAAGCGTCCTCTATGCATTTTTGAAATTCTAACGTACTGAAAATAGATTTTGTGTCAAGCAAGAACAATATACAGAAAATTGTGTTCATAGTAAAAAATAATGTTATTTACACCTATACTTAGTATCGCTTGGCCGTAGACACCTTCCAAGAGCATATGTTTCAAAAATGTGAATTTCCTGATTACTCTCCGCATTTTGCCACTTACTGAACATACTAGCAGTAAGCGTACAACTAAATTTATTGATTCAAGACTTTATTTGATGCTTGTGAAAATAAACACTGGAGATTTGTTTAAATTAAGCAAAATAAAACAGAAACTAATGTTATTAAAAGTTTAGATGGCACAGTTTGCTGAAGGGCTTCCCAGCAAAACTTCCAAAACTTAGATCTTACTGTTAGAATCTGTAAAACTTTGAGGCCTGAAATTGATCGTAGAACGGAGTTGCAAATGAGCAAATGCTGTCAAATACAGTGGAAACGTATGTTCCTTAGTAAAGTTTCATCTTTTTAAATTATTTGGAATGTAGTGATTTAATTGCAATTTGACTGCTCAGTCTTCATTTAGTTTATTTCAGGAAATGTCGCTTTATCTAATGGAATGACACAAAACACGGTAACGTGTCTCCTCTTTCCCTTGCAAATTAGTTTAAACTTGTTTCTAATAAACAGAACAAGTTCTAGATTTCACATGCAAAAATGAATATATAAATACTTTATTTAACAAAAATTAATATGTTACACACATGCACAAAAATATACCGATGAGATAAGAATATAGTGATGGAAGTAAAGAAAAGAATTATACATTAGATTGCGTAGTTTAGTCTAATTCACAAGTTCAAAAAGGTGTTAATTCTTGAAATAGCTCCTAAAAATATGAGCTATAGTTCATTGGATTCGGAATGACGTCAAGAAAAATGTGTTAAAATGTTTTATTAGCACATAAAAAATTGCAAAAGTTATAAACGAATTAAGATGGAGAAGAAGTGGCATTTAGTTTTTCGCTTATAACTCAAAAACTACAAACGATAACGGAAATCGGGAAAGAGATTCTTAAAGAGGAGGAAATTTCCAATAAAAAAGTCCCAACTCTCGGAACTCTGTCTCCATTATTTATCATTCTAATTTCACGCGAGCGCCGCCTCAAAAGAGAGTACATCACATAAAATCATTTCTTTATACTATTAAATATCAATTAAAAAATTTGAAAAAATTATGGTGTATTCGCAACACTTCAAAAGATAAGGTCCCGTTGGAAAAAAATGTTAAAGTTATTTTTCAACAAGTGGGGCCATTGTTAACTAACGAAATTTTATAGGATCTCCGTTATCATTGGAGACAATTTCTTTTTAAATAATTGGCCTATAAAATTTTCGCTTCTTGGAGCCCTTCTTATAGATATACTTAACAAGATCACATTATAAAAGTTTTTGAAAATTGTTTATTTTGTTTATTATAATTAAAAAAAAACAGAAAATTAAAAACCAAAGTAAAGTTGTAAAAATTATTTTTTTTTCGAATTCGTTATCATATTACTATTTTTACATTAAAGAAGGGCATTCATTAACGTTAAAAAAAATTTTACGCCAATTGTTTATAAGTTGTTTATAAACAAATTGACTAGTTTTATATTTAAAACATTTTTTTTACAATTTTGTTGTCTTGAGAAAATTGTGATTTTTAAATAAAAGTGTTTTTCTTAAAAACATTATCTTATTATTTATAACCGTTTCTTTTAATTATCCATCATTTGAATAATTAGTTAAGACATATGTTTTTTCTTAAAAATCAGAATTGGCAATCCTCAATAAAGTAGCAAAAAGAAAATTTTGTTTATCAACAATTTCATTGCTTATTAATTTAATAATTTGTTATAAACAAATTCTGACAATTCTAATATTTTTTTTCTAAATCTTAAAAAAATTACAAAAACAGCTATACGCAACAACATATTTAAAAAAATTTGTTTGTATTTTTATAGCGTTTTTCAATATTACACGATACAGCTGAAACGGGCACTTGATTTGTCAACTAAAACACCGATGTAACTTTTAAACTATTAGAGATATCACAATAGACATTCGGGTCGTTTTTATAGAAGATTAATTAATCTCTAAGTGAGTTGACTTCCAAGTTTGTAACTATTATTAATCAGGTATTATGCGCATTTGTTTAAAAAATTAAATGCGTTTTTGACGTTTTTGAATCTTTTATGACTTCTATCTTATCAAATAATGCAGATACGGTAATGAACCTTCAAGGCAATTTGATAAAATATCTGAAAGTTGTAATTGTTTATTTAAAAATAAATGGAAAACATATAAGTATAATTTTTATAAACTAATGCGGATAATAACTGATAATAGTTACAAACTTGGAAGTCAACTAATTTAGAGATTAATTAATCCTCTATAAAAACGCCCTGAATGTCTATTGTGATAGTATTGAAACATTCTTTATAGGATTTTGCAAACAGCAGAAAAAATAACTATCTATAACTAAAGAAAAACTTTGTGTAGAAATATTAATGAAATCTTTGCATTCTTTCGATAACCTGAATTCTGGTTATGCTAGCAAATTAAAATCCTAAAATGAATTTGTCTAATTTCTTATTTGACAATTCTCATTCTAACACTAGCATCCACACAGTCCCCTACGGCCATGCAGATTAAACTAGTATCCACATAACCCCCTACGATTATGAAGATTCAGTTAAAAATGAGAACAAAGACCTAAAATGAATTTATTTATCTACCTTGTCTTAAAAAATTGTTCATTCCAATGGATTACATTTTCATGAAATCTATCATTCTGTTTCCTGGAAATGCTTAGCCTTTGAAACGTTTTTCGCCCTTATTCTGGAGCTCATCAGAAAGACATAAAGCCATTCATAAAGATGTTTCATGCAAAACCAAGACAATTTCTATGAATAAGTGTGAAATGATTATATTTGACATTGACTGATAAAAACAACCTCACCTATCTATTAGCTAACTAGTATTGGAGCCTATATACTCTATGTATGTTTTAAAAATGAATTATTATATGTTTGCTTATAATTGTATTGAAACATTCTTTATAGGATTTTGCAAACAGCAGAAAAAATAACTATCTATAACTAAAGAAAAACTTTGTGTAGAAATATTAATGAAATCTTTGCATTCTTTCGATAACCTGAATTCTGGTTATGCTAGCAAATTAAAATCCTAAAATGAATTTGTCTAATTTCTTATTTGACAATTCTCATTCTAACACTAGCATCCACACAGTCCCCTACTAATAATAATAATTCATTTTTAAAACATACATAGAGTATATAGGCTCCAATACTAGTTAGCTAATAGATAGGTGAGGTTGTTTTTATCAGTCAATGTCAAATATAATCATTTCACACTTATTCATAGAAATTGTCTTGGTTTTGCATGAAACATCTTTATGAATGGCTTTATGTCTTTCTGATGAGCTCCAGAATAAGGGCGAAAAACGTTTCAAAGGCTAAGCATTTCCAGGAAACAGAATGATAGATTTCATGAAAATGTAATCCATTGGAATGAACAATTTTTTAAGACAAGGTAGATAAATAAATTCATTTTAGGTCTTTGTTCTCATTTTTAACTGAATCTTCATAATCGTAGGGGGTTATGTGGATACTAGTTTAATCTGCATGGCCGTAGGGGACTGTGTGGATGCTAGTGTTAGAATGAGAATTGTCAAATAAGAAATTAGACAAATTCATTTTAGGATTTTAATTTGCTAGCATAACCAGAATTCAGGTTATCGAAAGAATGCAAAGATTTCATTAATATTTCTACACAAAGTTTTTCTTTAGTTATAGATAGTTATTTTTTCTGCTGTTTGCAAAATCCTATAAAGAATGTTTCAATACAATTATAAGCAAACAAATAATAATTCATGTCTATTGTGATATCTCTAATAGTTTAAAAGTTATATCAGTGTTTTAGTTGACAAATCAAGTGCCCGTTTCAGCTCAATCGTGTAATATTGAAAAACGCTATAAAAATACAAACAAATTTCTTTTAATATGTTGTTGCATGTGGCTGTTTTTGTAATTTTTTTAAGATTTAGAAAAAAAACAGAATTGTCAGAATTTGTTAAATTAATAAACAATGAAATTGTTGATAAAAGAAGATTTTCTTTTTGTTACTTTATTGAGGATCGACAATTACGATTTTTAAGAAATAAATAATTTCTTAACTAATTATTCAAATGATGGAAATTAAAAAAAACGACTATAAACAATAAGATAATGTTTTTAAGAAAAATATTTTATTTTTTTTAACCCTACATCGTCTTTTAAAATTGGTTTACTTTTTGGAAATCATCAATATGTGTTAAGGTATTAATTTATTTATTGTATGATTTGGGAGCACAGAGTTTTAAAACTAGTCCAGACACTAAAGTTCTACACTTCGAAAGTTCTGCAAAACTTCTTTAGTTGTCTGAGGAGGGACAGTCTAAAAAGAAAACCAAAGGGACAAATGTATTAAGAAAATGAATTTTGTAGAGAGTTTGCAATGGAAAAATGATACTGTAATTAAGCATTTTTTCTTAATGGAAATTTCAACGCAAACCGCCATTTATTTTGATATTTAGAATATTAATATTTCATACTGTAGATACAAAGCGTAAATAATTGTTGTAATCTGATTATTTACTTAGATATTAAATTACTAAGTAGAAATGCAATCCGTCAGGTGGAGCTAGGGCCCCACCACCGACCAGTGTTAGTTTCGTTTAATCGGTCACTTGACTAAGACAGCGGAATATTGAATAAAATTCGCTAGGTAGAGCTAGTGCCCCACCACCGACCGGAGTTGCTTCCTCGTAAACGAACACTTGGCCCAGCCAGCAAAATAATCAACCATTCACTTGGATACCGCACTATACCGTGCTCTAATAGTGCTCCGCCGGAACTGACCACCGAGGCAAGTCCTATCCAGGAGTAACCGACCACAAGAAAGTGATTTTGCTTTCTTCCGTCCTGGTATCTGTGCCGCCCTCCTGTCAGCTTTTTGTTGCCTCGTTTCCGTAAACTCATAAACCGCTTTACTGTGCTCATTTAACCGTTTTAACCGCCCTCTTACACCGTTCAAATGTTACTAAAATCACTTCTTTAATAAACAATTGAATTTTTCAGTAACTATTCATCCGCCAGAATAAGGGTTGAAGTCACTTTTTAAACGCATTATAACGCATATTTCCTGAGATTGTTGATGCCATAAATTAATTATTGCCAAAGTTACTGCAAAATGGAAAATGTAATTTTTCCATGTTTTTATTTAATTTACGAGAAACCTGACAATCGGATTTTCATTCAGCGGGCGTCACCTTGCAGGTATTTTAATGGCCTACAACTATTGTTTGAAACTTTTTTCGATGAAAAAGTTATATTCGCAGATCGAGTTTTCCACATTTTTTCGTACGTAAAACGTCCGCCATTTTGTTTCTGCAACTTTGTTTAGGAAGCACTGGTTTGAAAATTGATATTTCACATGTATTGAATATGATCTAGTGTGTTTTTTTTTAATGGGAATTACATTTAGAAATTTTCCTACTTTGATTGATCTAATAATAATTGTAACTCAGACAGATGTCCTTTTAAATAAATTACCACCAATTTTCTCATGTTATTTAAAAAGTTTTTATCGCATGTAGCATACGGTTAAAAATGGGATTAAAGGGAGAAGTTTTTGAAAGCATTTGAACATCTGATAGCTTTTGGTTCTCTTGCAAATGCAAGGGAAAGTTGAACTTTATGATCCTTTCTACCAATTCTGGGGACTCTGTTAGCTCATAGAGTATAGAGGTCATTAGGATTAACTAACTTCTAAATGGCCCCACCTATTCACCATTCTCGTTTGGCACGCCATCTGCTGAATAACCTGTATTTCTCGATATACACGACCATAGTTTCTCATTACGTTAGATGCCAAACGGGTGTTTGATAGAGCTAAAATTTGGTATGACCTGATTTTAGATCTATTGGAATAAGAGCATGCCCGGCACTCCCCAAAATTCAATAAAAAATTTCTGGTCATATAGCACCCTAATAGTCATGCAGATACTTTCCAAACTAGACTAATCTGTAAGACATGGTATTACTTGAAATTGTCAATCTAAAAGCTCTGATACTGACATTAACTACGAAGGTGGAACTGTTTGAGTAGGTGGGTTTACCGTAGTCTACATAGATGAAATGATAGGTATCACAATATAAAATATTGTACTTTACTATCTCTGTTCATTTTCCGTTGAAAAAGGATTGTTCGCAGGTAGTATAATGATACCTATGACACTTGTTCAAAACGACCCGCCATCACACGACTAAATGAACGGAAATAGTAAAGTGTGACATATATCGATGAAATAAGAATAACTTTCGAAAAGTATTAACAGAAATGCATACCATAGTAAAAAATATGAAAGTTGATGTATCAAAAATGGCTCTAAACGTCACCGGATCTGCACCAGAACATTTTCAGCACATGTGGAATATTAATACCATCCTTGTAGTAAATTCCATCAAAATCTCTTGGCTAGTTTCGGCGCCATCGTGTCCCCCATATAGAGCGACATTTAAAAGAAATACTTTTTCATGTTTCTGAGGCCTCAAAACGTCTATAGTCCAATAATTATAAAGATGTCCATAACAAAAAATGTTATCTGAGATTTTCCTTCAGTAACTGTTAGTGGAGGGTTTATACATCGCAAAACCACAAAAATCAATTCTGGGAGTGCTGCGCAACCCCCCAGAAAACCACTACTTCGGTGAAAGAAGCCTTATTTTCCTGATAACTCGTTAACCGTTGAAGAAACAAAAAAATTGCTCATCATAGAAAAGAAAGCCGGACTAATTTCCTAAAAAAAATTCCCTCTTGTAATTTTGTTACATATGCCCTGATTTTCGAGAAAATAGATATCGAAAAAAATTGCAACATTTGTATTTTTAATGCGTACCTACTAATTTTCGTGTATTGGAAATTTTTTGTTAAAAACTTAGCTCAAAAAATTTTTTTTGAGTTTATACGTCACATCAACTATTGCTTCTAGTCATTTAATAGTTTAAAAAATTGCATGAAGAAATATCATAAAAAAAAACCGCTGCCTAAGGAATCACTACTTCCACATCCAGATTCTTCATCCAAGTCACTTTAAAGGAAACTTCTTCACTATATTTGCACTCTAGTATGTGGAAATTATTGGTCATAGAATTTTAATATTTGGGGCAGATGTCATAGAAAAGTTTGAGGAGTTGGTTTCTATCATATACGTTAAAAATGAAGTTTCTAGTTTACTCTACTTATTTCCCACTATTCACAACCTCCCACCCCTTCAATGCAGTCATCTCAATCAGATGTCACTACAATACATACGTGTACTAAGTTTCAAGTGAATATCTCAATTTGATGTTATCAATCCCATTAATAATGAAGCGGAGGTGGTGAAGTTTGAAAAATATTAGAAATAAATCTGAGGCCTTGGTTTCTAGTATATACACCCAAATTTCTGTACTCTTACCAGCTTGATTTACTTATTTTCCCCTAGTCCTCCTGTTAACCCCAACCCTTCTACGGAATCATCCCAAAACATAATCTAGTTCCAGATGTCGTTATAATACATACGTCTACCAGACTGCAAGTGAATATCTCAATTTTATTTTATCAACCCCTCTAATAATGTAGTAAGGGTAGTGGAAGGGTTGAAAAGTATTATTAAAAAATCTGAGGCCTTTGCTTCTAGGACATACACCGAATTTCAAATTGCAGTACTCGTACCAGCTTGCTTTACTTATTTTTCCCTATTTACCTCTACTTACCCCCACTCCTTCAGCGCAATCATGTCAAAATATAATCTAGTTTTAGATATAGATAATACATAAATGTACCAAATTTCAAGTGAAAATTTAAATTTAATTTTATCAACTCTTTTAATAAGGGAGTGGGGGTGGTGGGGGGATGGAAACTACTAATAAAAAAACCTGAAACCTTCGCTTCTAGTATATACACCAAATCCCAAATTTCTGTACTTTTACCAGCTTGCTTTACTTATTTTCCCTTATATACCCCTATTTAACCCCCAACCCTTCAACGGAATCATCTCAAAATATAATCTAGTTCCAGATGTCGTTATAATACATATGCGTACTAAATTTCATGTGAATATCTCAATTTTATTTTATCAACCCCTTGAATAATGGTGTAGGAGTGGTGGGGGGCTGAAATATATTATTAAAAAATCTGAGGCCTTGGCTTCTAGTACATACACCGAATTTCAAGTTTCTGTACTCATACCAGCTTGCTTTACTTATTTTCCCCTATTTACCCCTAAATAACCCCCAACCCTTCAACGGAATTATCTCAAAGTATATTCTAGTTCCAGATGTCGTCATAATTCATACGTGTACCAAATTTCAAATGAATATCTCAATTTTATCTTATCAACCCTTTTAATAATGAAGTAGGGTTGGTGGGGGTTGAAAAATATTATAAATAATCTGAGACCTTGGCTTCTAGTACATACACCGAATTTCAAGTTTCTGTAGTCTTACCAGCTTGCTTTACTTACTTTCCCCTATTTACCCCTATTTAACCCCAAACCCTTCAACGGAATCATGTCAAAATATAATCCAGTTTCAGATATAGCTATAATACATAAATAAACCAAATTTCAAGTGAAAATTTTAATTTAATTTTATCAACTCTTTTAATAAGAGAGTGGGGTGGTGGGGAGATGGAAAATACTAATAAAAAAATCTAAGACCTTCGCTTCTAGTATATACACCAAATCCCAAATTTCTGTACTTTTACCAGCTTGCTTTACTTATTTTCCCCTATTTACTCCTATTTAACCCCCAACCCTTCAACGGAATCATCTCAAAGTATAATCTAGTTCCAGATGTCGTTATAATTCATACGTGTACCAAATTTCAAATGAATATCTCAATTTTATTTCATCAACCCTTTTAATAATGAAGTAGGGGTGGTGGGGGTTGAACAATATTATAAATAATCTGAGACCATGGCTTCTAGTACATACACCGAATTTGAAGTTTCTGTAGTATTACCAGCTTGCTTTACTTATTTTCCCCTATTTACCCCTATTTAACCCCCAACCCTTCAACGGAATCATCTCAAAATATAATCTAGTTCCAGATGTCGTTAGAATACATACGTGTACCAAATTTCAATGAATATCTCAATTTTATTTTATCAACCCTTTTCATATTGGAGTAGGGTGGTGGGGGTTGGAAAATACTACAGAAAAAATCTGACGCTTTGGCTTTTAGTACATACACCAAATTTCAAGTTTCTGTACTCTTAACAACTTGTTTTACTTATATTCCCCTATTTACCCCAAATTAACCCCCAACCCTTCAACGGAATCATCTCAAAATATAATCTAATTCCAGACGTCGTTATAATATATACGTGTACGAAATTTCAAATGAATATCTCAACTGTATTTTATCAACCCCATTAATGGGGTAGGGGTGGTGGGGGGTTGAAAAATATTATAAAAAAATAGGAGGCCTTAACTTCTAGTACATACACCGAATTTCAAGTTTCTGTACTCTTACAAGCTTGGTTTACTTGGTTTTCCCTATTTACCCCTATTTAACCCCCAACCCTTCACCGGATATCCTCAAAAAACAATCCAGTTCCAGATCTCGTTATAATATATAAGTGTACAAAATTTCAAGTCAATATCTTAAACCGTTCCGGAGAAAACGTGCGGACAAATAAAGTTACAGACAGACAGACAGACAGACAGACCGACAGACAGACAGACAGAAATTTTTTTTCGCTCAAATTTAAAATCTCGACGTTTCATGACATTCTAAACCTATTTCACGAATAAAAATTTTTGAAATTTTTTTTGCGATTACTATACTTCCAAGCCACTACGTGGATGTGGAAGTAATTGAAGACGCAGCCTTTTTTTGATTTTTTTTTGGCTAACTTCAACATGCTGGTAAATTTGTAAATGTGAATATTTTAATTCCTAACTTTTTCTGCATTGAAGTACTTACCTAAAAGATATTGCATTTATAACTTATATTAAAGTCAGTTATTTTTTATGGGGCTATAAGTAGTTAGATGTACAAAAAATCAAGAAATAACTATATTATATTTTTATTTTTATATACTAATAAATAACAAAAGAGGGTATTTTATATCGCCTTTAAAACCCATTTTGATTTCTCTTCCTAGCTTGTTTGGTTTTTGAGCAATTCCATTTTTTCTATTACCCCGCGCGCAAAAAATTTCAAATAAACGAAAATTCGCGCGCATTAAAAATACAAATTTTGCAATTTTGGTCAATATCGATTTTCTCGTAAACCATGGCATATACAAGAAAATTACGAAAGGACTTTTTTTATGCCGTTACTCAAGCTTTTTTCATAACAAGCAATTTTTTTGTATCTTCAACGGTTAAAAAGTTATCAGTAAAATAAGGCTTTTTTCACAGAAGGGGTGTTTTTTGGGGGGTTGTGCGACATCCTCAGAACTGATTTTTTTGGTTTTGTAATGTTTAATCTTCCCACTAACAGTTAGTGAAGGAAAATTTCGGATAACATTTTTTGCGAATTTCTGGTGTATTTTTTACTTTCCGACTGGACTGTTACCTCAATTCGTTTTACCAATTACAGAAACCTCCCAATTTGTATAGGTGGGGAGGTTAAAAATGGCAATATTAAATTAAAATTTGATCTGTTTCAGGATTTTCAAAAAGTCCATAATTACTACTAAAATGAATTTAATCCATACATAATGGATTGACTTATCCTTCATTATCAGCAGGAGTTACGGAAAACATTTACCTACTATAATATTAAAATAGGCTGCAGCAGAGCAAATTGAACTAAAGTAGATACACTCGTCCATGCCTGTATCCTGAAACATAAATTCAAATTAAATCGTTCTCCTTTCCCACAGTAAATAATTACTGCATTAAAATTACGCTGCAAATATGCTAGCAGCTGTGTTGTAACCTGAATGCACTCCTAGGAGTTCTAGGTCAGGCAATTTTCATTCGGAAATTATGCTTTTCTATCACATCATGGAACAAATTATCTTGGAAAAATGACACTTAAACCACAGGAGACAAAGTTTTGTTCAATTTATTCCATAATTAATGCCTGCAAATTATACCATGTTTTAATTGATATAAAAGTTTTTTAAAATGGTTCATATTTGTCCTATTAAGGCTGATCGGCCTAATGGAAAAGAGGTTTTGTGAGACCATGTACCTAACAGGCAACCGAAACAAATACCATGCTGCTGTGAGATGTAATTAGGCTATTGAATATATCTTTTAGTAAGGAACAATTGCGTTAAAGGGTTTTCATTGTTTAATATGTTAGTTTAACATCTAAAAACGATAATATCACAAAGTGTTACTAAATTCCGTAGTACGTTTTTGGGAGCCATCCGAAGAAGCCCATTTTTTAATATTCTCAAAATAACTCAAAAACAATGCAAATTTGGATATTTATACAAGAATACTATGTTGTAGAAAATTAAATTTCCCATTCAAGCAGGTGATTGAAATTTTTATTTATTTTATTTTTAGTACTTATTAAAAATAATTAAAGAATTATATTTCCAGTAATTCGTCCATAACTTTTTTCTACAGCATCCCAAGTATATATAAGTGTCTGAAGAAAAAAAGTTATTGAAAAAACAAAGAAATTGCTTGTTTTACCTGCTCTGTACGACCAACGATGACCGAGATATCGACATTCAAAGTTGACCATTTTTTGCCTTATTTTCAGTAAATCAATTTATTTTTCGGGAATAAAACAACAATTTTAAGATAAATAATAATACAAATGTTTCTTTAGTCAATTAATATTTGTGGTTGAGCTTTATAAAATTAAAATTCAATTTGATTCGTTATTTAAAATAAACTGATTTTTAAATAAATAAATATTGTAGGAAAACATTATGAGCAAGAAATGCATTTAAAGAAAATCGCCGCCTAAGGAGTCACTACTTCCACATCCAGATTTTTCATCCTAGTCGCTTTAAAGGAAACATCTTGACTAGATTTGCGCTCTAGTATGTAGAAATTATTGGTCACAGAATTTTAATAATGTTTGGAGCAGATGTTATAGAAAAGATTGAAGCGTTGGTTTCTACCATATACGTTAAAAATTAAGTTTTTAGTTTACCCTACTTATTTTCCCCTAATCAAAACCTACCACGTCCCATCCCTTCAATGGGATCATCTCAATCAGATGTCATTACAATACATTCATTTACTAACTTTCAAGTAAATATGTAAATTTTATGTTATCAAGTATATACACCAAATCCCACATTTCTTACTACTACTCTTACCAGCTTGATTTACCTATTTTCCTCTATTTACTCCCATTTAACCCTCAACCCTTCAACGGAATCATCTGAAAATATAATCTAGTTCCAGAAGTCGTTATTGAAACATATGGCCTTGGCCTCTAGTACATGCACAGAATTTCAAGTTTCTATGCACATACCAGCTTTTTTGACTTATTTTCCCCTATTTAACCCTATTTAAACCCCAACCCTTCAATGGAAGCTTCCCAAAATACAATCTAGTTTCGTATGTCGTTATAACACATACGTGTACCAAATTTCAATATTTATTTCATCAACCCATTTAATAATGGAGTAGGGGTGGTGGTGGGGGTTGAAAAATATTATAAATAATCTGAGACCTTGGCTTCTAGTACATACACCGAATTTCAAGTTTCTGTACTTTTACCAACTTGCTTTACTTATATTCCTCTATTTGCCCAACACTTCAACGGAATCATCTCAAAATAAAATCTACTTCCAGTTGTCGTTATAGTACATACGTGTACCAAATTTCAAAAGAATATCTCAATTTTTTTTTAATAACCCTTCTAATATGGGTCTAAATAATGGAGTAGGGGTGGTGGGGGGTTGAAAAATATTATTAAAAATAATCTGAGGCTTTGGCTTCAGTATATACACCGAATTTCAAGTTTCTGTACTCTTACCAGCTTTCATTACATATTTCCCCGTATTTAGCACTATTTACCCCCCAACCCTTCACCGAATATTTTCAAAAAACAATCCAGTTCCAGATCTTGCGGACAAAAAAAAGTTACAGACAGACAGACCGACAGACAGACAGAATTTTTTTTTTCTCTCTCAAATTTGAGAAAGAAAAAAAAATGAATTTTTCCTTACGATTACTAAGTATACTTCCAATCCACTACGTGGATGTGGAAGTAAAATAACATTTTTGTTCGTAAAGGTAAAAAAATATTGTACATTATTAATTTTAAAAAGCCGTTTCTTCAATATTAATACTTTCGATGGCAATATCAACTTCGTTGTCGATATCTTTACAGACATCTTGAGATATTTCTGGCACATTTGCATTTTAGCAATTAATTCTTGAACATTCCTTGCAAAATATGGAGAATTTGATGCCAAACTTTCTGCAACCACAGTTTCCAAGACAGCCTTTTATACAGCCACATGATATTTGTTCAAGTAAAGATTTTCGGCGCATGGCAATTGGCATCAATCCATTCCATTCGTTGTCGACAACTCAACAATTTCCTAAATTTCATAAACTCACTCCACCCTAAAATTAAATTTACTCTCGAAACTGAAACCGAAAACTATTAACTTTCTAGATTTGACTATTAAAAGACTCAATAAAAAACATGATTTTTAAATTTTTCATAAACCATCCCACACTGACATAACAATAGCAGCATACAACAGCATGATACACAGGCTTTTGACTGTC
Source organism: Stenurella melanura (assembly GCA_963583905.1). Classification (NCBI taxonomy): domain Eukaryota; kingdom Metazoa; phylum Arthropoda; class Insecta; order Coleoptera; family Cerambycidae; genus Stenurella; species Stenurella melanura. The sequence continues at coordinate 78,684,139 of OY757310.1, read as the reverse complement.
CCCTTATCAGAAGAAAATTATATCAAAGAACTACAAATAATAAAACAAATTGCATTCAACAATGGTTACAACCTCGAAGTACTAGACAATATCATTGTGGTAAAATCTTCCAATAAAGCCATTAAGGAAATATATCCAACAATAAAAAATCAAAATAACAGTTTCAAAGTTCTCACTTACATCGGCTACCCAACAGAAAAAACTTCCTCTTTTTTAAAAAACGGAATATTAATGTAGCTTTCAAAACTAATAACACAATAGGAAAACATTTAAAAAATGCAAAAGACAAAATTTCATCAGAAAATAAAATCAGGCGTCTATAAGTTCACTTGTGGTGCTTGTCCTAAGGTATATATTGGACAAACAGGAAGACATTTTGGTAAACGGTTATCAGAACATAAAAGAAGTTACATCAGTAATAAAACAGATTGAACTTATGCTAACCACCTAATAGAAGTAGGTCACGTGTTCAACGAAGAGTTTAAAATTTTACACACCGAGAAAAAAGGGATAAAACTCGATTTACTAGAATCTCTAGAAATAAATAAACTAAAATCGTCTGATATTTTATTAAATGACCAAATTGAAACAAACTCATCTCCCTTACTAAATTTATTTACTTAGACTATTAAAATTAGATTCAATAAATTACCTAGAAATATATGTACCTTTCCATTTAGTAATTAAAATTATATTGTACTTTTCCGCTTAGCGATTAAGATTAGGATTAAATCGAAATTGTATAAAACCATATAGTTTGTGCATTGTAAAATTAGTATACCAGTACTCAACATCCGAAGAAGCCACTGTGTGGCGAAACAATTGTCATGTTGACAAGAAATAAAGTGAAAATCAAAAACTAGTATAGTTTTCTTCCCAATTATTTTTTTTTCCCTAAGGAAATGGCTTTGGGAACGTAGCCCGTATAGCCACGACAATTGTGGGTGTTGCGAAAGTCATTATGTCTATTCTAACCTAATCGAGAATGAGAAAGAAAAAAAAAGAGAAACAATCAAGGGATAAACAAGGACACACTCTTCACGCCCAGCGGTCTTTCAAGGCGACTTTATATAAACACACAAAATTGGAGACCACGGTTGGTAGGTGTTCACAACATAAGGTTAAACAATAGGATACAACTCTAAACCTACGCCATTCTATAGTTTAACTCTTCTCAAATATAGGAAGTCCAGTACAATTTTACCTAGTGACAGGTTTTCATTAATTAGAGCTACCATGTTTGATATATTTGTTGGGAGCATTAACGATAAGCCTGCAAAATTCGTAAGAAACCGATTAATTTCCATAGTATGATTTCCACACCGAAAGAATATGTGATTCAAATCACATATCGATATGTTGTCACATGTGCATAGAGGGGAATCTGCAAGGTGCATCTTGTAAAGATGTTGTCTAAAATTACCATGGTTAAAAGCTAGTCTAGCTAAGGAAACACAGGCCGCCCTGGATAGCTTAATTGTTTTATACAAAGGTTGTTTTCTTACAATGGGATAAATTAAACCATATTTGTATTTTTTCGTTGTAAGAATGTTAGTCCAGTGAATTTGCCATTTTTCATACATACGCTTCTTTAAAATAGCTATCAAGTCCCCATAGACTTTCCAATTATAAGAAGGCCTATTAAAACAACAATAACATTACTAGCAAATAATACGTTGGTTTCAATATGATATTACTGATTAGAAAAACATTATTTTAGTATTAAATACTATTTTTTTAGTCAGGAATAACTGGTGCGTGAAGCTAGTAAAGCTATTAGACGTATAACTGATATAGTCCAATTTCAGGACGGAGTATTCTACTATGACATTTTAGAATGATCTAAATTTAAAGTTTAAGCGTAAAAGAAGTAATTGCTATTAATAAATATTCACTATCGGAAGCGCCTAACCTGAACGTTCATTCTTTTCGTAACAGTGTTACTTAATGCCTCAGTAACATTATAAACTGAAATTGATTTATCTCCGAACCTGCATAAAAGTCATCCGAACCTGAGATACACTGTTTATTGCATTTTCGATATATCTTGTACATCTTTCTATTTTTGTGTAAGCGGTTTCGTTTTATTTTTTGGCTTAGCCATAATTATAACTTTGATATTTAGTAGTTCCACAATAAACCTTTAACTGAATAGTCGTCGTTTTTCAATACTCTCATATATTCACACTTACTTCCATAAAGCCTCGCGAGGTTATGGACATAGTGTACAAGAAGTGTTATTTATGTGATTAAGGAAGTTCTGTGGAGTTTCTGGGTGTGACTAGTTAGTTTTGTAGTGCATTCAAAGACTTAACGTGCCAACATGGGAATTGACGAGCCGAAAATTGAATAGTGGAAGTTCGTTGTTTCTACATTGCTGAACAGTGAAGATGCTCTGGGAATTTGCGATGGAACATTTATTAAATCAGAGAGTAGAGAGCCTAACTGCGAGAACCACTGGACAAAAGCGGATCGTATTTCACGGAAAATCATTGTAACGACGGTGGAAGAGAAAATATTACAACTGTTAATGAATTGCGAAAATTCGCGAGAAATGTTTAAAAAGCTACATATATGACGTGATATCTGATGAGAGTCTGGGACTAATTCAAAAACAGATTTTTGAGTTCAAGTAGGACTCTTCGTTAAATGAAGCAGCGCATATTGCAATATTGGAACAGATGACGAACAAAATGAAGCAACTTGGTGGTGTAATACCAGATTCAATGCTAATGCCAAGAACTTAGTAAATAATTCTACCTTCGAAATACAACTATTTTCATAGCGCATGGGACTTTACGGATTCATCAAAGCGTAACATAGAGGACATTGACAACACGTTTAATGGCTGAGGAGTTACAACTTCAAAAGAATGAATCTGAGACTGAAATGACAACAGCATTAGTGTTGAAAGCATAGTTTAAAAACAAGAATGACCATAACAAGAAAATGAACATTCAAAGCCAAAATAACTACAGCGGTGAGAAATTTTGTTTGTTTTGAAATAGAAAAATTAAAAAATGGTTCAATCTTTATAAATCAAGCCGGTTATATAAAAAAGATTTTAGAAAAATACGAAATGGTTGATTCGAAATCGATATCAACACCTATTGATGCAGGGTTGGATTAAAGTGATAGTCCAGCGAGAAAGAATTACTTTCCTTGTCGTGATATTATCGGAAAATTATTGTTTTTGCAAGTTACAACCAGACCAGATATTGGATTTGCACTTAACATTGCATCAAGAGACTTTAATAATCTTACCAAAGCACGTTGTAAGCTTGTAAAGCGAATATACTGCTATGTTTGGCTTACCGACAGAATAGTGAATCATTTGCTCATTCTGAGGAAACCTATTTTAACTTTTCAAACTTTGTCATCAACCTAAATATGCATGTAACTATGATTAGGGGTTCAAATAAGCAATTGTTGAAGAGATTGAGATCATTAATCAAAATCTAATGCAGTGCATGTTCAGAAAATATTATTTTAAAATTTAAGTTGCAAGTACGTCATAATAAATGGCATATTTCAGCGTTTTAATGTGTGGTTTCAATTATTTTTCTACTTGGAATTCAGTTATTTATGATGCATTAATAACCTAGTTTCTTCTAAAAGCAAAATATGTGTGCGCCTGAAATATTGACTTCACCTTCAAGAACATTCGTATATTTAAGTGTTAATTCTAAACATCCGACTGTAATAATTGAGTAAGTGCCTTGGTAGATTTAACTATTAAGGGTTCGACTCTCGAAGACATAGTGCGTACATTATGCCTCCGACTCGTAGATGTATTCAGAGCCTATTTGTTTATACTATATACCTTACGTAAGCTGATATATAAAATATATCAGGTGTTATTTTCCAACGTCATATTATATTAGCCAAATATTGTAAACACCATTATATTCTTCTAATACTCTATTATAACAACTTTCATTGAGATCCACATCAAATTTCCATTAAAACTAAAATAATATAGGTACGTTGTAGTGGGAATTAGTTGATTAATTTACTACAATGAAATAAATATGTCACACAACACAAGTTTTCCTTTGTACGTCGTTTCTAAATTTATATTCTAAAAGCTTTTCGATTCTATTATACTTTTGCCAACTCGCTTGCTCATTATTACAAAATTGCTATTCCGTATACATTTCATTATTGATTTATGCTTTTCTTATACACTTCACGAAAAAAGTTCTAGTATATTACAGGACTAAATCAGTGCTAGCTGGGGGTACTGCAATACTGATGAGCGAGTAGAAATTGCGAATACCTCTTTGATTAATATTTTGATAATATGCAACACAATGCAATTTACAGTCGCCCTACAGCAGCTCTCAATTGTATCGCAATAATTGATTGATTGACTGATTTGCCAGCGTAAGGTGAATATTGCTGCTAATTTCTAGTATCCAGTTTGGAGGTTTTTTCCAACACGCAGCTTGGTCGTTCGCCGAACACGCCCAACGGCCAGAAATACCGCGTGCTGGAGCCAAACCGTGTGCCAGAACCAAACCTTGCATGTTTTGTATACCGCCGGACCGGCTGCATACGCTGGGTTGGGCATGGGACATGCTTGTTGTCAGCAGCGAGAGCACACGACACATGGGGTCGGAATATAGTATGGAAAGTGTAGGTGTGTAAGTGTAAGATGCATCTTTTAAGTTTCCATGCTTCTTTTTGAGTTACTATCTGCATTCATCGGATGTGAAGTGTAGGCGTTTGCAAGATGCTTCTTTTTAGTTTCCACGCTTCTTTTAAGTTTCCGTCTATGATCAGCTCCTTATTTATTCTTCTCCTAAGTTTTTCTATTTTTTCTGTTTCTGAAGATAACAGTGTGCACCTCTTTCTGCCCGCTTGCGTTCACTTCGTTTGTCTGTCAAGATATACATACATTGGCTCACCGCAGTCTTTATTTATTAATCGTTCCATAGGTAAATAACCATTTACGGTGGAAGTGCAAGGTGGAGCCCTGTCTCGCGGTAGAAACAGCTTTTTACAGCAGATTATGAGAAAGAGGCCCAAGAGAATATTTTGCACACTCTGCATATTTGTTTGTTTTTGTAACAATTACTTTCAACTACCGATTTCTAATTCCGGGTATTGTTCGACTTCATTACCTATAATACCTTTTTAATTTTACTTTTATAAATAGAAATTAAGTTGTTAAAGTTATAATGCAATGAGATAAAATAGAATAAAATTAAATAAATTAGTTTATAGCTTAGCTTTCTGGAGGGCTTGGTGATTACTGGTTTTATTTCTCTCTTCCATTTTGGGTATACTTGAAAAGTTTCCACCGCACACAGAACTTATTATTTATTTGCACTTTTACACTAGTATGTCTATATTGCTTTTTTTAAACACGTGTGGCTCATTTGGCCCTTAACACTGGTTATTTATTGCACAGCTTTCTTCACCGCAATAAAACCTCTTGAGAGGGTTGGATATATAGATCGGTCTATTTTCTTGGACGAGACAGCCTTACATTTGTTCACTATTAAAAAGCTCTGATTAGTAATTTTCAATTTCCAATTCCATATGAACTCTGTTTTCTATTATCACGCGTCGCCTTACGCAGAATTTCTTGATGCACTGGTGGCTTAATTTTTATTGGGTTTACCGCGGTTTTAACCTATTTTTTAGCACTTTTTTCGGGAGCGCTCCACATCACGTGTATACAAGAAATTTTGACTCCCCTGTTTAATAATAGTTTTAATGAAAATACATAATATCACAATTTTAAAGTTAAAGTGATACATGCCCTAATCTACAAAACATTCTTACGAATCTGAAAGACTGTATATTACAGTTTCAATATCTCATGCATCTTCATATTTTCATATGTTTAACCCATAACCTTAATAGTTTCCTCTGACATGTTATTAAAACGTATTTCACATAAAAATGACAATTTATATACCTCTAACAATCGTTCGATATGAAGTATTTTACCACACTAGTTTACAAATGCTCCAAATTTAAAAACAAAGTATTGTGTCTAATAAAACTGATCGTGTTTAATAGGTATTCATATTCGGTAGCTCCAAACTATAACTTTCATTTGTTTCGCAATAGTTTTATTAATAACACCTCAATATCATTTTAAAATAAAATTGATAAATTTGTTAATTTTTTCAAAATTCTCTAGGTAGACATACAGTATATTACACAATTCTGGTATCTTGCATATCTTCGTATCTTAATATGCTTAACTAATATCCTTAGTATCATTTTGCTCTAAAATTATAATATGACATGCTTTATATGAAACGTGATAGGTACATGCCTCTGATTACATGCGCCTGGCGATCACCCTGTACGATGGATATTGACCAGTTTAAACAGAGAGTACTCTATAGTACTATTTTATCCATGTGCCAAATTTGAAATAAAAATTTTAAGTCCAACATCAGTTATCGTGCTTACAAGAAACATTCTGCACACACACACGCACACATCATATATGCACCCACACGCGGTTACGCCCACGCACTTATCCACACACGCAAGTACGCTTGCTCGCTCGCTCACACGCAATGAAATTTGACGAAACTTTATGTCATATTTTTCAATTAGCACTTTTCGATTATTTTGTGTTCTTCTCCACCGTAATAGAATGGTATCACTCCATTCCAAACAGGTCCATATATTTTGTTTTGGTTTCATCAGTATAATACGATGACCCTCAGTCTTATGGAATTCGTGGACAATATAATATATAGTAGCTGACTTATATTTGGTAAATATCAGTAAAAAAAAGTTTTCTTTCCTGGAGTTATCAATATTGCTACACTGTCAAATTCTAAGATACTATACTTCAGTCAAATAAGGAAAAGAGGGAAGTAATAATGGAAGTTCATTACCATTTTACCATTTCCCATTTATTTATTGACAACATTTATGTACATATTACATGTGATATCACAAATTACAAACAAGTATTTTATTTTCACTGCCGAGTATAGTCCATAAATTCTTGCACAAAATAAAAGCATTTCTGCTTCAAAAGTTTCTTAGCCCGATTGACAAATTGATTGTAGTTTAAATTTCTTGTTTCTCCAATGTGGTTTACAAAGTTATTATAAATATTTATATCTAACTTATTGATTTTCGTTGTGCGTACGCGAGAATACGGCTGTACCAGATTCTCCGCAATTCTCGCGCTATATGTGTGCAAGTCAGCGTGAGCTGTGAATTTACTTAAGTTTACTCTTATTTGTTTGAGCGTTTCGAGAATATAAATGCAAGTTAGTGGAGGAATTCCCAACTCTTTGAATATGGGTCTGCAGCAAGCATCATATGGTGCTCCATAGAGTATAGGTACAGCCGCCTTCTGGTAAACAGATACTTTGTCGGCTTTCACAGAGTTTCCCCAAAGATGTACCCCATACGTTAGATGAGAATGTTATGCACGTTTGCGTAATATACCATCTGTAACACATCACTAGTTAGACAATACTTCAACTGCCTGATTACAAATACCTGTGAGGTCAGCTTTGTGCAAAGCTAGTCTATGTGCGGCATCCAGTTCAAGAAAGTATCCAAGACAATGCCAAAAGTTTGACTGGTTCTGATTTAGTTACCCATCTATCTGAACAAATTTGTAAATGGTGGGTTTTTGCTTCATTGAGCTTAAGTTTGTTGGCAGTAAACCATGTCTTCGCTCTAACCAGGCTATATCCGCTCAAATCTGATTTGCCTCTGTTTAACAATGTCGTGTCATCCGCAAATAGGATGCACTTATTATGACCATTAAGTGCTTATGGCAAATCATGTATATAATAAAGGAATAGAATGGGACCCAGCACAGAGTCCTGGGGAACGCTATTACTGACCGACAACATATCTGATGCCTTGTCATTACAGAGTTACAGACAACATATTGTTTCCTGTTAGACAGGTATGAGGAAAGCAATTCGAGAACATTACCTCTAATACCGTAATACTCTAATTTCAGCAGCAACACTTCGACTACAACACAGTCGAGGGCCTTCGTAAGGTCGCGCATTTTTACAAATGTGCATAGACCTTCATCGAGACCCTCAACTGCATCATCGATCAAAGTAGTCACTGCCTTAACTGTAGACTTGTTTGTCCTAAAACCATAATGGGAGATGTTGAAGAGTGCTTTATTTTCAGTGTATGAAGCTAAGTTAACTTTAAGGATTATTTCAAATACTTTCCTAATTACCGGTATAATGGCTATGGGTCTATAGTTGTCTATATCTTCCAAATCACCTTTTTTGTAGGTTGGCAGTATTTTGGTTTTTTCAATGATGACTCTGGCCAATTACCTTCCTCAATAAAATTGTTGAACAAAATTGAATGAATTATAATAATGAATATATGTCTGATTCTCAGCTAATTACTAATTCTTTTGCTAATTTTACTTCCACATCCACGTAGTGGATTGGAAGTATAGTAATCGCAAAAAAATTTTCAAAAATTTTTATTCGTGAAATAGGTTTAGAATGTGATGAAACGTCGAGATTTTAAATTTGAGCGAAAAAAAATTTTCTGTCTGTCGGTCTGTCTGTCTGTCTGTCTGTCTGTAACTTTTTTTTGTCCGCACGTTTTCTCCGGAACGGTTTAAGATATTGACTTGAAATTTTGTCCACGTATATATTATAACGAGATCTGGAACTGGATTGTTTTTTGAGGATATCCGGTTAAGGATTGGGGGTTAAATAGGGGTAAATAGTAGAAAATAAGTAAAGCAAGCTTCTAAGAGTACAGAAACTTGAAATTCGGTGTATGTACTAGAAGTTAAGGCCTCAAATTTTTTATAATATTTTTTAACCCCCCACCACCCCTACCCCATCATTAATGGGGTTGATAAAATAAAGTTGAGATAATCATTTGAAATTTCGTACACGTATGTATTATAACCACGTCTGGAATTAGGTTATATTTTGAGATGATTCCGTTGAAGGGTTGGGGGTTAATTTGGGGTAAATAGGGGAATATAAGTAAAACCAGTTGGTAAAAGTACAGAAACTTGAAATTCGGTGTATGTGCTAGAAGCCAAAACGTCAGATTTTTTTGTAATATTTTTCAACCCCCACCACCCCTACTCCAATACGAAAAGGGTTGATAAAATAAAATTGAGATATTATATTATATTATATTATATATTATATATATTATAACGACATCTGGAACTAGATTATAATTTGAGATGATTCCGTTGAAGGGTTGGGGGTTAAATAGGGGTAAATAGGGGAAACTAAGTAAAGCAAGCTGGAAAGACTACAGAAACTCAAAATTCGATGTATGTACTAGAAGCCGAGTTCTTAGATTATTTATAATATTTTTCAACCCCCACAACCCCTACTTCATTATGAAAAGGGTTGATAAAATAAAATTGAGATATTCATTTGAAATTTGGTACACGTATGAATTATAACGACATCTGGAAATAGATTATACTTTGAGATGATTCCGTTGAAGAGTTGGGGGTTATTTATGGGTAAATAGGGGGAAATAAGTAATGCAAGCTGGTATAAGTACAAAAACTTGAAATTCGGTGTATGTACTAGAAGCTAAAGTCTCAGATTTTTTAATAATATATTTCAGCCCCCCACCACCTCTACTCTATTATTCAAGGGGTTGATAAAATAAAATTGAGATATTCACATGAAATTTAGTACGCATATGTATTATAACGACATCGGGAACTAGATTATATTTTGAGATGATTCCGTTGAAGGGTTGGGGGTTAAATAGGGACATATAAGGGAAAATAAGTAAAGCAAGCTGGTAAAATTAGAGAAATTTGGGATTTGGTGTATATACTAGAAGCGGAGGTCTCAGGTTTTTTTATTAGTATTTTCCATCCCCTCACCACCCCCACTCCCTTATTAAAAGAGTTGATAAAATTAAATTTAAATTTTCACTTGAAATTTGGTACATTTGCGTATTATAACTGTATCTGAAACTAGATTATATTTTGACATGATTGCGTTGAACCTGTGGGGGTAAGTAGAGGGAATAGGGAAAATAAGGAAACCAAGCTGGTAAGAGTACTGCAACTTGAAACTCGGTGTATGTCCTAGAAGCCAAGGCCTCAGATTTTTTAATAATATTTTTCAACCCTTCCACTACCCTTACTACATTATTAAAGGGGTTGATAAAATAAAATTGTGATATCACTTGTAATTTGGTAGACGTATGTATTATAACGACATCTGGAACTAGATTATATTTTGGGATGATTCCGTAGGAGGGTTGGGGTTAATAGGAGTAACTAGGGAAAAATAAGTAAATCAAGTTGGTAAGAGTACAGAAATTTGGGATTCGGTGTATATACTAGAAACCAAGGCCTCAGATTTCTTTCTAATATTTTTCAAACTCCACCACCTCCGCTTCATTATTAATGGGATTGATAACATAAAATTGAGATATTCACTTGAAAGTTAGTATACGTATGTATTGTTGTGACATCTGATTGAGATGACTCCATTGAAGGGGTGGGAGGTGGTAGGTTGTGAATAGTGGAAAATAAGTAGAGTAAACTAGAAACTTCGTTTTTAACGTATATGGTAGAAACCAACTCCTCAAACTTTTCTATGACATCTGCCCCAAATTTATTAAAATTCTATGACCAATAATTTCCACATACTATAGTGCACATATAGTCAAAATGTTTCCTTTAAAGTGACTTGGATGAAAAATCTGGATGTGGAAGTAGTGATTCCTTGGGCAGCGGTTTTTTCAACAATCTTATTCTGAATCTGAAAATATCACCCAAAATTTTACGTTTGTTAAGAGTAGTTAGCCTTTAAATATACTTTGTTTTACAGAAGATGAAGTATTGAATGTTTTAAAGAAAATTAAACCTAAATTAACTGCTGGGGCAGATGGTATCCCCACATTCATATTACGCGACTGTGCCGCTGTTTTTGCTAAACCCCTTACTATATCATTCAACTTATCACTAAGGTCCTCCAAATTTCCGACACGGTGGAAATTATCAAAAATAATTCCAGTATTTAAGAAGGGTGACAGATCTGAAATTTCTAATTACCGCCCGATAATAATAATAAATAATTTCGCCAAGGCATTTGAAATTCTCCTAACCACGTAAAGCATCAAATATCAATAGCTCAACATGGGTTCTTGAAGGGCCGTTCAACAGTCACCAATTTAATTCATATTACAGAATTTATTTCTGATTCTATTGACAGGAGTGTACAAACAGACGTTATATACACTGATTTTTCCAAAGCTTTCGATAGGCTGAATCACGGTATCCTCTTACAAAAATTTGAATGTTATGGCTTCTCGGACAACCTTATTGAGCTTTTTAAGTCCAATCTAACTGATAGAAAGCAATATGTTGTATACCGTGGTGTTAGATCTATTGAGGCTTTAGCAACGTCAGGAGTCCCCCAAGGTTCAAACTTAGGTCCACTTTTCTTTAACTTGTTTGTAAATGATATAGTAGATGATCTAACTGTTAACTGCCTTCTATATGCGGATCATTTAAAACACTTTTGTAATATTGCAAGTGAAAAAGATTGCTATGAACTTCAAAGCAATATTGATCTTATTAATACATGGTGTGTGATAAACAAATTACTCTTGAATGAAACAAAATGTAACGTTATGACATTTACAACAAAGCAAAATATGATCCTGTATGATTACAAATTAGACAATCATATACTTTTCCGGCCAGACACTTTTCGGGACTTGGGTGTGACATTTGATAAAAAACGTTTGTAAACCACATCGAACTTGCTGTCACCAAACGTTATAGAATGCTGGGTTTTGTTATTAGAAACTCCGCACATTTTGAAAATGTACGCACATTAAAAGGCAACTCTACACTACTTTTGTTAGACCTCATCTTGAATATGCTTCAGTAATATGGTGTCCAACCTATAATGTACACATACAAAATTTGGAAAGAATTCAACGCCGTTTCCTAAAACATGCGACTTTCAAGACTGGCGGGACTTATCCAGCTATTGGTTATTCACATGAAGAATTGCTCTCTAGGTTTTGCCTAGATAGTCTAGAGATCCGTAGACACCAATCGCAATTAACTTTTATATATAATATTTTACACAATAACATCGACTGAGGAGATATTTTAAGTATGCTTAATTTTCAAATTCCTAGACCGGCATCTAAACACAACAATTTATTTCACTTGCCTTTCTCAAGGACAAACGTAAAAAAAATTTCTTGCATCCAGCAGATGTGCAGTATGTACAATAATTTAAGTAATCGATTAGATATATTCACTTGTAGTCTTACAGACATAAAGAATCTGTCTCTAACTTAAATTTTGTATTTTGTTCCTTTTTGTTGACACAAGTAGCCTCACCGTGTACTATACTTCTTGCATAAGCTGTATATTTTTTATGTATGTATACTGTATATGTATATTTATACTAAAATGTATTATGTAAGTTTAGTTTAGTTAGTTGTCTCTTGGATGAATTCACATGTATTCATGTATTTATGTGTGTATATGTATCTTTCACAAGTTACTATTTTTAATTTTAGTTTTTATCTCCTATTCTGTAATTGGGTAAAAAACCAAATTACATTTTTCAACAGGTTAAAAAACCTGTTGAATAGTGTATCAAATAAATAAATAAATAACAAACATTCTTAGAGCTGTGTATTTATCATACACAGCAAAAAAGATTTTTCAAAAAAAGTCTTGAAAAAGGAAACAGAATAGATTTCCGAAACGTCGGCGAAATATTTAATGTCAAGTTTTTATACTTATTTGTGTTGTTTATTTAAAAAATGCAACCTTTAACTGATCCTTTGACGTAAAAGTCACAGGCGTAGAGGTTATTTACCAGTAACATACTAGTTAATTGTGATATTTTGTAGATTCCCCGAGCACCGCTTAAAAAGAAAACATACATGTGGCAGGAAGTCCCAAAGAATTGAAGAAGGGAAAAATTAAGATAATGCCACAAATAACATTTAGACAATATTTTGCCAAGTTTCAAAACTTTCACTATTATTTTCGTCAAACCTCGAAATTAGTTTTTATTTGACTGAAGTACTAGTACTGTCCTAGAACTCAGCGAAAATTATCTCTGATGAAAATGATGGTGCAGCTAAATTGTAACTGTTCAACTCCAATCCTAAATGTACAGACATATCTTTCAGGGAATTAGAATCTTTTTCGTATCCGTCGATTGTAACAATCACTTCGGCGCAGTATGAAGTTGATATTGTATATCCTCGAAAGGTGTCTCACTTACCATTGGTGGTACATTGTTGTGTATCTTTTATATAAAATTAACCATTAATTTTAAATGTTTTTGCATTATACATATTCAATTTTCTACCCAACAAAAAGAAGTATTATTTTCACTGGATTTTATTTTAAGCTTATTGGCTGGAGCAGTAAGTAGAGGAAATAAGCAAAGCAAGGTAAAGTTCAGAAAATTGGGACTGTGTATATACCAGAAGTTAAGGTCTTTAATTTTTTTATGACACCTGCCATCCCCACCACTTCCTCCAATCCCTTATTAAAGGGGTTAACAGAATAAAATTGCGATTTAGTGTGTGTACGAGTACAAAAGTTGGATGTGGAAAGCTGGATGTGGAAGTAATAGCGGTTTTTTCAGTTTCAGTTTCAACTATCTGACACTTTTGACACTTCTCTTTCTTAAAATACTTACACACTAACATTATTTCCCGCTCTTGACTATGAAAATAGTTTTCCGTATTTAAGCTAAGCTGATGTTGGGAAACCACGGCACAAAGAAAGAATTTTTATTGCAAGTTCTAAACGAATTTCTGTGCCCGGTCACTCTCTATTTATCCCTTCAACTGCCACGGCGCTTGGAGCGGTGGATTCCTGTCAGGCTTCGGGCACATATAATAGAACTTCCACGTATTTCAAATTGCCAATTAAGGTACATTGCTTGAGATATTGATAACCAATTCTAGTATTTTAATAACTTGTTACTCCGATATACCTATTTTTATTATACAGGGTTGGGCAAATGTGTGGAAACACTTGATTTCTGGCTAAACTATAAGTGCGATTGAAAAATACCCTTAACAAAAGATGTGACGTCATCGACAGTTTTTTTTAAATGGATAACCCTGTATATTTTTACATTTTCAGATAGACAATTTTTCATCAATTATAGTGATATAGGGTTTGGTGGGTGTGCGGCTTGTGGTTTTTTAAATATTAAATAAAATAATAAAATAAAGTGTAATAAATATTTATTAGTTAATGATAATTAAATTTCTTATTACAAAATATTGAGCACTTTAATAGTGAGAAACGAAGAAAACATTCATAATAAATGTTCAAATTGGAAACCTTCAGCAGCCTGGAGTTGACGTGCGTCAATACCTTAATGAAATATTTCCACAGATATGGGTAGGTCGAAGAGGACATATTGAATGGCCACCGCGATCGCCAGATTTAAGTCCTTTAGATTATTTTCTTTGGGGTCATTTAAAATCCGTTGTCTATAGGACCAAGCCTCAGTCGTTAGAAGAGTCGGAAGATCGAATTACGATGGCTGTTCAAGAAATATCACAGCATGCTATTCAAAACTCTTTAAGAGCTTTCGTTGATCGAATAGGATATTGTCAGGCTGCTGAAGGTTTCCAATTTGAACATTTATTATGAATATTTTCTTCGTTTCTCGATATTAAAGTGCTCAATATTTTGTAATAAGAAATTTAATTATCATTAACTAATAAATATTTATTACACTTTATTTTATTGTTTTATTTAATATTTAAAAAACCACAAGCCGCACACCCACCAAACCCTATATCACTATAATTGATGAAAAATTGTCTATCTGAAAATGTAAAAATATACAGGGTTATCCATTAAAAAAACTGTCGATGACGTCACATCTCGAAAAATAGGATAGCTGTTGAAAATCAAAGTACATCACTGAATAGAATAAAAATAGTACAAAAACTTTTGTTAAGGGTATTTTTTAATCGCACTTATAGTTTAGCCAGAAATCAGGTGTTTCCACACATTTGCCCAACCCTGTATATCTTGCTTGCTCCATGTGAGTCTACCAACTGTACCTTATTTTTGAATTTTCCTCAGGTACAAGTATTTCCTCGATTTCCACTCTCGTAAAACGGTATCGAATAAATTTCACGATAGTGATAAAAATAGAACAATGAATCAGTACGTGCACATGTTAACATCTTATAACTTGCTATGTAATAGCATGAACTGAACCGTAATCTTGTATTCGATCGAAAGTTATGAATTTTGTTGTTCGAATTGGGATTCGACAGTTGCGATCTATTTCTTTCGTACCTATCCTTTTATTTTCTTCCGGCTTTCGAGCCAATAATAGCGTAGATATACGGATATAGATAATAAAGGTATATGTGCGACGGATTTTATCATTCGTATATTTATTTATGATTCTACAGATGATATCGGTAGGTAATATTATTCTCATGAATTTGAATTTTATACAGCTTTAACTATTTATTACATTATGGTATGTCATTAACCAACACAGCGTTTGACCAATATTCCCTATTACTTCCACATCCACATGGTGGATTGGAAGTACAGTAATCGTAAAGTAAAAATTCCAATTTTTTTTTTCTTCAAATAAATTTAGAATGTCACGAAACGTCGAGATATTAAATTTGAGCGAAAAAAATTTCTGTCTGTCGCGTCGGTCCGTCTGTAACTTTGTTTGTCCGCACGTTTTCTCCGGAACGGTTAAGGATATTGACTTGAAATTTTGTCCACGTATATATTATAACGAGATCTAGAACTGGATTGTTTTTGAAGATATCCGGTGAAGGGTTGGGGGTAAATAGTGGAATGACGTATAGTAAGCTGGTAACAGTACAGACACTTGTAATTTGATGTATGTACTACAAGCCACGTCTCAAAGTTTTTTGTAATATTTTTCATCCCCCACCACCACCCCCCACTACATTATTAAATGGGTTGATAAAATAAAATTGAGATATTCAAATGAAATTTGGTACGCGTATATATTATAATGACATCAGGAACTAAATTATATTTTGGGATTATTCTGATCAAGGGTTGGGGATTAAATAGAGGAAAATAGGTAAAGCAAGCTGGTAAGAGTACAGAAATTTGAAATTAGGTGTATCTACTAGAAGCCAAGGCCTCGCATTTTTTTATAATATTTTTAACCCCCTACCCCCACCCCTACTCCAATATTAAAGGAGTTAATAAAATAAAATCGAGATATTTATTCACTTGAAATTTGGTACACGTACGTATTATAATGACATCTGGAACTAGATATTTTGAGATGATTCCGTTGAAGGGTTGGGGGTTTTATCTGAGACCGTAGCTTCTAGGATATAACTACACTGAATTTCAAGTTTCTTGGTAAGCATACAGAAACTTGAAATTCAGTGTATATACTGGAAACCAAAGTCTCAGAATATTTATAATATTTTTCAACCCCCCAATACCCCTACTACATTATTAAAGAGGTTGATGAAACAAAGAGAGATATTCACTTGGAATTTGGTACATGTATGTATTATAAGGGCATCTGGAACTATATTATATTTTGAGATGATTCCGTTGAAGGGTTGGGGGTTAAATAGGGGTAGGGAAAATAAGTAAAGCAAGCTGGTAAGAGCACACAGATTTGGGATTTGGTGTATATACTAGAAGCGAAGGCCTCAGGTTTCTTTGTAATATTTTCCATCCCCCCCACCACCCCACTCCCTCATTAAAAGAGTTGATAAAATTAAATTTAGATTTCACTTGAAATTTGGTACACGTATGTATTATAACGATATCTGAAATTAGATTATGTTTTAACATGATTGCGTTGGTGGATTGGGGGTAAGTAGAGGTAAATAGGGAAAAATAAATAAAGCAAGCGGCAAGAGTACAGAAACTTGAAATTCGGTGTATATCCTAGAAGCTAAGGTCTTATATTTTTTAGTAATATTTTTCAACCCCCACTACCCTTACTCCATCATTAAAGGGGTTGATAAAATAAAATTGAGATATTCATTTGAAATTTGGTAGACTTTGGTGTATTATAACGACATCCGGAACTAGATAATATTTTGAGATGATTCCGTTGAAGGGTCGGGGTTAAATAGGAGTGAATAGGGGAAAATAAGTAAATCAAGCTGGTAAGAGAAATTTGGGATTTGGTTATATAAGTACTAGAAACCAAGGCCTTAGATTTCTTTCTAATATTTTTCAAACCCCACCACCTCCGCTCCGAAAGTTAGTACACGTATGTATTGTAATGACATCTGATTGAGATGATTCTATTGAAAGGGTGGGAGGTGGTAGGTGGTGAATAGGGGAAAATAAGTAGGGTAAACTAGAAATTTCATTTTTAACGTACATGGTAGAAACCAACGCCTCAAACTTTTCTATGACATCTGCCCCAAACAGAGACAACCATGAGACGCCCTGCTCCATGTAAAATTTGATATCGCCAATATTGCACTGGTCCGCTATGTGGGAAGGTGAGCTTAGATGCTGTGCATGTCTCTTAGAGGCGATTTAAAAATGCGCGGCATACCTTTCCATATCTATTATTAATTATTATATTATTTTCAATAAATTTTAAGGGGAAAATAAAATAAACAGATACAATAAATCGTTTATTAATAGAATACTGCACATAACTTACGTAATGTTGTCTGCACCTCATGTATACCGAATCCACAAACAAGGCAGTGTTTTTGTGGCATTGGAATATAAACAGCTAACACTATACATGAATAACTCTAACTAAAACCTTCTAACACTACACTAATAAAACATCCGAATATTTATAAAAGTATATAACGTATAACAAACCCAACCTAACCTAATACCGCTGCACTAAAAGGTCCCAATGAAATAATTTATTACAAAAGTCCTAGCTTCGAGAGACAAGGATGGCTTGATGCGAAAGCAGTATATGTACAACAAGAATGTAAGTATATCATTATTTTCTTGGTTGCGATCCAATTTCCGTATGGTGCTCGGCCGTCTCATGGTTGTCTCTGCCCCAAATATCACTAAAATTCTATGACCAATAATTTTCACATACTAGAGTGAAAATTTAGTCAAGATGTTTCCTTTAAAGTGACCTGGACGAAAAATTTGGATGTGGAAGTAGTCATTCCTTAGGAAGTGGTTTTCACACCAAATTTCTATTTTTGCTTGAATCAAAAAATGTAAATAACAATTTAAGTAAATAACATAAAATATCTCAGTAATATGGAAGAATATTTCGGAAGCGTTTGTGTTCACAACGAAGTAATTTCCGAAACGCCGAAACAGTTGAACACATGAACACTATACTCGAACACTATAACTTTAGTATTTCACTAATTATGTTAGTATTGTCTCGAGATGATTAATTCTCTTTCTGTAGTTTTAGTCATTTTAAGACAATGCCAACATGCTTGCCGATACTCGCGTCGGGTGATACTATCTTTTCATTACTTTAGTTAGTATTTAGTACAGTTAACGAAGGAGGAAGTGGCCGCGGATCTGAACATTTTGTCCACTTTGGGACAAATATGTACCAGTATGTAAAGAAAGACGCTCATTACTACAGACCGGAAATTCTTATTAAAGTTGCTGGAACACACCTCTAATTCCATGTATATGTAATCTTTAGCATATAAATTGATATATCTCATTATTAATGCATATTTTCGACCCAACCCACAGTGGGACAGAAAGTAGGTAAATAGCGACAAAAAGGCGAAAACTGAAATCCCTTTTGCGGATTATGTATTGTTATTTTGTAACTCTTAAGATGTGAATGCATTTGTATTTACAACAGTTTTTCGGAAAGGGACCTTCGTTTGCCTGTTAGGTTGACAGAAATTAGTGTGTAATTGAGCGCGTGTGAGAACAGATTATTTTGAACATTTTAAAGTAAAAGTTAGGTGTATATTTGGACGTTGAAAAGTGCAATATTTAACTGTTACAAATGGAGCAAGGTACTACCAGTAAGTAAGCTTTTTTTTACTTGGATTAATTATTTAATCAGTGTGCTCAAAATACAATATATCGTTGATATAAAGTAAATGAAACAATCGTTGTTTGATTGTACCTAAGATGAACTTTGTGATGAAATATTTCAAAAAGTACATTTAGTAGCAATGTGTTTCTTTGCATAAATAAATTACAAAATCTTTTAGATTTCAAGCATAGGAGCGATATTTGCCAGAAATTGCCTAAACTTTTTTAATTCGAGTTTTAAGTACAACCTACTTATGCAATGAAATATTTAATCAGACATAATTGTATCTCTATGGCTTAAATATCTTTTTTTTTCAACAAATAGGTTACTAATTTCTATTTTTCTTAATCGTTAAAAATTAGAAATATCCATTTAAATGCATATTTTCAAATTTTTCTTTATGCTCCACTTATACCGGGTGAGGCATTTAAGTTGACAAACGCGAATAACTTGAAAACGAAGAATTTTGTAGAAAACATTTCAGACAAAAGTCACCATTTAAAAAGTGGGATCATTGGCTATATTTTTTAAGATTTGGTAGAGGAATTCAAGGTCATCTAAAGGCCCACTTTGGTTTTTTAAATACAAACCTCCATTTTCTTTACAGATTCATATTCTGCTCAAAAAAAATAAACAACTCCTAGAAAGAATGGGTCTTTTAGTAGATGTACCCAAGGCAGGAGGAAGTGGTACCACACACAATGGAAATACTGCGAGGCGTATCTTCAGAAATCTTTCTCTGACTTCTTAAATAACAGAAATAAACACAGGGTTAATAGAAAGATTTTCCATCATTCTGCATACAATTTCAGTGAAATTAACTCAGAATCCTTTGATGCTTATACACTTGACACTGCAAAATTATTTATAAGTCTGTATAAGTGGTTTTACATATCAGTCCATAAGATTCTTATTCACGGCCACCAGATAATATCACATGCTCTCATTACTATAGGACAATTATCTGATGAAGCTCTAGAAGAGAGGTTTAAGGATATTAAAAGATACAGAGCACATCATTCTAGAAAAGCATCTCGTATGATGACCAATGCTCTCCTAATAACTTCAGATCCTGCGATAACAGGTTTAAGGAAATTTCCACTTTTACTTTCAGCCACTACAGCTACACCTGGTACATCCTGAACAGAAAGAATATCATAGAGAAATTGAATCAGAAACTGAACCAGAAAGTGAACAAGAAACAAGTTCTAGTGAGGAAGATTTTTAATAGTTAATGTTTAATAAGTAAGTTATATCTCTTCGTTATTAAATCATTAATGATGTCTAAATAAAATATTACTATTATCCTGTTATTTTATTTAATGATAAACCAGACACTACTTTAGAACGATATCTCAGATTTTCTTTCATTATACCACTCTATTGTATTTGAAACTTAACTATATTTGAAAAATATGATGATCCAAATGTTAAAATAAAGGGAAAAAACTAAGTATCAATTATTTCTACAATGCGGTTGGCCTCAGCCAATTCTATATTATAATTGGGTATCCAAGGATAATTTTGAGCTTATTTTGTTATAATACTTTAAGAAATATAGTTTCTTAACAAAAGAAGCACATCTAGAGCTTTACAATAATGCCTACATATTTTGTCGCATATTTTGGGTATTTGGTCCCACTGTACAAGAACAAAAGGTTTTCAAAATATCGTTTTCAATGCGGAATTGTTGTAAAAAATAAATTTTCCTCACCGCTTTTCAGAAAAGTAGAAAATTGTATCGTGTGTTATTTTACTTATTTAAACAATTTCAGTGGTTTTGTTTTACACAATTATTCAATAGCAAAATAAATATTTTCTGCTCTGATTTTAATGTGTTTAGTTTTTATTTCGCTCTAAATATTTACAAGAAATGTTTCAAGCGAAGCATTAAAAATAAACCTTTTTGATCTTCTAAACTAAAATTTCAAAAGTGGCGTTCAACTTTTTATTTACATTCTATTCAGTCTTTTCAGTGAGCAACTAATGGACGTTGAAAAGCAATATACTTGTGAAAACATAACGTGCTTGAATATTTATCGGAATTTATATTAATATGACTACATTTTACGTGGTTGGGAATGGAAATTAAAGTAAACCTATGTATGGTTTACTTTGAAAACAAAATAACCTTAATCCTTCGAAAACATATATACCTATTTGTAAAATGCATATTATCTCAAAAGATTGAATTTATTTGTCATTTATCTTCAAGTTTTCTATGTTCCTTTCATGTGTTTTCCTAGATTCAGACATTTCTTGAAGGGTACAGGATAAAAATAACTTAAAAATATTTATGCAATAGTACTTGTTTTTTTCAATAAAACCAAACGAAATTATATTCATACTTCAAGATATGACCGTAAAAAGCTTTACGTTATCGAGAACAAGCATATACGTGCATTGACAATGAAATATAAATCATCCTCTAAAGGAATTTCATTTGTTGCTCAGTTTTATCTGTTAATATACTTTACGAATCTAAGGCGCGCATATATATAATTTTTATGTATTATGCGTGATTCGGCCCTAAAAGTCAAAAAGGTTTTAAAAAAAAATTGACGTTGAAAAAATGATAAGAAAATATTTTTCTTATTCTTGGGGCGCCATCTTATTTTTTGAGCAAAAACGAACAAAATGTGTCGAGATGTTTTCTAGAAAGTTAACCTTTTTCCGGTAAAAATGAATCAAAAAAGTCTTCAATATTAAATTTGAGAATTGTTAACTCCAATGCAACTCTCTCTATAAAAAAAAATATGGAACAAAAATGTTTCTAAAAGACCAAAGAACAACTGAATTTTTTCATATTTTTTTATGCATTTTAAGAAATTTCCAGCAATAACTGCGATGGAAGAAAAAAATCAAAAAAATTTAAATTTCCAAAAATGTATTAAAACATTCTGAAATAAATCAGTTATTATTTGGCCTCTGGCAAACAATTTTTGTCCTATAATATATTTTTTATAAAGCACGTTGTCTTGAAATTAAAAATTTTCAAATATTTAATATTGAAGATTTTTTTTGACCCAGTTTTACAAAAAAAGTTAACTCTTTAGAAAAAATCTTAAGGTCAGGATAGAAATGTCATAAAGTGTATATGTGGTTGCCTAATAATCATTAAAATTCCGTCAAATCGACACTTGGTATTTCATAAATAACTTTTTTATAAGTAATTCAAACGAAGTTTTAAAGTGGGCAGTATTATAACAGAAGTCGGCCAAAGACAACTGACCTGTTTGTTTCTTTTTTAAGTGCACGATAAAATCGGAATAAATTTTTAAAATTGCCTTATTATCAGACGATACATTTGTAGCTATATTAGATAATCAGAGTTATTTAGGTACATTTAATTAGGTCGTTTTGATGCGTATTACAGTCATTATCTCATATCTCAGTAAAAAATTGCATAAAATTGCTTTTGTACATTTTAATGTATGAAACTGATTTTTAACACAAATCGATGAGTCATCAGAATAATTGTAAAGAATATTTAGAATAAGTTCATCATGTAACTAGAAGATGGCGCCAATATCCTTATGAATGAAAAGAGGTAATGATTTTGATTTATGAATGAAATCAAAAGTGGCAAATTTAAATTTGTTAAATAAACTAAACAATGAAAGTATTATTAAATGGTCAATAGTTTGCAACTGTATTCAAGCACTAAAATGGCACTATATTCCAAGTATACAATATATACAATAAATTCTGTTCATTTTTGTCAAAAATTAGGTGAATTTTCAATGAAATGTAAATATATAAATTATGTTTGAACCTTGAATATGGTTCATGGCATTAGTGTTTTCATCAACTGTCCATAACTTTATCTCGTTTATGCTTCCACAGAAAAGAGTATCTTATATTTCATTTTGTGACTGCTTCACCGAGAGGAAACAACGTGTAACCTAAACCCTGAAGTTACGGGTTCAATCAGCCAGTTTTGGCAAATTTTTATTGTGTAAGAATGATTAACCCAATATACTTACTCGGATATTGGTTATGTTCTTTTCTTAGATATGTGCAAAAGTATGTTAATTTTTTTGGAAAAAAGGATAATGATACACTATATCTAGAGGTTAGGCAAAGATTAGAGACCTATAATAAGATAGGACAGGACAGTCTGACGGAAAAGACGAAATAGACGAAGACAGTTGTGCACTCCAATTTAAAGGGACGCGACATCCAGCGGAAGCGGTTTCGGGATTTGTCGGTTATGTATTAGAAGGTGTTTTAAAACCTCATGAGCTGTGACCTTCATATGCGCAGAGACATAATCCGTCCTGTTGACTCAGTTACACTTCTTAAAAATATTATATTTATTGTTTACAATTTATCCCGAGCTCTTGTTTATGTATACAGCAAGGCAGCCTCCAGTGTCTTCAAAAACATACTTATAACTCAGATTAAACTTTGCCTTTTGCGCATTTCGCGGCTCATGAGATTCTGAAACACCTTTAAACGAATTTGACCAAGCTTACTAAAAGATAGGTTGGCTCATCGAAATCGACAAGTGCTACGTCACTTATAGACCTCGATGACAGCTGCGTGTGGCTGTTTTTTCCTCATTTTATAGAAAAAAGTTTCAAAATTATTCTTTCAATGTACAATTCTATCCTAACCAAATAGATACCTTACATATAAACATAGAAATACTTCGTGTGACATATATTACTAAGCAACCTGTTTTTTAGTGACCTTGGCTACTGACAGTCAGCTGTGTTCGGTCGTTCTATCAGGAGACAGTGTTGTCCAATTTTCATTATTGGCGCGAAAACTCCAATTTAAATGTCGACGTCAATGGCGCTATTGCTAAAAGATACAAGGTTTTCCGTTGGCTGTCCTATCTTGTTAATTCCTTAATCTTTGCCGAAAGTCCGGAGCTTCGAGCATGCGCATTACCTTGTAAATGTGTAATAAATTCTACAAATTGAGAAATTGTCGAAATTGAAGTATTTCCTGTTATTTTGTGAAAACAAGGCGGGGGACACCGCCGCACCCCCCATTTCTTTATCAGCGACGATTATACTGCCTGCGGCGCTAATAATTATTATTATAACAATTAGATATCAGAATAAAAACCTACTAATCTAACCTAAAGAAATCACACGAAATAATGAAATTATTTTAAGCAGAATAAAAACCTCTAACCTAACGTAAAGAAATCATAGAAAAGAATTAGTGAAAAAATATATTAATCATTACACAATTAAAGAAAAAAAAAATCAGCGGACGTAGGAGTTTGAACCAGGGACCCTACGCGCTAGCCACTAGGCTGACGTTGAACGCTAGAACAAGGAATGCTTCTCACACAGTCACACATACTACGTTCAAGGACATATTTACAACTGTTAGGTCCAATAAAAATTAGATGATGCACAGTTGCCAAATTTAAATAGATATTGTCTTTGCCATTTGCAATAATTAAAACTTTGATATGTTCCCATAATTTGGATAAAAGGTTCTTACTGTTTAGTTCGAAATTAATAATGTGGTTAACTATTTCATTTTAAAATTTAAACAATATCCCTATATGATATTAGTTGTACATGGCATAAATTATGCACACCTACATTTTAGAATTTACCTAACCTGATACTACCTATTTTACGACTATTTATGTAATTGGGTATTATTTATAATTATAATTTGTAACATTTATTATATCTTATACTAAAGAAATTTTTGTACATGTGGCAATGCGGACAACATTCCGACAAATATTGAAACTTGCCAATAAAATAAAATAAGATACACACTGTGCCATCTAGGATTAACATAAGTACTAGCTTACGAGTTTTTGACATTTCGATCCTGTCCTTAAGAGATGTTTTATATGTTTTTACTCAAAAAATAAGATACCGTCCCAAAAATAAAAAAATATATATTTATCACTTTTTTTTTGGCGTCAAAAATTTTTTTGAAAAATGTCCTTGCCTTTTTAGAGTTGAATCACTCATAAAACATAAAAATTATGAATTGAGCCACTCAGATTTGTAAAGTAGACATTGTTTCCGATTTTTCTTGCCCTGCAACAATTTTAGAGAAAGTAGGGTCACATTTTCCCAGAAAATGCCCCAAGAATTTCTTCTTGTAAATAAGCAAATTCACTACAGAAAAGATCTGTTTCCGTTTTCTAAAAAGTCTAATGTTTTTAAAGATTTAAATAAAAACAGTGGAAAAGAATAGATTTGAAAACTTAAAAGAATTTCATTCTGAAATACGAGATAAATACGAGATTCTCAGGAAAAATGTAACATTACTTTTTTGCAGGAAAGCAAATTATCTACAGAAGTGGTCAACCGCTTTCTAAAATAATCGGTAAAGGCATTTACGCAGAACTTCCCTCTTTATTTGTGCATGGCGATCACTCTAAAAAATTAATAATTACGAAGTGACGTTGAAAATAATAATCGGAATATAGTTATCACTATTATTACAAAGAACACCTGATAAGTTTTGGTCAAAAAATATACAGAGTGCTCATCCAACAGCAATAGCTCAATACTAAATAACAGGTGCCAAATATGGAAGGCTTGGGCAAATGCCTTTATAAATGTCCACCATGACTGAATTATTTCTTGGGATGGCCACCCTGTACATTTTTCAATAATAGTATAATAGGTGGATATGCCTAATATTATTGCCATCTGTCACATTTTCAATTCCACATAACGTAGTGGAGTGGAAGTATAGTGGTGGTTAAAAAATTTCATTTTTTTTTCAATTTTTCAAAAATGTTTTTAAAAAATTTATAAAATTGTTTTCTTCTGAAATAGGTTTAGAATGCCATGAAACGTGAAAATTTTAAATTTGAGCAAAGAAAAAATAAATTTCCATCTATTAGTGGTAAAAATTTTTGCAAAAATGTTGGTGAAAAAAAATGTCAAAATTTTTTTCAAAAAAATTTTTTTTCAAAAAAATGTATAATCAAAACAATTTTTAAATTTGTTTGAATAGGTTTAGAATGCCATGAAAGCGTGAAAATTTTAAATTTGAACAAAGAAAAAAAATTCAGTCTGTATCTGTGGAAAATTTTTTTCAAAAATAGTAAAAAAATTTGCTAAACATTTTTTTTTAAATAGGTTTAGAACGCTATGAAACGTGGAAATTTAAAAAATAAACAAAGAACAAAATTTTTCTATCTATTTCAGTGGTAAAAATTTTTTCAAAAATGTTGGTGAAAAAATTTTTCTAAATTTTTACTTCCCTCGCATACCGAAGGGAAGTATTGTATTCGAGAAAAAAATCACCCTCCGAGATTTTTTCGGATTATGACGTTTCAGATCACGTAGATTTCGAAAATATAGGTTTTTCAATTCCGTCAGTCTTTCCGTCTGTCTGTCTGTCTCTTTGTCTGTCTGTCTGCCTGCCTGTTGGTGCATTAACTAAAAAACTACTTGACGGAGAGCAGTCAAATTTGGTAGGTAGTTGACCCTACTGTCAGCGAAGAAGTGGTAGAACTTTCACTGGAAAATATACAGGGTGGATCGTCTAAAGGGAATAGATAATGAAAAAAATTTTTTTTTGCTCAAGTTTAAAATTTCCAAGTTTCCACAAGCTAAACCTATTTCAGAAAAAAAAAAATTGATAATTTTTTTCACCAACATTTTTTAACAAATTTTTACCACTAAAAAATGTTTTCGTCTTTGTTCAAATTTAAAATTTCCACGTTTCAAGGCATTCTAAACCTATTAAAAAAAAAAAATTCAGAGGTCTTCATGTATGGCCGGCAAGGTCTCCGGATTTCAACCCTGTGTATTATTTTTATGGAATCACTTGAAAGGTGAGCTCTACAATGTGAACATTAATGACAGGGATCAATTAATTTAAAGAATTGTTGATTACTGCGACGAAATTAAAAACAATCCAGATCTGATAAGAAGATCAATCCAGAAAATGTACTGAAGCTGAAGGAGAACCTTTTGAACATACAATTTAATTATGATTCTAATTTGTAAATACCTTTTATAACAATATCTTTAATATCTGCATTTTTGGTTGTTCGTATAATAATTATTGTGCTGGTAGCTTGGTGGTATTTTTCCTATGTACGTTATATTTATGCAAGTTACTATTTACTATTATTATTATTAACAAGTAGATGTTAGTAGTTTATAATAAGTGAAAGGAATGAAATAGGTTCCGGTGGTCTGATACATTATTTTGTTCTTTTTTTACCCCATTAATAAAAATTAGTGACTAAAACATAATAATTATTGATGAAAAGAAAGTAAATGTCTGGTTTAATATTGGAAGCATCTTTTGAGCATGTGATTCATAGATATATTCTAAAGTCTTATATTGCATTATTTATTTCGAATGCGGCAAATGTATGGCAAAAAAACTAATTAAGCCGTTTTCTTCCCTTTTTTATGTAGTTTTCGAATTTAATATTGAAATTTAAAAAATATGTTATACAGAGGGTATTGTTTTCTTGAAGAACAACAAAACCTTTTTTTTCTAGTCCGGACCTGGATGTTATTTGTATGTGATACAAGTACTTATTGAAGATCACTAGTGTATTATATGTGCCAAATATGAACGTACTATTCCATTGCCTTATAAAATTACAACCAAAAGAAATTATTAGCAAAAATACATAAGACACCCTCTATTTCAGCAACGATGGGTTAACTAGCTTTTTCTATGGGTGACTATGATTACTTTTAGTGTCCTCTATCTGCCATATCTGCCATTGAAGCATGTCTGTTTCCACGTGAAACACCCTGTATACTGCCGCCGCGCCGTTTATTTTCCACGTTTTTTTACCCATATCCTTGAACATACTTCATTTTATAGAGAACAACAAGAAATAGGCGTTTTCTGGAGGGAATTTGCTCTTCTACAAGAAAATATTCTTATATTTTCCAAACGGAGTATAATAAGGTTATATTAAACGAAAAACGCGCGACGGTGTTTGATCACAGCATAAATAATCTTATGCTGTGGTTTGGTTTCAAAATTTCAGTGAACGTTTTTTTTTAAGTTTTTCCATATTTTTTATATATATATTATTAAAATCATATAGTCAAAACATATCGTGATACTACTGCACCGTAGAGTTACAGAGGTAAAAATTCGTCTATATTTCGAATTCATTGCATATTTAAATATATTTTTTATTGTCGAGGAAAAAGTTTCACTTAATATAAAATTAATGAGTTGTTTTCAGAGGCATTTCAGTGAAAAAAACATGAACAAATTATGTTTAACAAGATGAAAGGTGTTCATGAATGAGAAAGTAAGAGGCCAGGGGCAAAATTAATAAATAGAAGATATTTTACACAGTTCCATAAATATATCATGGCTATAAAATACTTGAACTCTGAATAACTTTATTCAATGGGTGAATTTTATAATTCCTTTACCGAAGCGTCAATATTAAGAAAACATTCAAAATGCTGACACGTAGGTACATACAAAACACGGATACACTTCACATCATGGAGCTTTTCACAGCTTACATAAACACTGGAGGCCCTTGAAAGGGTTAAGTAAACGTTGAAGAGTATAGAGAATAATAGATAAGGACATAACATAAATTATATTCGGAATCATACATCAATTTCCAGATTTAATTCATATTCATATTCACGCCAATGGAGTTCTGTAATATTTCTGAAGGGTTTCAACTCATAGTAGTTATATACAGGTTGATGAGGAACATATGACTGGGTGAGTGTAGATCCAGGGAAAACAATAACATTGAACTAATGCTGATTTAATATTGTAAAAATGTTTCCTGACTACATTAAAACATTTAGAAACATGTCAAAAAGTAACGTCATAAGTTTCGAACCCACAAAGAGTTTGATAATGAAAGTAATTTACTAAATGTTAAAATGATATACGCATTACAAAGCTGTATTTCTATTCATATTATGAATTAAAATAGTACTTCTTTATTTCATTCTTTTACAACGCTTTATTTATTTCATTGTCCTGTCGGAGTTAAGCCGCAGGTATTTCACCACTCAACCAGGTCACGTAGCACAGATAACCATACAACAACCATTATCTGTGACATTGCCATCAGCCGAACCTGAAACTCGAACTCGGGATAGATAGTAGCGACTGTCGTGTTGTCCCTTAGCTGCATTCTAGCCCTGTGTATCGTCTTGGTAACACATTAAAATAACCACCCTGCCCAGAATTGGAACTGGGATCCATAATCTCAAGCCTATCACATAAGCATTAAGTCACTGATCTCATTTGTACCAAACAAGAACTATCTCAAACTCCTTAATTGAGGAAGAATTCTTCACAAAAACTATTAATAATAATAATAATTTATTGGTCAACGTTAGATACAAATTGTATATATGACAAATCAAGACGAGAGTAAAGAAAGAAAGAAGTATAAGTGCAAGTATATGTCTTCATAATTGAAATATAATATTAAGAATTAAAATAAGGAACAAGTACAAATAAATATAATATTAAACTAGAAACAGAGGAGAACAAACATTACTGATTGTAAAAAAAAGCGTAACAAATAAACAGATAGTAAGTAAATACCCGCATATGTTATGCTATTACAACATTGAGATAGTACTGATTAAACCATTTATCGTTAAGGAAATCTAATACCCTATAGTAGCATTTCTCATATAAATAGAGTTTTAATTTATTTTTAAATTTCACGAAGTGCGAAATATCTCGGATATCACTGGGAAGAGCATTATATAGAGATATGCAGTTGTAAAAAGGCGATCTCTTATAAATACTTTTGTGATGCATTGGTACACTCAAGAGATTGCCATGTCTTGTGGGGTACTCGTGATAGTTTGACCTTCTTACAAATAGGTTTAGATTATTTTTAGCATAGGTTAGACATTTATAAATATAGATAGAAGGAGAGGTAAGAATACGATTTTTAATAAAAGTGTCTCTACAACTGACATTAATTTTGAGGTCAAAAATGAGCCTTATTATTCTCTTCTGGCAGATAAACAGACTTGCACAGTCGGAGGCTCCACCCCACGCGAGAATACCAAAGGACATGTGACTATAGGCCATGGAATAGTAAATGTTCATAAGGCTAGTCTGATCTAGAACTGACTTCATCTGTAACAGTGCAAAAAACGCTTTGTTTAGCTGACTACATACATGGTCAATATGTTTCTGTTAGGAAACTTTATGATCCAAGAATACACCTAGTAGTTTAGCTGAGTTAGAAAATATAAGTTCCTCATTGTTCATTAAATTTATAGGAAGCGGTTTTTGAAGGTGAAAATTAAGACAAACAGTTTTTTTTTTTTTTCATTTAATATCAACTTGTTTCTTTGGCACCATTAGAGATTCTGTGGTGTCTTTGACCAATTTACAAAGTTTATCCGGTGTATCGGCTGACACTGTAATAGTGGTGTCATCCGCGAACATAGTCACGTGGCCTTGGTCTATGAAGTAAGGCAGATCATTAACTTACAGCATGAACAATAGCGGACCTAGCATAGAACCCTGTGGAACTCCAAGTGTAACATTAAAAGTTTCAGACGTTACTCCATCTAAGCTTACTCTTAGCTCTCTATTTTCCATGTAGGAAATTACCCATTGGAGAATATTTCCCCTAATACCAATGCTATATGGTTTTTGGCTTAAAATGTCTTTGTTGACTGTATCGAAGGCTTTGGAAAGGTCAAATAGCAGTGAAACAACGTACTGTCTCTTGTCCAAGCATTCATAAACATATTTAAGAAGATGAGAGGCTGGCGTCTCGACAGATTTGTTTGTCCTAAAACGATGTTGCGCAGTCGACATTATGTTATATCTTTCTACATAGTTGGAAATTCTATTGTAAACCAGTCTTTCAGGTATTTTAGAAAGAATGCTTAACAGCGATATTTGCCTATAGTTATCTAAATTGGAAGGATCATCCTTTTTAAACAGCGGAAAGATAGTAGCCAGTTTTAAAATATCCGGAGAAATTCCTGTTTCTATTGACATATTTACCAGATACGTAAATGGTTTCAGGATATTGTTTTCGACACTTTTTATGATTGTGGGTGTTAGACCGTCAAAACCACTAGAGTTTTTATTTTTGAGTTGTATTATAATATTAGGTGTACTAAATTTCAAGTGATTATCTAAAATTAATTATATTAGTAATGAAGTGGGTGTGGTGGAGGGGTTAAAATTGTTATAAAAATCTGAGGTCTTTGCTTCTGGTATACACACCAAATCCCAAGTTTCTGTATTCCTATCAGCTTGCTCTACTTATTTTCCCCTATTTAACCCCCAGCCCTTCAAAACGGAATTATCTCAGAAGATGTCTATATAATACATACATGTACCAAATTTCAAGTGACGATCTCAATTTTATTAGATCAACCCTTTTAATAATGGAGTGGAAGGGTTGAAAAATCTAAGGCCTTGGCTTCTAGTATATACACCAAATTCCAAGTTTCTATACTCTTACATGCTGGCTTTACTTATTTTCCCCTATTTACCCCAATTTAACCCCCAGTTTTTCTTTGTAATAATAGTGATTACTACATTCCGGTTATTATTCTCATATTATGTAGTTTCTTAATTAATACTGTTTTAGGGTGACTGCCCTATATAAATAAAGAGAGAGGTTTTGTGTAAATATCTTGCCCGATTTTTTTGTTAATATAATTGTAATTTTAATGTCAATATCAACAGTTCATGCACAGTCTTAGGCCTAATCCATGTTTGTTTGTTCTAACATAACTATAACTTTTTAATTAACTATTACCAGCTTGCTTTACTTATTTTCACCTATTTACCCCTCAATATCTCAATTTTATTTTATCAAACCTTTAATAATAGAGTAGGGGGGGGGGGTGAGAAATAATATAAAAAATCTGAGACCTTGACTTCTAGTACATACGCCGAATTTCAAGTTTCTGTACTCTTACCAGCTTGCTTTACTTATTTTCCCCTATTTACCACAATTTAACTGCCAACCCTTCAACGGAATAACCCCAAAATATAATCTAGTTCCAGATGTCATTATAATATATACGTATACCAAACTTCAAGTGAATATCTCCATTTTATTTTATCAGCCCCTTTATTAATGGAGTGGGGGAGTGGTAGGCAGGGGGATGGAAAATATTATAAAAAAATTTGAGCCCTTGGCTTC
Source organism: Stenurella melanura (assembly GCA_963583905.1). Lineage (NCBI taxonomy): Eukaryota > Metazoa > Arthropoda > Insecta > Coleoptera > Cerambycidae > Stenurella > Stenurella melanura. The sequence continues at coordinate 78,652,051 of OY757310.1, read as the reverse complement.
TAGTACATACACCAAATTTCAGCTTTCTGTACTCTTACCAGCTTGCTTTACTTATTTCCCCCTATTTACCCCCCAACCCTTCGCCGGATGTGTCCAGTTCCAGATCTCATTATAATAATATACTTACGTGTACAAAATTTGAATTCAATATCTTAAGCCGTTCCCTGAGAAAACGTGCGGACAAAAAAATTACAGGTAGACAGACAGACAGGCAGACAGACCGACAGACTGACAGACAGACTGATAGACAGAAGTTTTTTTTCGCTCAAATTGAAAATCTTGACGTTTCATGACATTCTAAACATGTCTCAGCAAAAAGAATTTTGAATTTTTTTTAACTATTACTATACGTCCAATTAACTACGTGGATGTGGAAGTAATATATTAAGAAACTATATCATATAATATCTTATTCAAATGTAGGTAAATCAATACCTATATAAAATTACATGATGACACACATTCAATGTACAATTTGGCTTAACGCCCAAAAGTAGTAAAACTCTACTGGCCATATATTCGTAAAATAATAAACATGATTTCTGTTTTAATAACACATTTGGATATAGTTATTTAACAAACAAGTGCATTAATAACTGCGATTAATAATCGAGAGAGTTAAATGGTTTAAATATTAAAATATAATACTTAAATTTAAACAGATTGCCTATGATAATTTAATGTCTGGGATTTTAGTTACTAGAGGGTAAATACCTCTACATATTTCTCAAAAATTAAGTTTAGTTTATTAGAAATTAATAAACTTAAAGTTCCCAGATGTACGCAACATCTTCAATACACTGTCGACGGAAAATAAATATTAATTGACAGCTCACTATACAAGACAAAAAATTATCTGCCTTTAGTAAGCCCCAGTGAAATATTTGACCTGTTTGACAGGTACACTTAACCGTTTGTATACTATACATACTGATTTTTTGACCATTGTCAATACAATCTGCCGACAGAGTGGTGCCAGAAATATAAATTCATTATCAAAAATGATGTTCGTGAAATTCACAAATTAACACAATATATTACTGAAAAATAACATTTACGCCTATGAGTTGTATACCAAAGGAAGAGTTAGAAGGTGTTTTTGACAAATGACGTGAAAAAAATAAAAACGTAAAAATAATTCATTTTACTTATGTCTCTAAAGACAATTCTATTTCTTTTCTCAAACCTTTATGAGAAAATATTTTATGTGATGTGTATATTCAATAAGTAACTTTAAGAATATGTTTATTTCCAAATAATTACTTCTCACAAAGGACTGTTAATATAGCCGATAGTTTACAATAGTTTGTTAAGTTCCTGTTTCTACATTGGTAATTAAGTTGTAGAGAGAGGTATCTATGGAACAATTCGACCGCATTTATGCTCTTTCACTAATGTGATTGCTGAGTTTTTAATTTATCTTTTTTCGCTCTCCACATCTGTTGGTAAAATTTTTACTGAGTCCTGTTTTATCTATGTCCTTTTTCCCAGATATGTTCACAAATTTTCGATGTATGAATTTCGTACTTCATAATGTACTTTGTAGTGCTTGCTGACCCAATCTTACATTAAAGGTTGTTGTGATATTTTAAGCGATTGCAACATAATGAGAGTTCCTGAACTATGAACAGTTCTACTACCTTTCTGAAACTCTACGAGACATCTGTTAGTAAGCGTGCAAAGCTTTATATATTTTTTCGATTCAAACCCCTTGTATTGTGGGAGATAAGAAAATGAGTAAAGAATGTCAAGTTTTTAAAGAACGGGCTTTCTAGAAAAGACAGAAGTATGAAAGAGAAGGTAACGGCCAGGTAGTTTTGAAATTAAGTATTTCCTAATTTTCGGATAAAATATACCCCTAGTGCGACTATGAGGGAGTCTCATTATGCATTGTTTGTTTGGCCAAAGATACCCTCTTTAGTATTTTATTATATATTTTTTTGGATAACAGAAATCCTTGCATATGGTGTAAACGTCTCCTATTGATGTTAAGGAAAGTCAGCACGAGGAGGTAACCGTTTTGCATTATTTAGTCATAAAAAGTATTAACAATGTGTATACTTGTTAATAATGGTTGATAAGTATAGTTAATGATAGACAATAGGTAACGTAAAGTCCAATTTATAATGTTGATACCTTCATCGGAGTCTTCCATATCCACATAGTGGATTGGAAGCTACTATGCTTCCAACCCACTATGTGGATGTGGAAGTAAAATTTAAGACTCCGATGAAGGTATCAACATTATAAATTGGACTTTACGTTACCTATTATCGTAAAAAAAATTCAATTTTTTTTTCTTGAAATAGGTTTAGAATATCATGAAACGTCGAGATTTTAAATTTGAGCGGAAAAAAGAATTCTGTCTGTCTGTCGGTCTGTCTGTCGGACTGTCTGTCGGACTATCTGTCTGTCTGTCTGTCTGTCGGTCTGTCTGTAACTTTTTTTTTTGTCCACACGTTTTCTCCGGAACGCTAGATAGATATTAACTTGACTTGAAATTTTGTACAAGTATATATTATAATGAGATCTGGAACCAGATTGTTTTTTGAAGATATCCAGTGAAGGGTTGGGGGGTAAATAGGGGTAATTAGGGGGAAATATGTAAAGCCAGCTGGTAAGAGTACAGAAATTTGAAATTTGATGTATGTACTACAAGCCAAGGCCTCATTTTTTTTCAACCTCCACCACCCCTACTCCATTATTACAGGGATTGATAAAATCAAATTGAGATATTCATTTGAAATTTGGTACACGTTTGCATTATAACGACATCTGGAACTACATTATAATTTGAGATGATTCCGTTGAAGGGTTGGTGGTTAAATAGGTGTGAATAGGGGAAAATAAGTAAAGCAAGCTGGTAAGAGTACAGAAACTTGAAATTCGGTGTATGTACTAGAAGCCAAGGTCTCAGATTATTTATAATATTTTTCAACCCCCCACCACCCTTATTCCATTATTAAAGGTGTTGAGAAAATAAAATTTAGATATTGACTTGAAATTTGGTATACGTATGTATAATAACGACATCTGGAACTCGATTATACTTTGAGATGATTCCGTTGAAGGGTTGGGGGTTAAATAGGAGTAAATAGAGGAAAATAAATAAAGCAAGCTGGTAAGAGTATAGAAATTTGAAATTTGGTGTATGTACTAGAAGCCAAGGTCTCAGATTATTTATAATATTTTCCAAACCCCACCACCTCCGCTCCGTTATTAATGGGATTGATAACATAAAATTGAGATACACACTTGAAAATTAATACACGTATGTACTCATCTGATTGAGATGATTCCATTGAAGGGGTGGGAGGTGGTAGGTTTTGAATAGGGACAACAGGTAGGGTAAACTAGAAACTTCATTTTTAAAGTATATGGTAGAAACCAACACCCCAAACTTTTCTATGACATGCCCTAAATATTATTAAAATTATATGACCAATAATTTCCACATGCACAGAGTGCAAATCTAATCGAGATGTTTCCTTTAAAGTGATTTGGATGAAAAATCTGGATGTGGAAGTAGTGATTTCTTTTATTTTAAATGAGGGTATTTGGACAACTTAGCTGTCTTGTTTTCACTGTGTCCAAAAACTCCGGCTTTTGCAAGGGTAACGTGCACGTTATAGAAAAATATTTCTACGTCATTGTTTTAGTAATTTAAGTATTTGTTCTTAATATAGTTATTTATATACAAGTAAGGTCCGTGTTCTTTAATATTGCCGCCATTATACATTTGCAACTCAAATTTAGATTTAGTGATTTTTGGCTGAGTTATCATAAATTTTAGTTAGGGTAATATCAATATGTAAATCACTTGACGCCCATTAGTAGTCACTATTTTCATTACCATCATCCATCCACGACCCTTATCACGAGCAAGAACATTACTTGCCCAACTTAAACCATAAAAAAGCATTAACGTTATCATCTATAAACTAACAAACACCCAGGTGGGCGTTATAAGGTATGAATGATAGTGTAAGACTGTCGGATATACTATATAGCAAAGCAAGGTCAACTAGAATACTACATGTGAATAAGAAGAAGAAAACTTTTTAAGATACATCGAATAGCTTCAATTAAAATTTCTGTTGGTATGTGTTTGTTTTCTACAAATTGTTCCAATTGCATTTATTCTTTTAATGAAAACAACCAAAGCAGGCCGTTTATTTTTACTTTCAATATAAATTTGATGCAATGTTCCTTATTAGTTATATGTTCTTAAAAAATTTGTTGTAAATCACCTCTGAAACCAAGTTGCAAAAATGTCGTCGACATATATGCACTGGCTAACCGGTTTGCATATACAATTTTGTACATCAATGGTCTCAAGATCACCCATTAACATATTCCTTAAAATTGATGACAATGGGGATTACATTGCCATACCGAAGTCAGACTGAGAGAAATCATTTTTCAATTGAAAATAAATTGTTTTTATACGTATTTTTAAAAGTTCCATTGTGATGTATGTTTATGGAGGATACTAAGACTGGACAATTGGACATGCTAAAAATTGTATTACAAACCGATCATATAGCGAAGATATGTAGACATTTTCAATTTGGCCTGCCCAAATAATTTAATAACGTTAGAGACACGAATTTTGTTATGGAAATTCCTTTTACTTCAATATTTAGGATTATGAAATAAAGCGGTCTCTTTTTTGGGTATTTCTAGCTTGCTCAGTAAACTTTAATGAAGAAAATAATTTGTTTATCATTATAATTAAAAGTTTTATTTACTAGTTTAGAAGACTAAAATTTACTGCTAAAAGTTTTTAATTACCATCAGGTAGTGTTTATATTTTACTTTAAACGAGTTGCTCGAAGTTTTTGCAAGTTCTATATATTTTCTAAATAAATAACCTTTACATGTTCGTTAGTTGACATTATAGAGGTTCCTTTAACACCCTTGCATTCATCAGGGGTTTGGTTAATGTAAAGGATGGGGATAAACTATGAGTATGAACAGTGTTCAGTAATTTTAGTTTCTTGAAGGAAGTTGACTCGATATTTTAAACAATTCCGACCATATCCTCATTCTCATCAACAACGATTAGACGCAGTTTCGTACATATATTAGTGAACCATAGAATAATCAACGAAGAGTAGGACATTCAAGAATATGGTACAGAGCGTTGAAAATACATAAGCAATTTTTGAAAAATGTAAATGTCTAAGACTTTATTAAATTAGTTGTCGCATTATTAAATTTAAAAACTCAGCATATAATTATTTTCCGGTTTCGTCCTCTTTCAAGTAAAGAACATAATCAGTATGAAACGTTTTTCTTTCGAAACTGAGCAAAAATTAAAAAGACAATAATTCTGTTATGAATACAGAGAATAAAAGCCAGAATAAGTTACGATGAATATAAGCAGAAGAGAATAAACCACCAGAACGAAAATCTTAAACAAATTAAAAGTAAAAACCGCTGCCTAAGGAATCACTACTTCCACATCCAGATTCTTCATCCAAGTCACTTTAAAGGAAATATCTTGACTATATTTGCACTCTAGTATGTGGAAATTATTGGTCATAGAATTTTAATAATATTTGGGGCAGATGTCATAGAAAAGTTTGAGGGGTTGGTTTCTACAATATTCGTTAAAAATTAAGTTTCTAGTTTACCCTACTTATTTTCCACTATTCGCAATCTACCACCTCCCACCCCTTCAATGGAGTCATCTCAATCGGATGTCACTACAATACATACGTGTAATAACTTTCAAGTGAATATCTCAATTTGATGTTATCAATCCCATTAATAATGAAGCGGAGGTGGTGGAGTTTGAAAAATATTAGAAAGAAATCTGAGGCCTTGGTTTCTAGTATATACACCGAATCTCAAATTTCTGTACTCTTACCAGCTTGATTTACTTATTTTTCCCTGCTCCTATTAACTCCAACCCTTCTACGGAATCATCCCAAAATATAATCTAGTTCCAGATATCGTTATAATACATACGTCTACCAAATTACAAGTGAATATCTCAATTTTACTTTATCAACCCCTTTAATAATGTAGTAAGGGTGGTGGAAGTGTTGAAAAATAGTATGAAAAAATCTGAGGCCTTGGCATCTAGGACATACACCTAATTTCAAGTTGCAGTACTCTTACCAGCTTGCTTTACTTATTTTTCCCTATTTACCTCTACTTACTCCCACTCCTTCAACGCAATCATGTCAAAATATAATCTAGTTTCAGATGTAGCTATAATACATAAATGTACCAAATTCCAAGTGAAAATTTAAATTTAATTTTATAAGCTCTTTTATTAAGGGAGTGGGGGTGGTGGGGAGATGGAAAATACTAATAAAAAAACCTGACACCTTCGCTACTAGTATATACACCAAATTCCAAATTTCTGTACTTTTACCAGCTTGCTTTACTTATTTTCCTCTATATACCCCTATTTAACCCCCAACCCTTCAATGGAATCATCTCAAAATATAATCTAGTTCCAGATGTCGTTATAATTCATACGTGTACCAAATTTCCAATGAATATCTCAATTTTATTTTATCAACCCTTTTCATATTGGAGTAGGGGTGGTGGGGGCTGAAATATATTATTAAAAAATCTGAGGCCTTGGCTTCTAATACATACACCGAATTTCAAGTTTCGGTACTCATACCAGCTTGTTTTACTTATTTCTCCCTATTTACCCCTAAATAACCCCCAACCCTTCAACGGAATCATCTCAAAATACAATCTAGTTCCAGATGTCGTTTTAATTCATACGTGTACCAAATTTTAAATGAATATCTCAATTTTATTTTATCAACCCTTTTAATAATGAAGTAGGGTGGTGGGGGTTGAAAAATATTATAAATAATCTGAGACCTTGGCTTCTAGTACATACACCGAATTTCAAGTTTCTGTAGTCTTACCAGCTTGCTTTACTTATTTTCCCCTATTTACCCCTATTTAACCCCAACCCTTCAACGGAATCATCTCAAAATATAATCTAGTTCCAGATGTCGTTATAATACATACGTGTTCCAAATTTCAAATGAATATCTCAGTTTTAATTTATCAACCCTTTTCATATTGGAGAAGGGGTGGTGGGGGTTGAATAAAATTATAAAAAAATCTGACGCTTTGGCTTCTAGTACATACACCGAATTTCAAGTTTCTGTAGTCTTACCAGCTTGCTTTACTTATTTTCCCTTATTTACCCCTATTTAACCCCCAACCCTTCAACGGAATCATCTCAAATTATAATCTAGTTCCAGGTGTCATTATAATATATACGTGTACCAAATTTCAAATGAATATCTCAATTTTATTTTATCAACCCTTTTCATATTGGAGTAGGGGTGGTGGGGGTTGAAAAATATAATAAAAAAATCTGACGCTTTGGCTTCCAGTACATACACCGAATTTCATGTTTCTGTACGCTTACCAACTTGTTTTACTTATATTCCCCTATTTACCCCAAATTAACCCCCAACCCTTCAACGGAATCATCTCAAAATATAATCTAATTCCAGACGTCGTTATAATACATACGTGTATAAAATTTCAAATGAATATCTCAACTTTATTTTATCAACCCCATTAATGGTGTAGGGGTGGTGGGGGGTTCAAAAATATTATAAAAAATTATGAGTCCTTAACTTCTAGTACATACACCGAATTTCAAGTTTCTGTACTCTTACAAGCTTGCTTTACTTATTTTCCCATATTTACCCCTATTTAACCCCCAACCCTTCACCGGATATCCTCAAAAAACAATCCAGTTCCAGATCTCGTTTTAATATATACGTGTACAAAATTTCAAGTCAATATCTTAAACCGTTCCGGAGAAAACGTGCGGACAAAAAAAGTTACAGACAGACCGACAGACCGACAGACAGAAAATTTTTTTTTCGCTCAAATTTAAAATCTCGACGTTTCATGACATTCTAAACCTATTTCACGAATAAAAATTTTTGAAAATTTTTTTGCGATTACTATACTTCCAATCCACTACGTGGATGTGGAAGTAAAATTAAAAACCGCTACCTAAGGAATCACTACTTCCACATCAAAATTTTCCGTTCAAGTCTCTTCAGACGAAAACATCTCGATACTATATTCAAACTCGATTATGGAAATAATATAATATTTAATATCATGACAATGGAGGTGGCTGATGCCAAAAATTATTATAACTTTTGTTCTCATGCACACACTAAGTCGAAATTTTATTTTGTTAGCGTCTTTAATAATGGAGTGATAATGGTGGTGGATGGCTTTTCAGATGTCATAAAAAATATTGAGAACTTGGCGTCTAGTATATACAGGAGATCCCATGTTTCTGAAGTCTTACTAGTAGCTTCACTTATTTACCCCTATAACCCTCCAACCCTTCAACGGAATAAGCACAAAATTTAATACAGTTCCAGATTTCGTTATAATATATACTAGTACCAAAGTTCAAGTTAGTATCATAATTTTATTTTGTTAACCCCTTTACTAATGAAATAGTTGTTATTATTGGGGTATTATATGTAATAAAAATTGGGACGTTGTTCTCTAGTGTATATACACCAAATCCCTTTATGCTCATATTTAAAATCCCCATATTTCATAACATTCTAAACCTACTTCAACAAAAAACATTTGAAAATTATTTTAAGATCATCATACTTCTACTCCACTACATGGATGTTTGGAGTAAAAGATGTTACGTGGCCATGACGTAAAGTGGACGGAATAGTTTTGGAGGCCAGGAAGTAAGTCATTTCGCCAATGCTGAAGACTTCTTGCGTTGAAGAGCTTAAAAGGTGACGCTACTGAAGGAGTGGTATATGAGGAGAGAACATAGTCGCTTATAGAAAAAGCGCATTTGTTTACCTACACAAAAGAACATGGTAGTTATTGGTGTTAGAAAATAAATATATAATGAAACTGCCAATTGATAATGAATATTGTTTATAAAATAACAAGTGAAAAAAACTACATTTTGATATGCTTTTTGTCCAATTTGTTGGGATGATTCATTACATTTTCAGCAGAGGGTCGCAAGATGACTCAGTGCTTTGACATGTTTCATTTTTCTTCTTTTTGCATTGACTAAAGTAAAAGCTAACTACATTTTGAAAAACGGAAAGGGCATCGGTTCTATTTTTATTTAGTAAATGAAAATAAGGAAATGAATGATATTTTAAATATAACATTACATTATTTGTTTGCACCTATATCGCACGGAGAATGTATCAATTTGTAATATTTTTTAAAATAATTCTATGGAATGCATTTTTGTAAATAACTCGTTTATTTAAAATTTTTCGAAAAACTCTATTTCAGATTTTTTGTCCAAAAAGGTCCGTGCCTTATACTGGTTATAGAGATCGATCGACAAAATAGTTAATTTTCGATTTTTATTAGGAAACTGTTCGGAATTTGTAGAATTTATCAAAAAAATCAAGTTTTCCAGGATTTGTAGAGTCGCTTTTGTTTTCTCAAATTTCTCACAAATGTCAACTAATAGACCTAATCGAGCCCTATAATTGCCATTTTTGAAAATCAAAATCGGACATTCGATTCGGGAGTTATTAATTTCTTTGGAAAATCATACTCGGCCCTGGAAAACATACTTGCGGTCAACGGATTCGGGCCGCCAGCAATAGGCTTAATTTGTGGCCGGGTACCTTTGATCCCACCAAGTCTCGTCGAAATCGATCAATATTCTGGACAGTTATCGTGCTTCTTAGCACGATTTCGAGAAAACCAGTTTTTTGCAAAGAAAATCAATTTTCATTTGTTTTTCGACATAGCCTCTGGTATACTTATTTGTAGAGCTTTGCCAGCGGCACCATTTCTTTTTTGAAACGTCTCGATCCGACTGCCCGTTATCGAGTTATTCAATTTCTCCCGAAAAACTCGAAACGTCCATATCGGGTACTTCCGGTTTCCGAACGGAGCCGAGCTTCCGGCGTTAAGGTTTTCTAAAGATCTCCTATTAACCACCCAAGTTTCATCGCAATCCGAAAACGGATTAAGGGGGCTGGGCGTGACAGACAGACCGACAGACAGACAGACCGACAGACAGACCGACTGACCGACGGACGGAATTTTCTAAATTCGCTCTCGAATCCATAGATATGACTTTCACATCGATCCGACGTTTTTTTCGGGTTTCGACGGTCCATCGGAAAAATGCTAAACGTATACTACATTTTTTTTCAAAATGTAGTAACAAGAGCTTGAAGCAAAGAGAGTGTGATTATAAAAAACTGACAATTCCCTACATTAAGTAGTCTAAATTATTAAGAACTTGTATCAAAAATAGAGCTGATTTGAATTAAACAAATATTACCATGAAGCATATTAAAATATGTCCCAATAAGTTTTGGTAGTTTATCGATAGTAATAATACAAAGCAATAATTTACTGACACCCCTATGTGTTTCAAACATAAACGTTATAGTCTAGGATTCAACGTGCAATTACTTGACACATTTGTATCAACTAGGGATATTATTAATTCTGCTCCTTAGAGTATGGCAGACAAGAAAACTGGTATGAGAAATATTCGTAGTGATGGAAATTTCACTAAACAATTTCCAGGGTCTTTTACGATTGTTACAAACATTTATATCAACCCAATATTCTTTTTATCAATTACACTCTACTAAATGAATACAAACATAGGTAGGTAGTTGACCCTACTGTCAGCGAAGAAATGGTAGAACTTTCACTGAAAAATATACAGGGTCTAAAGGGAATAAATAATGAAAAAAAATTTTTTTTGCTCAAATTTAAAATTTCCACGTTTCACGACACGCTAAACCTATTTCAGAAAAAAAAAATTTGAGGGTTTTTTTCACCAACATTTTTGAAAAATTTTTCACCACTAAAAAATTTTTTCGTCTTTGTTCAAATTTAAAATTTCCACGTTTCATGGCATTCTAAACCTATTTCAAAAAAAATATATTTTTTAAATTTTTTCAAAAAATTTTTACCACTAAAATAGATGGAAATTTTTTTACCACTAAAATAGATGGAAAATTTTTTTCTTTGTTCAAATTTAAAATTTCCACGTTTCATGGCGTTCTAAACCTGTTTAAAAAAAATTTTGAATTTTTTTTCACTATTTTTGAAAAAATTTTACCACTAATACAGACTGAATTTTTTTTTCTTTGTTCAAATTTAAAATTTTCACGTTTTCATGGCATTCTAAACCTATTCAAACAAATTTAAAAATTATTTTTATTAAAAATTTTTTTGAAAAAAAACGTTTTTGCAAAAAATTTTAATTTATTTATCACTGGGTATAGAATAGATGAAAAAAATTTTGTTTTGCTCAAACTTTCCACGTTTCATGACATTGCAAACCAATTTCGAAAAAGAAAATTTGCAAAATTTTTTTTACCATTTTGGAAAAAAAATTACCGCTAGAATAGACGGATTTTTTTTCCCTCAAATTTAAAATTTTCACGTTTCATGGCATTCTAAACCAATTTCAAAAAAAAAGTGCCACTGTAGAATAGCAGGAAACTTTCCTTTTTTGCTCAAATTTAAAATTTCCACGCGCCATGGCATTCTAAACCTATTTTAGAAGAAAAAAAAATTGAAATTTTTTTTAAAAACATTTTTGAAAAATTGAAAAAAAATGAAATTTTTTAACCACCACTATACTTCCACTCCACTACGTGTATGTGGAATTGAAAATGTGGCAGATGGCAATAATATTAGGCATAAGCACCTATTATACTATTATTGAAAAATGTACAGGGTGGTCATCCCAAGAAATAATTCAGTCATGGTGGACATTTATAAAGGTATTTGCTCAAGCCTTCCATATTTGGCACCTGTTATTTAGTATTGAACTTTTGCTGTTGGATGAGCACTCTGTATATTTTTTTGACCAAAACTTATCAGGTGTTCTTTGTAATAATAGTGATAACTATATTCCGATTATTATTTTCAATGTCACTTCGTAATTATTATTTTTTTAGAGTGACCGCCATGCACAAATAAAGAGGGAAGTTCTGTGTAAATACTTTTTTTTTAAGTGGTATTAGATTGGTGTATTGACCCACAGCCAGACACAATTTATGTTACTTATGTTATTTTACCTACGACAAAATATAAATAATTTCTTTACGCAATTGGATAAGGACTGGGACACACGGTTTTCGTTCAGGGGCCGATCAGAGCATTTTTCAATTACGCACACAACAATTGACAACGAGTAACGTGGGTCGCTAAAAACAATAGGTGACAATGCTAAACCTACTCTAAATATTTATATTTATGAATGAAATTATGCAATCAATTATATGTTTTTTATTTAGAACCAGAAGATGGAGTAAATTAAATCTACTTTGAGTTTGATCAAATTACTGAATAATTCATTCGTTTTTTGAGCTCATTAATGGCATTTGAAGAAAATGTGATTCTCGTTCCATATTTCACTACACTGCTCACACATATTTGATGGTAATATTCATATCTTATACAGGTAATATGGATAACAGCTATGACCAAATTTAAATCTGCTTATATTCGTTATGTTCCTTCTGGAACAATTAACGCTATTATACCAATGGTCTTTTGGGATTTCTTGCTGGACAAGTGTATACCTTGACGGATTAGTAAAGCAGTATTCATTCCACTGTTGAGACCACTGTCTTCTTAACAGACTTTTGCATTTTTCAATGTCATCTTCTAGACACGGTGCGCTGTATAAAGGTATTTCTTAGGATATACTTTCTTTGGTCACCTGGTCTACGGTTTCGTTATTCTCAAGGCCAAAATGAGCTTTGACCCAAACAAATTTAATGATGTAATCTCTCTCAGTCAATTTACTTAATACGAATTTAATTTTGATGATGTGCGGATTATAGAAAGGAGAATTCTTATCTATACTGTTTTAATGGATGTTAGAACAGACAACGAATCAGATAAAACTACAGCCTTTTACAATCGTATTACTGAATATATTGTAGAGCTTTCAGAATGCCCATAGACTCGGCAGAGTATATCGAAGTATCTTCATGCAGTGTATACTTTTCTTTTCCATTTGCATTTATTGACACGCCTGTATAAGATTTTGTACTTCATCTGTCTCATTTACTATTCCAATTGAGAAGGACTCTGTACGCAGATACTTTTAAAATTTAACAGCTTCCAGAAGATTTACTTAAAACATGAAACCTATACAGGGTGTAATTAGTTTCATGTCATTAAAAAAACTGGTGGTAGGGAACGATAAGACAAACAAAAAAACCTTATATAATATGGGGTCTAAAGCTTATAGTTTTGGAGGAAAAAAATAAACAAAAATTTCGCAAATTTTCAGTAAAATGTTTTAAGAACTGCTGGAATATTGAGGTAGGTTTAGATCTAGACCTAATCTGAAGAAAACTATACTCTAACTCTCCCTTGTGCAATATTTTAGTTACTGTCGGTGTTTCGTTATGTACACACGTCCAACCCGCCTTTCGTTGTTTTTGTTATTTTTGAATTTCGCGTCATTGTGTATTTATAGTTAAGATTTATTTTATTGACTTACCGTTCAAGTTGTCAAATTCTTGATTACGTACAGACACAACTTACTTGTTCGTTCTTTTTATATTCCTTTTTGGCTTTTGTACTAAGTTTTTATTTTATTTTTCTTTATTGACAACGTTAGTTGATAGTTTAGTGTTTAGTGTTGAACGAAGTGCGTATGTACTTAATTCGACGTACCGAACTGTGTATTGATACAGATGCATTTAGGTAGGTAGTAAGCTTTTAACCCAGGACATTCATTTATGTTACTAATGTTAATAAACCACATTTAAATTTTCTAAATTATAAACAATCCAATATTTTGTTCCAAATTAAAGAACACACATGTAAAGAAATACTCTGTTTAAACCTCTATGGCCATCATTTGCTTGCAATTGTGCACGAAGAGAGAACGAATTATTTATCTCTTTATACTTGCCTCAGTTCAGTTGAGGCAGTACATCAAAGGCGGTCGATGATCCTTTTACACCGCGTGTGGCGGCCAACACTTTTTTATGACAATTTAAAAGTTGTATAATTGGGAAGTACAAGTCCATCGACCAAGAAAAGCAGTGGTTCTCAATAGTTGTCTATCATAATATTAAATATGTTAACCTAGATCAGTGTATTTCAAAGTACCCCTGGAGGGAAAAGTCATAAAGGTTTTTTTGTTTGTCTAATCGGTCCCCATTACCAGTTTTTTTTAATGACATGAAACTGATTACACCCTGTATAAATATTTTTTTCATTGCTTATCGAAGAATCGGTTGTCAGTTACTTCAATCGCGGAGATGAAGGGCGTGGGAGGCTGCGCATTCGGTAAAATAATTATGCGTCAATTCAACAAGGCTACTAAACTATAAGTAGTTTATTTGTGTAATATAAATGAAAAAAGTGTGTCAGCTGCATAGGGTAAGGAGCGAAGTTTGTCAGTTTCCTAGTCAATATGTATCAAAAACAGTAAAAATTCGTTATTTCAACAAAGCTGAAATTTATTCATATGATAGTTAACGATATAAGAAAACAATTAAAAAGTGTCAGCTGACAATACCATGGGATAAAACCTGTCAGCTAGGCCCTTTAATTGTAGCTCAGCGTTCCACGCTCTTAATCTACACGGTCGCACCAGCTGACACTTATTTTAGTTGTGTTTCAAGCGAGAACTAACATTAAAAAAAACAAAGAAGTCGTGTAGAAATGACACAAAATATTGACGCTACGTCCCCGGACTATATATCTGATATTATCGACACTAATTCACAAGCCGACGTAATTTACACAGACTTCAGTAATTCAGAATTCATTTTTGCTATTTTCAAATTTTATCTTGAAAATAGATACTACCATATTGAATACTTATAGTCAACTATTGGTGGAATTTGTATCCACCTTGAGTTTTACATTACACCCAGTATTCTTCAGTACGTTCACTAATGACATTATAGTTTACTAGGTGTCAATTGTCATTTGCTCGCAGATCATACAATAGTTTATACATAATGTAAAACATTATATGGCATTATAAGTTGTCCGTGATAAAATAATGCATGATGTGATTTAAACAAATTACAGTTGAGCATAAGGAAGTGCAATGTTTTAGTAAGAAATATCAATATGTGCAACTTGTGGAAATGAAACATATTCTTTATAGGATTTTGCAAACAGTGGAAAGAAAAGCTATCTATGAGAACTAAAGGAAAAAACTATATATAAAAATATTAATCAAATTCTTTCGATAACCTGACTTCTGGTTATGCTAACAAGTAAACATTTTTTTATTTGCCATTCTCATTTTAACACTAGTATCCAACCTAGTCCCCTACGGCTAAGCAGGTTAAACTAGTATCTACATGATCCCCTACGATATGTAAATTCAGTTAAAAATGAGAGCAAAGGCCTGAAATTAATTTATTTACGTACCTTGTCTTTAAAATTTTTTTCATTCTAATGAATTACATTTTCATAAAATCTTATTCAGTTTCTTGGAAATGCTTAGCCTTTGAAACGTTTTTCGTCCTTATTGTGGACTCATCAGAAAAGCCTAAAGCCACTCATAACGATGTTCCATGCAAAACTAAGACAATATCGATGAATAAAATAATTATAATTGACATTGACTAATAAAAAACAACAGATCTTCACCTATCTATTAGCTAACTAGTACTGGAGCCTATATACTCTATGTATGTTTAAAAGTGAATTATTTATTATTTGTTTGCTTATAGTAATGAAACATTTGTGGAAATGTGAAAATATTTTTTAGAGGATTCAATACTGACGCGTCCATCAACATTAAAGTTACTTAACTGGTGAAAATCTGTTTTTTCGCAAATTCTAAAACTATTTTTAAAAGTTACTCCTTAGAGTATTGTGTTGCAGGGCTCCCAGATAAAAGGGAATATATAAAAAAATTTAACTTTAGAGGCTGATATATCAGCAACACAGCAGGGTAGTGTGGTCACCCTGTGCCCTGAACAAAATTTTTATGTTTTACGTGCAGTCCCCTCTCTGCATTTAATTGGTGGCGAAAGAGGCTCACACGGCCGACTAGTCAAGTACCTGGGGAGTGAGTTCGAACAAATTAGGGCTTTAAATGTACGCTGGTGAAAACAAATACGCTTCTTACTATAACAGATTTAATAATATTTAGGTAAGCTTACAGCCAAATACCACAGAGATAA